>CP106714.1:131351843-131951843 GCA_025503065.1 Gossypium bickii | reverse complement strand
TAAAAATCCATAAAACTGTACCTCATTGCCTTGAGATGCAGCTGGAGCCGCAACGTTGGCGGCAGCATCCACAGTGATGGTGGCGGCAGCGGCGGCGGCTTTATGAGCTTTATCAGATGATTTTTTCTTCCAAGGCCAATGACGGTCCATCACTTAAATCTCTTTCTATTGTCTAGCTCAAAAAAGACAATATAATAAGATTAACACATTAATGACAATAATTAAGGCAAGAAAAAATATTAATTAAGAACAGGAAGCTGTCGTATAGAGATATGAAACAGCTAGATGACAACTAATCATCAGATTAGATAACTTTTTTTTTATGGCATGACACTAAATTATTAATTGTCTATTATTTACTGTCACCAAGAATTGTGAGGACATTTATTTTTTTTTAGAATTCACGTTGACCAAGTCAAGTACTAATACAGCTCTGAGGAAAATCGAAAATTTTCTTTTCTTTTCATCATACATTTTCTCAGTAACCAAACAGAAAACCCAGAAAGCTAGAAAGATTGTTAGTGTAATCAGATGAGATCACATTTTAAAGGAAACCAAGTTCGTCAGTGGCCTCTCCACTTCAAATGCAAAAAAAAAAAAAAAAAATCTAATCACTAGAAAACATAAAGATTTAGATTGAAAATGTAAAAGCAAAAACCAAAAGAAAAAACATCACCGACAAAACAGATGAGAAACAACAATCTTAAAAAAACCGGACACCAAAAACCGAAACAAAGTGCAGAAATGGAAAGAAAAACAGAATCTTGTTATTGCATAAGCTTGGGCTAACCGTCAAAAATGCAGCTTTGTAAAGGGATTTTAAATGCTTGTTTGTAAAGTGGAAACCGTCTGAGATTCAAAAGATTAAGACCCAAATTTGTGGTGTTTTCTGTTCTTAGTTAATGTTAATGGTGGGTGTTGTTTGAGAAAGGAGAAACAAGTGGCGGTGGCGGTGGTAGCAATGGCTGATGGCGGTGGAGAAAAAGGAGGAGGAGAAGTGGGTAAGCTGTAAAAATATGGTGGACTTTAAAAAGAAAAAGGCAAGTGCTTGGCAAAAGTTCTAAGCCAAATCACCTTTTAATATGCTACAATTTCGTATGCTACGTGAGTTTTTTATTTATTATTATTTTTTAATGTTTAAAAATATGCTACATTTCTTATATTTATAATTTAGTCCTTTATATTTATTTCAAGTACAAATTTAAAATTATATGTCGGATTGTCATTATTATTATTAAAATTGTTCTCTAAAATTTAAGTTGATTACAATCACATTTTTTCTTGTTATATGCAAGGGCGAATGGCATGGTAAAATTATTTTGTATGATCCCTTGAAACATTATAAAATTATATTAGTAAAATTACCTTTTCACCTCACAAAAATTATAATTTAATTATGTCCCCTTAAAATTTGCTCTTAATTTGAACACACAAAAAAATAGATACTAATTGGACGAAATTGCCATTCAAAGAAGTAAAGAATGACAGGAAAGACCTAGCTGTATACAATAATACGAAAGTTCTCCATGTCTTTTCCTTTTACGTGTTAACCAGAAAGGGTTATTTTCATTAGAAGTCCTTACACTATGGTATAAATTCTAAATTGATCCAAATTCTAAAATTGAAACTTAAAGTGTGAGTTTCATATCAACTCAGTCTTTTAATCGATCTAGTAATTAGCTTCGGGTTAAATATTAATTCGAATATCACATACATTGTATCAAAAATTATTATATTCAAAATATTCAAACAAATTAAATCATTCAAATAATAATAATGATAATAATAATAATAATAATAATAATCTTATTTGCATGTTTTGGATTAGAGAAACGTCCAAAATACAAGTCAATTTTGTTATTCTTGAAAATTTGATGCTATTAATTTGTATCACAATCGGATGTAATTAGATTTTATGATTCAAAAATCAACCCAAGTTATTTAATTTGAATAAATATATATTTAAAAATAATGTCTTAAATCCAAAATAACACAAATTAAAAATGGCTGAATAAGTAATCCTAAATGTTTTGATTTTGAGATGACCCAATTTAAAAAAAAAATGTAAATTGCAAACTTGAATAATCCAAATACAAATGCAATTTACCAACATGTGGTCGAAAGAAATGGAAATTGACTTATTCCCTAAGTATTTGAATTAAGTTTGATACTAGAGTAGTCATTGTTTGGAGAACTTTACTTGAATACCATGCAGACCTGAACATGAATAGTTTTAGATCGTAAAATAAATAAAGACACCTGTAATTATATAATAAAAAAAACTGAATAATCCAAATGAAGTATAAAGTTTGTATTCGATTAAATACGATGGATTGTTTGTATTCAAATATCCATGTTGAAGTCGATTGAATCTTAGTTCGATTGACATTGATATTGTTGCTATAGTGTAGAAGAAGATATGTTTGAGCGCACTAAAATACGTTTATCTTCTTATTTAAAGGTTGAGAGGGATTATACGTAGTTTTAGATATTATTTGAAGAAAAAAAAAACATTCACATTGAAGGAAAAAAATGACTAATTTATGTTATCAATAACTTTTTAGTCCTTGTACTTCATTTTTAGTCCATATACATAAAAAAACTTTCAAAATCTATTGAAAACAACATATTATCGTTTTTATATTGTAAATTAATTATCTATTTCTACATATTATTTAGAGAAAAATTAATTGATAGATTTAGCTACCGATATTTATTTCAAGATTAAAATTTCGTAATTCAAAAAATATAAAGATAAAAAATAATTTAATTAAAAATTATGAACTAAATATGTAAATTTATGTATTGTACAAAATTAGTAACATAATTTAACCGAAAAATCATGAATGATAATTTTTGTTTTTTGGGGAAATTTTCTATTAATGCATGGAACGTAAATGTAGTGGACACTGGCAAATGACATGGCTACAGGGTGAACAGTTTTAACTGTGAAACCTACATTTCCTAGGTTGCTAACCTCCAAAAAGAAAGTCAATAATAAAAGTCAAAAACCTGTTTGGTTTCCGACAGTCCTTTTTTTCAGACCATTAACAGGTACCTGTTAACACTGCTTACTGCCCACCACAAAATCGATACTTGCCTTTTTTTACCATTTCTCAATTCCAACCACCGCTGGAATTTCATATCCCTCCGATCTTCCATTTGACGGCTACGATTGTTTCTCACAAAAGATTCTTTAAGGAATTTAACTGTACAAGTATAATTACAAGTACAGTAAGTTAAAAGGAACCCGTTTTTGTATTATAAGTTAAATTATATTTTGTTCATTTTATTTAAAATATAAATAAATTTAGTGTTTGTATGTTAAATTATAAAGTAAATTGGTCATTTCTGTTAAAAATTTAATCAATTTATACTATTAAAAATCAGCGTGATTGATAGAATAATCAGACAGTTTATCTTATGCTAATGTATAGAGACTGATGTTTAACAATAGAAATTGATGAATTTTTTTAACAGAATGACTAATTTACTCTTTGATATAATATACAAGAACTAATTTCTCCATTTTTTCGATAGAAAAGATAAAATATAATCTAACTCTTAATACAAAAGCTTTTATAGTCCTTTTACCTATAATACAAATTACAAATAAATAATTAAAAATAAAAAAGATACTTAAACTTAAATTAAAATAAATTTAAATATAACCAACATATAACATAAACCCAAAATAATTTAGAAAAATATTATTTACTCATGATAAAACTCACTACCACAATATTTAATAACACTGCCGGAATTACTATTCAGTCTAATTATGATTTTAATCCCTTCTATTATGTAAAACATAAGAAGGTCCAACTAAAGTAAAATGATGAAATCACAAATTTTAACATAATAGAAGGACTAAACCATGAATAATTTTTACATAGGAGGTGTAGCAATAAATCTGTATTATAAAATGTGGCGTGTCATGGTGATTCCACAACCCAACCAATTTGACAGGCGCGTGAAGATGGAATTTAAGGCGCGTGCAAGACACGGTGCATAAGTCACTCTCTCTTAGAATCGGACATAATTTCTTCCTATTTTAAGGAAAAATTTAGTAGCCATTCCCAGTTAAATTGATAGGCAAAAGCAAACTAATCTAGAGATGAATAATAATATAAAGCTTTAGGGTTTACCTAATTGTTATTTTAAGTATGTTTTTCTTTAATTTAATTATAACAAAATTTTATTTAAATTGATAAGACTTTAATGTTTGAACTATTTTTCAAGTGCACCAGCTACATCCAACCACTATAATTAAAATTAGCCATCCACCACTCTCAACCACAATAACTAATCACTTGTATTTCCTATATATATATTTAAGTTATAATTTATATGATAATTCAAATTTAATGCAAAATATATTCAACATGCGAATCTCTTCTAAAAAAAATGTGTATACATACTTTAAAGAAGAACTTAAGAAAACAAAAATAACCCAATAAATTTTATAAGGTCAAAGACGAAGTCGTAAATTTATTTTAGAGATTTAAAATCGAACCAGGGGTTATACTAAAATTGTACCAAACTATGAGCTTCAAAACTTCAATCTACATGCAATGGATATTTACGTGTTTTTAACTTACGAAAAACTTAATTGATACAATACCGATTATAGAAATTAAAAGTTTATGTTAAACCAAGCATGCGGGGTGATAATGGAGCTGAAACGGCACTATAATCGGTACTAATAAATCCACAAATTGGTACCGTGCAAATGCGAGACCTAATAATAGCGCGAGTGAAGGATGAACACAATGGAAGCGCGTTAGAAAGGTGAGATCCGTCATAGTGGATGCAGCATCCAAGGGAACTGAGGGGCAGTTTAAAAAGACACGTGGTCCCCACTGTCCACACGTTTCTGTGTTGTTATAATCTCATTTTTATCACGTGGGGTCCACGATGAGAAAAAACAGGTTGAGGGTTACACGTGGCAACGGAAAGGAGCCACGTTTACATTCGAGCCTACGGGTGCTTAAGCCAAATCAAGCCTTAATTACAGTAACGCCACGGACAGCGTCGGCAGAGAGAAAAAGCCTTCATCTTCTCTATCACGACAAAATTAAATCTGTTTTTTTCTTCACGATTTTGGGTTTATTTTTGCTTATTTATTTTATTTTTATTTAAAAAATTTGGAAATGAAAAGAAAAATAATTTAAAACCTTTTTAAGTATATGCCTTAAATATCAAACTTTGCTAAATAATATATTAAGTTATAATATGATTCATGCATTTAAAATTTTATTTTAAAAATTGAATTTATCTTTTTATCGATTTATAATAAATTTACTTTATTTTTATTATTATATCACTGATAAAATCAAATGAACTATCAATTTTCAGTGTAACTGATCGATTTATGTATTTGCCTTTAAGATTTGAAGTGGCGTACGAAGAATGGTGAGTAAAGTTCCCCACTTGTATGTTAAATTTATTTGTGTCTAGAAAGCTTTCATAAATTGGGATCAAGATTGGTTCAATGTTTTGAGTCCCCACATTGTGTGGAAGGTGCCAAAAGTTTTGTGGTTTCAATTGAGTTGATTGAAAAGATGAATGCAAGTACTTTTGACATGACATTTTTGCTCTTTCATTTTTCATTTCTTCTTTTGTAATAAACAGTAAATATTTGATGACCTACGACCGACAGTTTTATTTCACTACCAACATTAATGTTCATGTGTGTGTTTGTATAGAGTTTCAGCATATTAGCCAATGGGATGTTGAGAATCTCAATTGCTCCTCTAATTTAATTTAGGTTTTAATAAATTCTACTTTTAGGATATAATACTTTATTTTGAACTCATCAATTTTTACCGTACCTTCCAAATTGCTCAAATTCGGAATGTAATTTAAAGGAAAAAGAAAAAGAAAACGTATTTGTATTAATTTGGTTTACTCGAGATCGGATGTTTCACTTTAATCCAAAGGCTTTATTTATAGAGAACTAACAAATTTTTAAATGTTTCATTTGGAAAATCATAATTGATTTTCTTTCTCATATTATATATAATTAATTTTTCAATAATCAGATTGAAGATTGAATCAGTTAGATTATTAATTCTCGATTTAATCGATTTGATTATTGATCCAATAATAATTAAAATTGAATAACAACTGATTTTTTTCTTCAAATTTTAACTTTTTATAAACTCTGAATGATTCGTTCAGAGGCCGGTTCAATTTCTATAACCAAACTAATATATTAATCAATTCTCAATTTAACCAATCTAATCCGATTGTATTCAAAAAACACAATAAAAATACAAAACTCGAATAAAAGGGAGTCTCACACTTATTTATAGCTCAAAAAATGAGCAAAGGAATGTTTCTTTTCAATTAATGTGGGATTTATGGTTTTGCTTTGGTTAATGTGTTATGGTAAATGTTATACTACACTTTCTTTAATAAAAAACATAAAACGCAATAATTTAAGAAAGAAAAATAAACACAAGAAAAGAAAAAGGAAAACAATGTTAATGTATAACAAAGAAGAAGAATCATATGGAGCTGTACTTTGTTTTTAATTGAAAAAAAAAAAATTGACCTCCATAGGCTTAAAAGTAAATTTTTGGTGGTACCATTTGTGAAAACAATGCTCACATCAATGTGGAGTGAGTTAAAAAAAGTACTGAGTCGTGTCATCTCAACACTGAAGTTTGGAAAAAAAAAAAGTTAAAATACCGAATGCAGTACACACCATCTACTCTACTGCCACAATTTAATTTTATTCGAATCATGTTATTTGAGTTTTTTAAATTAGATTATATCAGGGTTTAAATCATTTTGAATTATTTCAAGTTTCGGCTATATTTTATGAGAGTTTTTTTGAATCACATTATTTTGATTTTGGGTCATTTTTGGGTCTAGATTAGTCGAATAAGGAAAAGTTAAGAAATGCTTTAAATTAATTGAAGGGATAAATGTCAAATTTATTTATGAACATCGTTCAATGTGAAATTTGATACATGATTTTTAATTTGGTGCACTTATATACATGAAAATTTGATTTTGTTTCAATTGTACATATTTAAAGAAATAAATATTTGCACTTATTTTCATATTGGATTAGCGTAATTGTTTGTGTATACAATATATTAATGTAAAATGGTGCTAATTTGATAATATTATTAGTGATCTTGTGAAATTTGATTCAAATCAAAATTTCATGTATAAAACCACACAAAATCAAAGTTATCTCATTAATGAGATCAAAACTTTGAATTTCAATAGTTATAAAAAATTGCTAGTCAACAAGTTAAATTAGAGGTGTTCATGAACCACATTGAATCAAACCAAAACTCAATTCCAAAAAATTTTCGAGCCTAAACACGATCCATTCAAATAATCCATTTCACTAATTAAAAGTTAAAAAATTTTTAATTTTAATTTTTAAACAATAAGTCGAGTCAAATTAAACCTCTCAACCCATGAACCTTTTAACTTAAATTCATGAAACATTTGAACACAAAACAGATGCTGTCATGCTCGGATAATTGTCTGTCACACATCAATTAGACCTAAAGTCTTTTTCATTTGATCAGATTTTTGAAATTAATTTTACATCACACAAGGCTTTGACATTTTGATAGAAAAACATAATTAGTACTATATAATCTTTGCAACTGAAATTGTATTAAGTGACACTAATCATGCATGTTATATACCTACTTTCGATGTACGTCCATGACAACGAATTGAACATCAAACTGTCCACTTTAGCGAATAATGAGATTAAGCTGTCTTTGTCATATTATGATATTTATTAATCAAATTAATGTGTGAGATTAGATGTAGTTTTCTTCATTTAATCTTAATTTTATCATGTAATCATATACAAAACATTGCCATTAGGAAATTGATTACCCACTAATTAGGTTGCGTAATCCAAAGAGCCCGTCCTTTTCTCTCTTCGTTTTAGAAATATTTTCTTTCTTGATAATAGTGAGATTTAATCTTACCAACCCTCTCTTTTATCATTATTTTATTGTAAGACTTGAGTTTGTACCGTCGTCAATACCCATATCGGACGGGAATTGACACTGTATAAATAGACTAAGAATTGAAATAAAAGATTAATCGAACTAAAATCTATACATGACAACAGTTTATAGTAAAACTCAAAAACTCATATATTTAATCGCAAATTTAAAACCTAAAATCACTACCTTTTCGAACTGTAGGAGACAAAAAGTTTGATCAATCTCACATCAGTTAATTAACAATTTGTATGGACTATAGAAATTAACAACGTAAAAAGACTAAAAAAGAACGTCGTAGAGTGTGGAATAAGAACATTAATTATCGGGTTGATTTGCATATCTTCTTTTAATTGCAACTGCACATGCAACTATCACTAAAACATGTCATGTGAAAAGGTGTGCGAATGTGGTGTGCGAATGTGTTTACGCCAACTTAAATTTATTCTACTTTCTATCAACTTCTATCCTCAAATACTAATTAAACGTATTTGGTTATTCTTTTAAAGAAATGAAATATAAAAATAAGATAATTCATGAATAATAACAAGTCCATTTTAAAATTATAAAATGGAGAAATTCAATGTTTGGCTCGTTAGTCGTGGATGTTCATGTCACAGTTCAAGTTATAGATTTGAGACGTAGAAACTACTTGTTTGTAATATGTATGACAATGATTTATTTCTATTAAAAATGTGTACAAAGGAAATTTTTATTTTGAATCTTATTTTATGTAAATATATAAAATTTTCTAGTGCTTGATTTTATTAAAACGATTAGGGAAAGTATTTGACAATGATGAAAAGAGAAGAGGATGGATAGTGAACTAGTGATTTTAGGCTTTTTTTTTCTTTTAGCATCCAAAGGAAAGAGGATAGTGGAGGAGAATGATTGCCAAAGCTATAGATAATAGAAATACACCACTACAACTAGTAAGTATAGTAAGACAATATTATTATTTGGTTAAATTCTGATTTTGATCCCTATATTATGTTTAAATTATAGATTTATTCTTTATACTTTAATTTGATATTATTTGATCATTTTACTTTTATAATGTCATTAATTAATCCAAAAAGTTTAACATTGATAACTATTTGATTAAAATGTTAATTCAGATTTTTTTTTATTGAAAACACCTTTTCCGACACACTTACAAAAAAAAAAAAAACCATGTCAGCATAATGAGTTCAAATTAGTGTTCTTTTTTTTTAAAATCCATGTCATCATTTTAATTGAAGCACTTAAGTGTGTTAACCGTTTGGATTAACTAATGAAATGCAAAAATAAAAGATCTAATTATATCATACTAATGTAAATCAATCAATGAAATCTTGACTCAATAGTAAGGTTGAAGCTGTGAGAATTTTGAGGTTCTATGTTCGAGTCTCACATTATATAAATATCGAGACTTTTTTCAATATTTATTCTGATTTGTTAGTCATCTAGTTAGCATGTTTTGAATTAGTTAATTGTTGAGTTGCTTATTCAATTGTACTTCAACCATGCAACTTCAAAAAAGTAAAAGGACTAAATCACAATTTGAATACAATAAAAGAATTTTTCTAATTTTTTTTGCATGATGGGAATTTTCTACCCTTTGCTTTCTTTGTACGAAAGAATTTTAAAAAGTGGAGTTGTAATAAATTAACAAAAAATAAATGGAACAGCAATCATACCACTAGGGTTGGGTACTCAAAAAGTCTTTGGCACAAAGATGACAGCTATAGCTCACCTTCCTCCCCCATACTCTCTTATTATTATTTTTCTCAATAGCATCAGTGCACAAAAGTAAAAGGTTTTCTCTTCGGATTCGATCCACATTTCCCCATCGGTATTTCTACAAGTCACCACCACTTTTCTTTTTCCCTTTTTTTCTTTTCCTCTCTTTTTGGTCATGCTTCTTTCACTGTATAATTAGAGAATCATCATCATCATCCTCATCATTATTATTATCTTTGCTTCCTTTTTAACTGTTACTACATTTGTCTCATTCTATTGTTACCATAATAATTAAGGTTTGTTTTTTAACCATTGGGAAATCCATAAATTTTTTAGGTTAGAGAATAAGTACTTATATATATTTATTGAAAGTTAATCGCATTAATTTATATTTGGATAATATTTAAAAGGGTTAAATCGAAGTTTTAATATTTTTTGGGGTAAATTATACTTTTACTACATGTTAAGTTAAAATTTTATAAATTTTGGGAGGATTAAGACGCCAATTTTTCATTTTAAGGAGGCCAAAGCCCCTATTTGTCCTCTCATTTCCTCTGGTCTTCACTTGTTTATGATATGAGATTAATCATGTTTGAACGTGAGTAATATTCAAATAAAGCCATCTCAATAAAGTTAACTCCAATATTTAAATTCCGTCAAATTATATGAGGATGAAGTCCACTCCTCTTTCTTCCAACCACCTATTGATACCATAATAATTTACTATACTGTTAATTGCCTTTTTCTTAGTTGTATGCTATTGAATCACATAGTAATGCATATATAGGCTAATGTATTATTTTGGGTTTGAACTTGATAAGTGTTCTCATATTGGATTTTAAATTTTATTTATTCGAGATAATCTCTGAACTTGACAATTGTTCTCATGTTAGGACTTGAACATTTTTTTGTCCAATCTTGAAGTTTTTTTTTTTACCAAAACAAGGTTTAGGCCCTAATGTGACAGGGTTAACTTGGACTAAAAAAAATTCAGATATCAATATGAGAACAATTGATAAGTTCAAGCTAGAATATATATGTATATATATATATATATATAGCTTCATCATTAGCTCAATGTTGTTTTAACTGGACCAAGTCGACCAATTGGATTAAGAGCTAGCTAAAGTATTGATCTGGAGAGGTAAAAAATTAATTGACTCATTAATCGATATAAAATGGGTGAACCTTTTTAAAAATTTATAATATTTTTATGAATTTTAATAATTTATTTTATATGAATTAGTCGAATTGAAAATGGATGATTTGATCAATTCTACTACCAGTTTAATTAAAAAAAAAACATTGGGCTAGTTGGTGTTTATGGGGCTCAAAAAGGGGGCCCTTATCTAACTAAGGGAAATGTGGTGACCCTTGTTCTTTTAGGATTTTTCACACATAGTGTTTTGAGTAGAAACAAATCATCAATTCTACTACCAGTTTGTAAGTGAATTCTCGAAAACAACCTAGTAGTGAAAATGAGATTACTTTCAGCTATGTACCTATTCACTTATCACTATCATTTCTAAATATATAGCCAGGTTATAGGTGTCGTTTCATTATTATTTTTTGTTTTTAATTTTAGAAATGTGAGATTTCGATGCCGGATTTTCATATTTGAATTTCAAACATTGAACCTATAACATCATATTTTTAGGGGGTGATTACCACATTTGGATAATTTTATATTTCTTTGGCATTCTAATGCTTTTGCTAATTTTACTCTTATTTTTAATTGCATTAACTTATTTTACTTAAACCAACATGAAATTAATTGATCAAAATCTGGAGTGGTGAACACCTTAACTATCAGACCAACACATAACACGAGGTTCATTGTATATTTATATTTACTTTTCCCTTTTCTCTATTTTCCTTCCATTCCTAACTCCATTAAATTGTTGTGTATGAAAATTGAATTTGATGATAATTATTCCTCCTCTATTTTATTTAACAATTTTTTTTTAAAAAATTTCAGGTGTCTAATGTCTATCCTTGAAGTTGAAACAATGTTACAATTTATGAAATAAAAATGACAAGTGAGATGGAGTAAATTTTAAATGTAAACTTACATTTAATTAAATATGATTTCCACCTTAAATTTGATTGATTTGAATGTGTTAAAAGTTGAACCAATTTGACATTGACAAACAAACAAAGATATTAAGATAAAAAATGCATGGTTGAGTAGTGCCTATATATTAACATCATAATCATGCTTTTAAACACCACTTTACTTTAGTTACAAAAAATGCTAAAAGTGAAATATTGACATTCAAACATCACAATCATCATCATAAATCATTATTAAAATAATAATCTAATCCTTGCTAAAGGACAATTCAAGGAATACAATGAAGCTGGCAAATGTTGAAGCTATAAAAATTGGTTTTTTTTTTTTTTTTTTTTTATGTTGGAACAAATATTAAAAAAATTATAAAATTATAACATTTTAAAGGGTGGAAGCTAAAAAAAAATTATGTTAAAAACTAAAAATGGACTATTAATTTTTCAGAGGGCAAAAAATGTGATTTTTTCCATTTGACCAAAGGCTAAAATCTTAAATTGAATGTTTTAGTTTGGTTAAAATATGTCGTAAGTTTCTATACTTTTCGAAAATTTGAAATTTAGTCCCTATACTTTTATTTTTAATAATTTAATCTCTCTACTTTTTAAATTTTAAAATTTAGATCCAATTGTTAACACAGTTAAATTTTTTGTTGGTTAAATTTATTAGTTTGATATTTTGAAATAAATAAAAAAATCTCACTTGGTAGCCATGCAATTAAAAAAAAGAGTTGTAATGAACTTGAATTTTACAAGAAAAATTTAACAGTGTTAACAGTTAAATTTGAGTTTTGAAAACTGAAAAGTATAAGGATTAAATTCTTAGAAATTAATGTATAGGGATTAAATTTCAATTTTTTGAAGAGTATATGACATATTTTAACTTTAAAATTTTTAGTGAGATTAAAAGATAATTTTCTCGTTCAGTTAAAGGGTCAAGGTCCTTACTCTTAAACAATGTCTGGGCAAAGCCAGGGAGGGGCTGGCATGGGCCCCGGCCCCCCTTAAAATGTAAAATTGTTATTTAGACTTTTAGAATTTTTTAAAATTTTAAATTAGTAAAGGTAAAATTGCACTTTGGCCCCCTAAAATTATAAAAATTCAATTTAATCCTTTATAATTTATAAAGATATAAACTATAAAAAATTATAATTTTATCCGACCCCCCTAAAAAATTGTTCTAGCTTCGCCCCTGGTTCAAATATTATAGATGATCCAAAAAATTTTACTCTCAATTCCAAATTTAAATAAGAGTCGAACGTAACTACAAGTAAATGGACAAATCTCAAACCCAAAAAATTGTTGGAAGAAAAAGTAGAATCCATTATTATAAATATGTTTCCATACTTAGAGATTTGGTTGTCGAGGTGACTCAATATCATGAGATTTAAAAACATATTATTTGTTATGGGTAATGTAACAGACAGAGATTGCAGCTGCCATAGGGCATTTCTCAAGATTCTTCAACTTGTTTTACTGTATAAATATTTTTACATTAACCTATGCATATGGTCTCAAAACAGTACTATGAAACAGTGTTGAAGCTGTGTTTGGTCGTAAGGTGAAAAGGGTTTTCACTGACCTATAGAACTGGGAAGGCCAAGATTTTGCCATCAAATGTTCGAATCTATTATTTAGATTTTAAAATCTTTAAAACCTCAATATCAACAGGATACTTTTATTAGTTTAGTTATATAAATTAAATTGTAAATACGGATCTAACGTATTAAAAAATTTTAGACAATGCTAATTAAATTTTAGGAGGCTATTTTTTTTTTTGTGACATAATAGATTTAATTTGTTCATACAGTAAGTACATGCGTTTTATAATTTAATTCATACATTTTAAATGTATTCTATATTGTATTTGAGTTAGCATTTAACGTTCAATTAAATGATAAGACTAAAAAAATATAAAATTTGAAATAAGAGGAACCGATGATGAAAATTTCAACTTTAGGTGCAATGTTAGTCTTGGTGCGTATTATAAAATGTCTTCTTATTCAACGATAACCCGATGTAATAAAAAACAATTTCAAACCACAAATCTTTTCTTAAATTATAAATTAACTGCGAAAATAGCTCAAACAATCCTAAGATCTACTCCTAGAATTATTAGCCAAAACTAATTGGGCCACATTATCAATTTCCCACCCACCTCATGGACTGCAGCAACATCTTGGTCCATATTATGCCCCACCGCCAATTATTTTTAACCTTCCTCTACTCTTTTTTATAATTATTTATCCAAACATATCAAGCAGCTACTAAAGTATGTCAAATACCCAAACTGAAAAATAATTTGTATTGTAGAAGGTAACAAAAGAACAAGGGCGAAGGCAAAGGGGTATACAAGTCCCTTACTGTCCCTCAAAATGGAAAATTTCAGCTTTAGTCACTTTTATGTTTATAAAATTTTAAATAAATACATGATAAAATTATAGTTTGACTCTTTTAGAAATGATAAATTTTTGATTTAATCTTTTTAAAAACTATAAAAATATTTGTCAATACAATGATAAACTTACATTTTAACTCTCATAACAATATATGACTTAATCTCAGCCTATTAACAAAATTTGTGGATTCTCTTTTGCAAAATCCAATAACAAATAGATACATGGAACAAAAGGTGGTCCATTCTAATGTACTGTCTTTTATTACCAGAACTACAGATTGCAGAAAAGAACCCAAAGCTCGTCCCATTCCCAATGTCCTCAAGGGGCATGCATGCATGCATGCGTGTCCTTATTATTACATAACCATTTTTCATTCGTTGTTTTGTATATGGAGGTTTTATAAGTCAGTGGGTCTTGTCATGCAAAGGCCAGGCATACAAATCTTATAGGACACTTTTAGGTGCACATTTCATTTTGGTTGGTTCACCATTCACATGCTTCCCCTTTTGAGTTTGTCTCGCTCCACTCTATCACTACCCCATTTCCATTACTTTTTAATTGTTGGAGTTTAACACTTTGTTTTAATCTGATATTTATGTTGTTTTTAGTCTAATATAATATTTGTATTTGATAAACGTTAATTATTTAAGTTTAAATTTTTCGTGATTTTGTTGATAGAATAAAATTAGTGTTAATTATGAAATTTTTTAAAAAATTTCAAATACAATTCCATAAATGTGATTTAATTCGAATTTTAGAATTGTTTTAATAAAAGTTAATTGCTAATATTATTAGCTAATTATGAATTTATATCCATTACTTTCAAGTACCAAATGTATACCAAAATATTGAACCATAAAAAATACAGATACCACATTAAAAAAAAATCAAACTCAAGTATTAAGCCTATTTAATTTACGTATTTGGTTTACCAACTTTCTAATAATTTTATTTAAGTCCTTTGCATGCCATGGATGAGTTTATATATATATGATATTATGGAACAGCTAGAGAATTTGGTGCTGGTTTTGTCCAGCGTCCCACAAAATAGTGATTGAGGTTTTGATTGCAAGAGTAATGACAAAGCAGAATATCAGGTTCAAGATCTTTATCTTAAGCTGCTTCTTTCCAACAACCGGCAGTTGTGATTGATATTTTTGTGTATCTCTTCGAGGTTGGAATTACTCACTTGGGTTTGAAGGTTGGATTGATATTTGGAAAAGTTTAATGCTGTTATAAGTCCTTAAACTTTTTAAATATAACATTAGTATTGCCCTTAAATATTAACGATCAACGTTAATCAAAGAATCTTAATCAATTTTGCTACTTCAAAAACTCAATCCATGTAAAAAATTTGAAGCCGCCAAAAAAATAAATATGTTTAAACTATAAATAATGCTTAGACTTCAATATCCAAGGATGAAGCTTAGCTTGATTTTTCAAATTTATAATATGTTTTCTTATGTAAAAAATTAAAAATTTTAATAAAAGAAATATATATAAAATTAGTAAAGGTTAAATAGAAGTAACACATTTTTTATTGAAAAATTTAAAAAATAATATGTACAGGCCTAAACAGATTTGATTTGATCATTTACAATTATGAGTGTGATTGGACAAATTTTATAATTCATATTTGGAGCTAGTTCGGGTTTAAACAACCCAATATTGGGTTAATGTCATACATGAGACCATGAACGCCTTTACTAAATACTAATATTTCTTTAGGTTGAATATTATATTCAAGTCTCACTTGCTATAAAACATGTATGAGTTATCTTTAGATTTATTCTGGTTTAAGTCTCATCAGGTATGATCTCTATTTAGATTTATTGTCATCTAAGTCCAAATATATTTTAATTACCATCATAACTATATTTTATAATAATTGATTATGATTATAGTTACATATATCCACATTATTTATGATTGTGATTTTATTAATAATTCTTTATATATATATATATATGTCTATGTTTGCAATTTGAGTTGAAACCCAAAATGGCAGCCTTCTTTTCCAACTTGGTTAGGTTTTGGGTCAGGGTCAACCATTCAAAATTATCAAGGACCTAAATATAAGTTGTGCATATTGACCCAAATCCAGACTGGGTCTTCTGTTTTGCCCATTGCTAGATTGTGGGATTCCTCTCATAATTGTCTAATGGATTTGATTCAAGATTAAAACTCTAATTTGAGACAGAAGCTATATTTTGGGCTTCATGAACAGAATTGCATACCCATTCTATTTAGCTATAAATATTATAATTATATATTATATTTGATTAAATATGTAATTTGATACATGGTATGTATTATAAGTTGAGAGTGGAGGATGAAAATAACGAAGACTGAACCTTGGTCTTTGGGGTGTCAACAAGGGGTTTAACCGGTGCTCGTTTATGTAATTATACACATGAAACATTAATTTTTTTTTGTTCAATTATACATATTTGAAAATAACAAATACATCAACTTATTTTCACATTGGGTAACCATAATTATTTGCGCATGCAGTAAGTAACATAGTTAATAATATTGATTATTTGTAAAAACTAAATCAAAATAAAAATTGTTGTATATACCATCACACCAAATTAAAATTTTGTGACATTTCACACTAAAACAAAGTTTGTGTATAGGACTATACAAATAGATTGATAGATAGGCTTTTCAATTGGATAAATCGAATCAATTTGAGTCAGGTCAATTTAAGTTTTAAAATTTTTGAGTCATTTCGAATTTAGATTGTTGTTTTTTAAACCATCGAGTTAGTCTGGAATATATCAAATTTGAATAATTTTAGATTACATGTTAAGATCATGTCAATCTCGACTATTTTTTATTTTGAATCATTTTAAATTTAAATTATTTTTAAATTGTAATTTTTTATAATCAAAACAATGAAACCGATTTTAAATTTCAACTAATAATATCGATTTTCCAAATTCAAACAATCATTGAGATGGAGAATTATAGGTTTGTAGCCTTTTTTTTGGTGTGTTTTCGTGATGGCTGACTTATAAAAATCAATCAATCAAAACCAAACCGTCCTAAAAATTGACTTAACCATAAAAACCCAATCTTTATCCAAATTTTGATCCCACTGTGAAAAGACCCCATCTTTGGAAATTTTGAAGATAAAAACTTTCATCCCATCCCCAAGAAAGTGATAATGCTCCACTACCTCTGGTTCTTATACTTCCTTTATTATATTCCTACCCTAATCCTAGAATTCCTACATGATTCCTTTGAATTATAGGGTCCTTTATAAACAACAATGATTAAGACATCCATTTTTTTTTTGGCAAAAACAACACAAAGTCAAAATCTTCACATGTTTTTAAAGTTCTAATCTTTGTCATTTTCACCAAAGATTGTATTTTTATACTCTGTGGGTTTATATGGAGCAAGATTTTTAAGCAAGATAACTTCTGTCAGATCTTAAATTGATTTTTACTTTAGCTTTAAAAGTGTTAATATCATATTAATTAAGTTATTCCATCGGTTTTATTGTCAATTTAGACGTTAAATACTAAATTAAAAATTGTTGTGAAATATATTTAAAATGTGTGGGTGAAATTGCAAAATACAGACACTTACTGCATGAACAATTTAGATGTGACACGTTAAATAAAATGATATACTTAAATTTAAATGACATTGCTTGTTGTTCTTTGAACACATCGGTAGGGATGAAACTATGAATTTATTAAGGAGGCTGATATAAAATTATAAAATGATGAAATCTTATGCCAAAAAGGATTAAAACGGATTATTTAATTTTTGCAGAAAGTCCAAAAATATAAAGTTTTTCATTTAATTAAAGGCTAAAGCAAATTAAGTTGATTGTTTGAAATTTTGTGAGGGGCTTAAAAGAAAATTACCCTTTAGTCAAGAGGGCTATTGCCCTTGCCTCCCCTAGCTACACTCCAACAGACAATTCATAGGATTAGTACATGTATTTACAATTTAATTTTTCAACTTAGCATTTAACATGTGAATAAACATATAAATTAATGAAAGGATATGATAAATTTTTAAAATTTTAAGAAGCAATTTAAGATCCGACGTTGGATGAAATTAATCCATCTGTTGACAAATTTTGGGGAAAATGTGTTTTTGACTTTTTGGGACAATTTTGACCAAATGGCTGGCTAACATTTTGACATTGCAATCACAGCAATGTGGTGGGTTCAGCCTCTGCCATTATAAGCTGACACAAAATCAGGTTAAAAGCCAATGGGTATAATGCAAATGAGAACCATTGGGAAATTGAAAAATGAAGTCAGATAATACCAATGTGAACATGCAATGTATGTAACAGCCTAAGCCACTGATTTTTTATATATATATAGAAAACAATGGCCAGCTTTGAAATTGGAATATTTTGATTAATTCCAATCAATATTTGCATTTTTAATTCTTTTTAGTCTAAATCCTGTTGGGGGGGGGGGGGGGCAACTAAACTAGAGCAAGTTAATTATCAAGTCAATTGTGTTCATCATTGCCTTACCCATTATTATTGGTTGATCAATAAACTTTCAAGTTGTTGGCTACCAGCAGAATTATCAATCTACAGTGAATTATTTGGTGTGAGTTTTTAGACTCAAATTAAAATAAATACCAAATGTTTGTAAAATTAAAATATTTTTATATCAAGTATTTCGAACTTCGTGATTGTCTCTAAAATTTAAACGTAAATTCTCTTCTTGAGAGCGTAATGTAATTTATCAGTTCACCCAAAGATACATAATGATTTCTTAATCCGAATAAAATGAAAAAAATGTTGCTTTTGATTAACAATTGCCAAATAATTGTACATTTTACCTAACTTAATTACCACCGAAGAACTGTCCGTTAAGTGAAAAAGATTTAACTTAATTTCACCGCACAGTTAGTTGCATCTCCTCAATTATTGAAAAATAATTAAATAACGCATTGAAATTTTTTTCACAAATTAGATTAAAAAGCAATCATATATTTTTAATTGAAATTTTGAAAAAAATATATGATGATTTTTTAGTCTCGGTTTTGTGATTAAAAGATTCGACTACTGATATATTAAATGATTATCGATACACATATAGATTATAAATAAAGTGTCTGATTGAGTTTATATAATAAAATTAATGAAATTATTTACATTTTTAATTATCTTATCAATAATCATAATTTTTATTTCTTTCACTCATATAGTAATAAATATTATTAGGGTAAACTACTAAAATAGTCAGTACTTATGTTTGAAATGTTATGTTTTAGTCACTTCTATTATTATGTTGTGACATTTTAGTCACTGAGTCATTAATTGTAATTAACAGTGTAATAGTGAGTTGACGTGGCACATTAAATCATTATTTCAAATGAAAATTTTAGCTTAAATTCTACAATTGGTCCATATATTTTTTCTTTTTGAATTTTTTTTTCTTTTATGTTTTTTAACTTTTTTCTTCCCTTTTTTTTCTGGTTCTCCTTCTGTTTTCCTCCCTTCTTTATTTCTTTTAACGTAGTTTTTCTATGTTTTTCATTTGTTAAAACTAGTCTACAAGCTCACCTCACTCCAAAATTTAAATTGTTCAAAAAAATAAAAAGTATATGGATATAGAAAAACTATGTTAAAAGAAATGGAGAAAGGGAGGAAAACAGAAGTAAAAGTAGAACAGAATGGAAAAAAAGAAGAAGGAAAGTTAAAAAACATAAAAGAAAAAATTAGATTGATCAAAACGAAAAAATATGGGGGTTGATTGTATAAATTAACCTAATTTTTTGTTTGAAATGATAATTTAACTTACCACATCATCGTATCGTTACATCGTTAACAACAATTAACGACTCATTGACTAAAATGTTACAACGCGATAACGTAAGTAACTAAAATGTAACCTAAAGCAACCAAAAGTGACTATTTTGGTGGATTACCCATATTATTATGAGAGAATATTTATTTGCCTATATAAAATCTATAAAAACCAATTTAAACACAAAAAAAATCTAGAAAATACCCACTTAAACCTAAAATACCGGTATTCAACTTCATAATTTCTCTTAAACCCTAAATTATTTTTTATATAATATGTACTATTTACATAAATTTTTTTAATTAATATTATGAGTGCATCATAATCTCTTTTTTTTTTGTAGTTGTTACCAATTACAGAGTCAAGGGGACTGGGAGGACCTCGCCCCTAACATGAAAAATTTTCTATTTATAATTTATAAAATTTTAAATTAATAATGAATTTGTTTAATAATAAATGCAAAATCAGTGACCATAAATTTGTTTAAATTGGAGTAAAAGGAGGAATAATAATATTCAAAATAGTATATATTTGTTAGTTATAATTATATTTAAGATATTATATAGTACATTAATAATTATTGTGTCTCTCTCCCATAATTTCTTTTATCATTTCATATAAGATTAATATCTGAATTATATCTCTTTTTTCAATGTAGTATTTATGATTTCTTCATTCATTCGTCAACCATTTTACAAAAAAAATGACATGGCATCATATGATTGATCGGTTTCTTTTCAAATATCAAATTACATATTTATATAATATTTTACTCAAAAAAATAATTATCTTAAAAGGTAAATTGTTGATATATTAAAATTTATATGAACATAAAGAATGGATGAAAGTGACATTGTTTCACGTGGGTGGGTGGGGTACCATCATAACTCCCAAAACCGCTACCATCATGTACATTGTAATTCTCGATTACATTATATTGTTCAAAATTAAATAAAATGAATGAACGGTCCAATAATGGAAAATAATTAAATATCATTGATTGGAAAATATATTATATAATCTCTACAATTTTTTTTTTCCTCATCAATCACGGAATTTACAGCAGTGAATTTCACGTGTGTCAAAGTCTCCATCCGAACTCGGGACGACTCGGCGGATCACTCACCCACCTTTTCAGCCATCTCCATTGACTCAACACGTTTTAACTTTTACCCCCCTCCTCCCTCAATTATGGAAAAAAAAAAAAAGTAAAATAACCAACCAACTTACCTTTTTTGACAGTGGTAAGTAAAACCCATGAATTAGTATTAAGTATGAACCTCCTCAACTCGGCCAACTCGTTGATTACTCACTTGACTTGAGCTAACTCGGTCGGGTAAGAATCAAAGTTTCCTTCTTTTTTCACTTTCCACTGTATTTTTTTTATTTACCAAATTGTTTTTTCAGCCAACCCATTGAGTAACGGTCGAGATTCGGTCCACAAATCGAGCTTATTACTCCACATTCCGACGTGACAGTTACCCTCGATGTTGACGAACTTAGCGGCGGCGGAGTGACCCGACTCCGACCGGGAAATGAACCGGATCACTTCCTCGAATACCGTCTCGTCGCAGGGGATCGCCAATGGGCCTTGGTTAGTGAATCCGTACTCTTCTTCGGCTTCGATGAGGAGTTTCCTAAACACGGGATGGTTCAAGTACGTCGCCCTCACGACGAACCTCCGGCAACTAGTCCCCACTGTGACCGCCACATGTCCCGCCGGAACATCAGACGGGATACGACTGGCCGACATGCGAGCCTTGTTCCTCCACCGCCGCAGCATTTGTCGGAGCCTCACAATGTGGCGGATCTTGCTGCATTTTCCAAGTCCCGCCGACGACGACATTTTTTTTTCCGGTAAGACTAAAACACCCACACAAAAAAAGCTTTGTTTCTTTTTTTTTTTTTTTTGGCTTTGCTTTGAGAATCGAGAAAAAAATGGATCTTTAGAGAGGAATTTAAGAAACTAGGAGGGAATATGATTTTATAGAAGAAAGGGTATGAAAGTACCCATAAAGTTTGAGAAAATTACGATTAAAAAGTCCCAATGTCTTTCGGCAAACTGTATGGATTATACAATGAATAATTAATATGATTAAATAAATGTGACAAAAAAAAAAGGGTAAATTGAATAATGTTTAAATCATGTTTTTGAATTTTTTTCGAGTTTAAATTATTTCAAATTCGAGTTATTTTGAATTTATCGGCTCACGATTAAGATAATTTTAGTTTAGTTAATTCTGGATTTGGATAATTTTTGATTTGAATTATTTCTTAGTTTGGATTAAGCAAGATTAGGTTGATAATTTTTTACGATAAATTAAATTTAAATTTAAGTTCATCGAATTGAGTTTTCTGCTTTGATTTAGAATCGAGTAATGTAATTCAAAGGATAAGGATAAAATAATAATTATGAATGCGAGAACACTGAATAACAAAGAAAAACATTATCTTAAAAATATATTGATCATTAAAAAATGGCAACTGAATGAACCATAATTGTCGGAACTAGATCGACTGGTTGAAAGAGAATCGAGGGTAGAATTAATTAAACTAGTACCTGGATTTTTATAATTATAACATTTAGAATTTATTACATTGATAAAAGCATGCTTAACAAAGATGATAATAATAATGTGGTAAGCAATTATGTCTCATCTCCCAAGTAGATCCATGTTGATTAAAATCTATTTCAAATTGCATGTTAAACATAAAAATATATCGACTGGTACAGGTTGTGTTGTGGTAGTATTAAAAACCAATAAATTAAGATTTCACAGTATTTGTTTTACTCTTTCCTTTTAACTAGATCTGACAGTGAAATACAAAAAAAAAAAAAAAAAAAAAAAAAAAAAAAAAAACAGTTACCACATATTCTGCCCATTACCATGTGGGCTTCTGCAAATCAAACGGTAAATCACGCTTTGACTGATTGATAAGAGTTTCAACAAATTTGATTAATTTGTAAGTAAGGAATTTTCAACTTTGATTAAAAAATATTATTGACTGAGGTCCATAATTTAAAACGCTAAACCATGAGCGCCACATTAATCTTTGTGCAATTAAGCCACTATGAGCGGTTCTCAACTAAACCCTAAATCAAGTCACAAACTTGAAAGTGTTTCATTTCAATCCCATCCATCAGGGTAAAGTCAGAAGTTTTAGGGTCAAATTTTAAAGGGATTAAAGTATAATTTTTATCTTTTTATATGTTTGTTATTTTAAAATATTAAAAGGATTAAATTATTTTTTTATTTTAATAATAAATTTGTCATTGAAGGAGGGGGCAAGCCCCGGCCTGCCCTCTTTGCGTCGTCTTTGCAATCAACTTTATTGTTTTGGTTGGATTTTAATCATGCCTAAAAAAAATATGTATAATTATAAGTATTTTTATGCCCTAAACAGTCTTCAATGTGGATTGAATGACATGTAATTAACGTTTGATGAGTGTCCACTTCATAATTCATGTTATGAGTTCGAGTTATAAGGATACTTATTTTTAATGTATGCGTGACAATAATTTATAAATTTATAAATATTGAATATTTGTATTTTTTGTAATATTTATACATATTTACTACAATGATTATTCGAACCCAAATTATTTTTAAGGAAGGTAAACACCTTTTCAATAAGTCATAAATTAGAATTCTACAAATAATTTATATAAGCTGCAAAGTATTTAAAAACATATTTTATTTTATCATAATAATATTAATTTTGTAACTACTAATTAATATTTATCACTTTTCAGCGTAATATAACTAACTAGAACTAGAAAATTACAATAGATTAAAAATCGAAATATATCTTAATAGGGTCTACACATAGTGAGGTTTAAATCAAAATAATTCGAGAGAGATCATTGCCCTCAAAATCCCAAGACTTCAGCCTTTACCAACAGACTGAATGGGTAAATTGCTTTTTAGGCCCTCCCAAAATTGAAAGATTCAATTTAAGCATTTTTAAAATTGTGATTAAATGAAAAAAAATATTTTTAATCCTTTTGAAAAATTGATAATTTAATTTAAGCATTTTTAATACAAGATTCTCAACTTTGCCCCCTCAAGTTTTATAATTTTATCTTGACTCTGCTAAATAAAATTTAGATTCTGATCATATTTGTTCTTTTTGACATAATGCTTAGAACTACCCATAACTCTTTCTCAACCCACAAATAAGATGATAATGCGCATTAGTACACTCGAACACTTGCCATCTTACATTGCAACATTAATTATGCCAATCGAACTAAGATTCAATTAATTTTTAAATATTTTTTAATCACAACAGTAATATTAAGTCATCTCGAAGTAAGATATATATATATATTAAGCTTAAAATAATATATATATTAAGCTTAAAATAAAGCCACCACATGCAAAAAAAGTCGGAAAAAAGGTACTGGCTTTTTGTAAGTGGTTGAGTCAATTGAAGATGCTTTTGTTTGCTAAAACATTAATATAAAAAAAAATCCAGCTCTCTTCTAAAGCAAACGATTTTGTATTCTCCATATCTGCCCAATGCCCCCATGTGCTGGGATACCCCATCTTTCCTTTTCTTTATTTCCTTCAAACAAACTGCCAAAACACCCCCTTCCTAATCACTCTTTCACCTTTGGTTTTAAACACCGATTAACTTCCCTTCTAATTTATCCCCTTCTATCAAATATCAATCATTTTCGTATTCTTTTTCTAATTAATTCATTTTTACTTTCTTAAACTACTATCCCATATTTAAACTTTAGATTATTCTGATTAAATATTTAAAGTATCGTTATAAGTTGTTATATCTATTAGGTTATTCTATCAGTAATTTGAGTGTTGAATATCAATTTAAATTTGACTTAAAGGATATTTGAAGCATGTGCGTCGAAGTTAGGAGTTTTCTTTTGGAAGGTGAGAGTCGAGATAAAATTATAAAATTTTAGGTAAAATTTTCATTAATCAAAGCATTAGAAGAGCTTATGTTGAATACCCACTAGTTACACTTAACACAATTTTGAAAGCCAACAGGAAAACCCTCACCCTAAGTAATTCCATAGAAGAAAATCACCTCAGATCGAATGTAGAAAGCTCCTAATAACAAAACCAATTCGCCTCTGCTCTCAACCAGATAGCTTTAGAATAGTGAAGATGGGGTCTGGATTCATGGATTCACGTGAAGTTATGGGGAGGGTAGGGTGCATCCCCCCCAATGTCATAGTTTTTGCACACTGAAAAACCCCACTTGCTAGGATTTAAGGATCACAAATCATTTATTTCGTTTGTATTCACAAAATGCTTTGGTTCTTTAACCAAAGACCATACCCAAAAAAACAAGAGAACCAAACGGATTGTCAAAACATAAAGTTGTAATAATATCTTCTCTATATCGTATATATGCATATAGATCACATAACATGTTCACTATTTTCGCTTTCTTGTTTTGTTTCAATTAGGACAACAAATATGGGAAGATAATAGGGAATATATATTAGTTTAGATTCTTTATTTTTTCCCTAGTTAACATTGATGTAATCTTTTTTTGATTATGCTAATTATGTTGAAATTTCGCATTTAATCCCTCTACTTTAATTTGATGTAATATGGTGCGTATACTTTTATAATTTTATTAGTATATCTAAATTGATAATTTGGTTAATTGTTATTGTTAAAGTGATAGCGTGGAGTTTTTTTTAAAAGAGAATCAACCTTAAGAAATTGGTTGATGAAAACATGGTTGATTGGGTTTTTATGTAGCTTTGTTTTGTGTGATCGGGTAACAAGAAAAATAATATTCACCCCATCTTTTTAATGGTAAAAATAATAACAATATTATCAAATTGGACCAACTAATAACATTATAAAAATATAAAGATTAAATCCCAAATTTTAATATAGAGACTAAAACCGTATCTATACTTCTTTCTTTCAAGAATTTTGGTTCTTATTCAATAAATTATTAGTAAACTTGTTCAAATTCATAATGGCCCCTTATGAATTTTTTTAACAAGATCTTTTCAAATTTGAATTTTTTACTTTTAATCAAATTGAGCTTAAACAAATCGAGATCCGAGAATTTTTTAAATTGGTATTTCCGAATTATTTTCCCCTTTCAAAATGTATTTGAAAGTTACCATTTATAGTAAAAAACAATAGATATAATCATTGTCAAACTAATCCAAAGATACATAATTTGTAAAGCTTTAGCACTTTTTTTTATTTGCTTAATTCATATCAACCTAAATTATTGAAAAAAATAAATCATGCATTATCGTTGTTGTTTTTATTCTTTTTGTTTTTATTATAACGTGATTGAGAAATTAACAAAGATGATAATGCAAACGTGAGGGGTGTCTTGGCAATGCTATCTATCTATACATATACTCTTAGGACAAAATTTGTACTAATACTACACTCTTTTTGTCATTACTACAAACTTCTTACGTGGAGTTGTCGTTCACAAACAACAAAATGTCACACCTAATTAATTAAATTAAATCAATTTATCAATTCTAATACAAATTAAGAAGCTTTAGTTATTCTAAAAAAAACTTCATTTACGGCAAGGTTATGAAAGTACTTCAATTTTACATTTTTTTTATTTAAGCTTTTTAGCTCTTTGGTTAATAGAAAATTTTCATTTTGGCCCTTCCATAATTAAATATAATCCTTTTTAACTAATTTTTAAACTTTAACCCCTCAAATTTTATGATTTCACTTCAACCCCTCAAAAAATTTTTGATTTCGACCCTCGATTAACACAACAATGAATAGCTGTGACCAGTTGGAGCTAAGGGGAAAATATTTAAAAAACAAATCAACCCATTGAATCGTACAAATCAATTTACTTGAAATCAGAAGAATCTGTGAACTAATTTTGGAAGCATTGAAACATTAATGAAAAGTTCTTTGTTTGGTGGCAGATTGGTAGAGGTACTATAGTATAACAACTCGTAATATATAGACACACACTTATATACATACACACTTAAAAGAAGCAACTACGCAGCTTCTTTATTGAGATGTGTCAGAACCAAATTTTTCTTATTTTCTGACAAAATTAGAATGGAATCAATAATCTCGACAGTTCATATATGTATGGGTTAATATAACTTTTAGTCCCCAAATTTAGCAATTAGGTCCAATTTGATACTTGTACCATTTTTTTGTCTACTTGGATACCTGAACTTGACAACTAGATCCATTTTAGTCCATGGACTTGGCATGTAAAATTTTAATCACGTATGATGCGGCACAATCTTAGAGTTTGTCTTTGATTTGGCAATTAAGTCTAATTTGGTACTTGTACTATTTTTTGGGTCCACTTTGGTACCTAAACTTGAGAATTAAGTCTATTTTGGTCAATGAGTTTGGCAAATGTAAAAATTTGCTAGCGTATGATGTGACACAATCTCAGAGTACTATGTAATCAAACTTTTACATTTTTCAAGTACAACAATCGAAATGGATCTATTTAACAAGTCCAGATACTAAAATAAACCAAAGAAGGTACAAGTATCAAGTTACAGATATCAAAGTGAACTTAATATTTATATTAACCCTATTTCTATTTATGTTAGTATGAAATTAAGTTTACACTATACTAGTTAGTCTGCATGCAAACTTAATAAAGAAAAATAAAAGTTAAATGGAGCAATTTAATTAATATTTTTTTCCCAATTGAGTATCCAAACAGCCATTAATTAATTTCGAAAAGAAAATATATAAACAAATTAATCTTTGATCCACGTCTTCACTCTTCTCATATCACAATCAGAACAGCAATTCCTCGTTTGCAGAAAATAAAAAATTAATTAAATTTTCATATATATGCATGGCGCCAACCTTTTGTCAACAATAAACTTTAATAAATTAATGATACTATAGTTTTGTTTAATTTACTTTAATTGTTTTTTTATAATAATTACTTTAATTATTGAAGTTCATCACCTTGAAATGGACCGTTCTATAGATTATTATAAACCCAAGTTTTTAATACTAATGTTCTTTTTGCTAATTTAGTAATTAATACCCACTAACATTCCCAAAGTCATTTTCATTAAGATTCATTTTTTATGAGATATATTAATTATGAAAACTATTCTAGGTAGTCAAAATTAATAAAGAACATGAAATAGTTCATTTAATTAACAAATAAGAAAAGGTTTTTTTTGGGTGAATAATAAGAAGAGGTTAAAGTCCTAACAGCAACGCGATTAACGGGATTTGTACCTAGATCACATCTAAGGTTATAAACACTCTAACCATCAAGTTAATACACGGGGTTCAATAAAAAAAATAATCTAAAAAAAACACAAAAGAAAAAATTATGACAAAATTTGAATATAATAAAAAAATAATAATCTTCCACTTCAACGTTATAGTATAAGTGCATTTCACTAGATTGTTTTTAAAAAGATTTTCTGGTATTCGTTAGTTAAATTGGGCTTCAATTAAATTTGATATCTAGCCAACTTAAAATTTTAAATTTGGCGAAGCTCTCCGTGTGTTGTATTCTCTATTTACATATTAGAATTTAAGACCTTACTTTAAGGATATTGAACTCATTATTACTCAACTCAACAAGCATTGGTCTTCACCATAATCCTTTTATTAGTAGCATTTAGCATTTTGAATTACATATGGTAGAATTCAAATTTTCTCTTTAAACAAAAATGTTTAGCAATTTTGGCAACTTGGTCAGCTTCTCAAGATTCGTGATTGTTTCATTTCTTGATACTAGCAATGTACAGTGGTCAAATAGGATCATTTTATTCTCGAGACCTTTTACTTTTTTTCATCACGTGGGAGTTTGAGTTAGTTCTCTTTTATCTACTTCTATACATGTGGGAGGGGGGAAAGAAACGTTTGTACATGGCTACAAAATTTATTTTCTACATTGCTAGGGTTCCATTTTTCAATTGATAAGAGTTTTGTGTCTTGATTTATACAGTTCTAATGAGTCAACATTAAATTTTAAAATATTAGTTAATCAATCATATCCTATCACATTGGAAATAATATTTTATATTGGATTTCTTATTGCTTTTGCTGTCAAATTATCAATTATACCCTTATATACGTGGTTATCGGATACCCATAGGGAGGCTCCTTACAGTACTTGTATGCTTCTAGTTGGAATTTTATTAAAAATGGAATCATATGGACATCAATAGGAGTGGGACCAAGGGCTGGCAAGGGCCCCAAGCCCTTTAAAATGGGAATTTCCTTTTAAGCTCATTCATAATTTATAAAAAATTGAAATTAGTAATAGTAAAATTGCAGTTTGACCCTCAAAATGATAAATTTTGACTTAATCCTTTAAAAATTATAAAGATATAAGCTATTGAAATGGTGAAATTGTATTTTTACTATCGTAAAAATATATAACTTATTTTTGATCCTCCAATAAAATTTTCTGACTTCACCCTCAGACATTAATTAATAAATATGAGACTTCGTTGAATTTGCCGATATATTGCAACTAGCTTTTAACAATTGGAAGAGTAAATTAGATATGGACAAAAAAATTGATTACTCGTTCAAAAAAACTTTTTACATCTGTGAGGCCTTACCCAAAGAGTAATCCATTATTAATCTGCAGTACGTAAAATGCTTTCGTATTAAGACTTTTCCTTGGAAGCTTTACTCAAAAATTGATTACTTAACTCACCCATTAAGCTGCAATCTCACTCCTATACATTAACTCTCCCCACTAAGACTTTTGGCTAGAAACTTAGTTATAAATTGACTATGAAGAACATTTTGTTTACTATGCTTTTGTACTAATATAAGCTCCTTACAATATCGTACTTGTTACAATAACAAGCCTTTATTTAAATAGAGATATATTGGCTTGTCAAATCTTCAAATTTGAAATTAGCTTGAATAGACTTTTAATATGAAATCAAAATAACATAGATCTTATAGTAAGAAACTTCTTTTAAAAATAATAGCCCTTCAACTAAGGAAATTCGATCACAATAAAAATATCCCAAAAAAATATTTAACTTAATTTCAACATGATTCAACCCAATAAAACTGTTTTGTAAAATCTTCAAAATGATATAAGAAAAAGTCCAAAAATTATCAAAAAAATTGCTAATAAATATTAAAAGTTGCATCAGTTTTGATTCAAACTTAAAAATTTAAGTCAGTTAATTTGATTCAATTTAATTTAAAAGTAAAATTCAACCTCAACATATTGAATCCAAACCCAAAATTGATATAAATTTGAAGCAATCCAAACCTCTAACCCAAAAACCAAATTAATCAAGTTCAAATTATCCCACCTTTCAAAAAAAATTTAGAAGTCTATAACCAAAATGAATAGGTTTATGTAAAATTGAAGATAAGGAATATATTACTTCATATGGTTTAGCTAGGCACTCGATTGGCAGAAATGGTGATGAGCCGTACGTGCACGGTGGAAACGACATCATTACGTGCTCCACATTTTTTACATAGAAAGTCGTAAAACGTGCAACCGAAAGAACCAGACAGTACAGATAGGAGTTGCACTATCACGTACAATCTTGCCACATTCCTCTTTTTTACAGTTAAAAGTGATTCTCGCATGATGTTTTTATTTTAAGAGTTAATTATTCAAAAAAATAAATAGATTAATTTTTATAAATTATATTAAAAAATAAATTAATCATTTATTTATTTCAATGTTTAAATGTTGATTTTTATGCTTCAACATGAGATACACATATTACGTGTAATTACTTAGTTATTTCATCGGATACTCTAATTTTTAACAGTAAAAATAAATAAAATTTTAATAAGAAAAACTAGTTTGCTCTTTGATATAACGTATATGAATTAATTTATTCTTTTTTAAATAAAAAAATAAAATATAATCCGATTCTTAATATAAAAACCTCTTCCATAAAACTTTTACCAAATATCATTATCAACTTACATTTAGTTTAACTATTTTTAAAATATTTTCTATATTCATCTTACAATCCATATTTAAAATTCGCGACTACCCTTTTAATCAATTTCATTTCAAAAGTTAAAATTTACATTCTCGTTTAAAATATAATAATTTTACCACTGCATCCAACTGTTTGAATTTTTAATCCAAAAGAAATCCATTAACTTTTGCTGCCTTTATTATGTCACCATTCATCATACATACGCACACACACGCTCTAAAAACTATAATTTGTTTCTAGCTTTTGAGACGGAATAAAAATTTGGACGGTGAATGGAGAGGAGAATCTTCGATTCTAAAAATAATTTTCATTGGCTTAAAGTGCCATAGATTCTATAGTGTATGACATGAGAGAGAAAAAGATAATGAAGCTATTTTGGGATTAAGATATAGAAATAAGGGTATCAAAGCCAGCCAAATCCAACCAAGCAAAACCCCCACATTTACTTTCTCCTTTTTTGAGAGCTTGAATCAATTATTTTTTCTCTTTCGCTCGATGATTCCCAAGATATCCGTACTGACACAAGGAGCCTAATGGCCATAACACCCATAATTTTTTTCTTTCCAAATTCTCTTAATTAGTCGCATACATTGTGTAGTTAATTTATGCACCTTAATTTGGTCATTTTCAATCTCATATTTTTCGAACTTTAAAATTTCAGCTTTAATTAAAATTGTAGTAGTTAAATATGTTAAGTCAAATTTTGTTATTAATCATATACTATGTGTAAATTATGAAATTAATTTGTGCTTTTCAATTTGATTATTTTTAATCTTTATAATTTTCTAAATTTTAGAGTTTTAATATTGACTCAAACAATATTCGTTAAATTCATTAGCCGAAATAATGTAGCTTTTTTGTGAGTATTATGTGAAAAATAGTAAAATTTAAATCGACAATTTTAATAACTATAGCCTTAGGATTGAAATAGTACCTACGATAATTTGACTTTCTTTTTTCCTTAAATTGATTTATCAAAATCCAAAATTATATACTAGTGGATAGGGTAAATACTTTAAGGGTCCACAACTCATGGTCCACATTTTAAATTAGTCTTCAATATTTAAAATGATTTAATTGAGTCCTTAAAGTCTCGTGTTGTATTAATTAAGCTCTTCAATGAGTTTAGCCATCAGCTTGAGAATTAAATGGTAAATTGTATCTAACGTGAAACATATTTAAAATACTATATCAAGTTTTATATTGAAAGTTCATTGACTTTTTACCTATTAGATGTTTATATCTAAATACATGTTGAGCTGCAATTGAATAAAGTGACTACTGTACAAAAAAAATAGAGGTGAAAACTTTCTACGTCTGTATGGCATTGCCAATAGAGTTGATCCAACATATTCAATCTAGTAAACTCCCCCTGATTAGCTCAATTTAGTTTACTTACAAAGTTCTACATTTATGAGACAGTTCCTATATGAATAAATAAAGTGCTCTCTTAGTGCATACAATTTACCTAAACAAGTTGTGCATATATAAACATTAATAAAGCTTGTTAAATTACAATCAATTTCAATAACTAATTCCACTAAAATAGTCATCTAAAAAAATCTTCAAATTATCTTTAATTATCTCCATAATGATAGAGATCTTCTTAGGATTAAACTCTCTTTAAGAATCAGTCTTCTATTTAAAGGAACATGAATTGTTTTGAAATTCTATTAAAAAATATGGCAATTCATATAAGGTAGAATTTATCATACTGACAGTTATTCCTCAAGTTACAATTGACATTGTAGTTAACAGGCAAAATTATCGTTAACATATACATATATTTATATTATGAACAACTTGGATCTAATATATTAAAAAAGAAAAGGAAAAAAAATATCCCTCTTAAATTTTAGTATCATTGTAAGCTATTTATAATACTTCATATCTAAACTATCCATACAATTAATACATACATGTTTCAATTTTGATCCATTTGTTTTAAATAAGCTCGATTTTAGATCCAAACTGAATTTAATTCCTAAATCAATGAATAAACTAATAGTAAAAACTTGATTAATACGATACTAGAGCTTTAAAAATTAAAATATTTTAAAGGCTAGAGAGCATTTTAATATTCGAGTCATACATGGAGAAAGTCTAGTATAATTAAATGTTGTGACTAAAAAGGAAAACACCCAAATTTGTTGAAGCTGACCTTGAAATTAGATTTTTTAAAGATAAGCTTTGAGTGTTATATATATATATAGTGCTTACTAGCTGTCCTCTTAGAATTTCTTATAACTATCTTCTCTTTTAATTTTATTTTCTTAAAGATAAAAAATGATGATTGCAAATGGAAGTTAACTAACAACTAATACTCCATTATGATGATGGATTTAGTGACCCTTTGACGTGATTAGGGAACAAAATGATGTCTATAATATATTATGACTAACAACAATTTAGGGTGGGTGGTGGAATGTTAGGGATCAAATTACATGAAAGTGCTAATAATTTTCCATAATATACTCTTTTACTTAATTATTCCATATAGCAAATGATTGAAAATGATTGGGATAATATGCCTTTAGATTATGATATCAATATAGGTTTAGCCTTAATGCTCTTTGCTTCTTGTTATCTTTAAATTCATCTCCTCTTATATTCTTTCAGGCATATCTCATTTTAGGTTTATTTAGATTACTTAATATTGAATTTTTTTATTCAATTAAATGTAAGATTTTTTTTGATTGAGAGAATATAAGATAAGATAATATAATAGCACTTTGTGTTTTTACAAAATTATCCCTTAAACTTTTAAATTTTTACATTTTTTTTTTAAATTTTAAGTAAATCTCTTAAACTTAATGGCACGTTATACCGCTGCATCAAACCCACACTTAGAAGTTGAAGGCAAATTAATTGTTTACCATAGAATATATCATCCTCACATCTATAAAAGATCTTCCAAAATCCGTTCTCAACATGCAGAGATAGAGACATAGAAAAGATATGTCAGAAATGCATAAAGAGGTAACTAAACCGAACAAAGATTTGAATGTTATTCTAACAACACTTTCCCTGTTATATCCAGACAGTGGTTTACATGCTTTGTAATGTTTTAATTAAACTAATTATTCAGACACTAATACACAATTAAAAGCATGTTACAATACCGTATTATACGGGGAAACTTTGTCTTAATCTTTTTTCTTTTCTGTATTTTTCTGGTTTAAATAAAACACTGATCACATGGGTATTTGATGGAAATTGAGAATCATTTACCAAACCTAAAACTGAAACTCTATTTTTAGTTCAATTTTTTTATTGGACTACAAAAATGGGGTCCCAAACGAATATATATATAAAAATATGGGTTAGTTATACTGAAAGAAACCCCATACCTGAATGATGATATATAGTGGTTAAATCATAGATGGTTAGAATATAAAAATATCGGGTTAAATGCATATAATGGTCCCAAACTATTGTCTAGATTTTAAATCGATATCTGAACCTTAAGACGTTTTAATTGAGTCCTTAAAATAATAATATTGTATCAATTAGATCTTTTCATTAGTCTGGTTGCCAATTTAGGCATTAAATGCAAGTTCAGATTTGATGTGTACTTAAAACATGTGGGCTAAATTACAAATACGTGTGTACTTATTGCATAAACAACTTAATTAGATCTGACATGTTGAAAAAAGTAAAGTGATGTAAAAATTAGGAGTGCAATTTTTAACATGTTAGATTCAAACCATCCATATTGCAGTACACGTGCATTTACAATCGAGAGCAAGGCAAAGGGGCAAATAAGGGCCTTCGCTCTCACCAAAAATGGTGAAATTATTATTTAATCCTTTCGAAATTTGTAAAAATACAAGTTAGTACAATGGTAAAACTGCACTTTATCTCCCTACCCAGTACTCACCCCTACCCGCCCCAAATTTATAATTCAATGGTACCCCCTTTAAAACAATTTTCTAGCTTTGCTTTTGCTTATAATTTGATTCATGTGTTTTAAAATGCGACCCATATCAGATTTTGAGTTAAAATTTAAAGCCTAAGTTAATGACTAAGCTATAACAAAAGTAGCTTATTAATATGACACAAATACATTAAGGACTCAATTAAAACATTTTAAAGCTTGGGGCCAGTTGATGGAATTAACCCTATAGTATTTTTCAATTTTTTTTTCAACGACTAAAGGAAGGATCCGTCTGGATATTAGTATTTGTTATCTTTGGAGCCGCCCAAAATATGTAATCCAGCTGCTGCAGTGCCAATCATACAAGTAGTACAATGGTGTGCCAAAGGGAATGTACTTTGGGTTTTTTCAACCCTCAAAATCCGAAATCCACCATTAAAATGATTGACCAAACACAATACAGATGTCCTCCACTTCTTTCTCAATCAGCCAACGAAATAGATTTGGGTTAATATTACTTTTAGTCCCTAAATTTGACATTTAGGTCTACTTTGGTACCTATCTATTTTTTCGCCCACTTTGACACTTAAACTTGGAAACTAAGTCCATTTTAGTCATTGAGCTTGGATTACATCAAAATTTGATGATGTGACACTCTGAGAGTGAGTAATGACATGGTGTAATCTCACAGTACCATGTCATTGAACTTTTACAGTTACTAAGTTTAGGGACCAATTTCCACCTAGTTGCTAAGTTTAGGTACCAACATGGACTTCATTGTAAGGGAATAAAAATTGTATTAACCCTTTAGAATTTTACATTAATCTGACGTGCAGAGGTGCTAATTGGACTTGCTTGCCAACTTTAGGGGTTAAAATGAACTTAATTGTCAAGTTCAGTGTAAAAATTATATTAGCCCTTTAGATTTTTATTCAAATATGAAGTGCATCGCATAGGTGTACTCCATTAACGATGTTTGTCCGAGCTGACTGGTCCTTTGCCCTAAAGTGGTGCAACCCAAAATTTATTTAGGATCAAAGATGATTATATATATACCTCGGAGGAGTGTTTTAAGCTTTAAGCAAAGCAATGTCGGATCCCCCATTGAAGTAGAGCGACCAATATCGTATGTTTGCAGGCTTTAGTTACAGCTTTCTCTTGCCTCTGTCATTTTGGATGCTGACCCATGGCTCATTAATATGAATATATTTGACTAATACCATGTTTATGTTTCATAGGATTCATGAAAATAGCTTAAAATCTTTTCCATCTTTGAAGTTAAAGAAAAATTATTCATATTAATGAGCCTGTATGGCTGCATCTATACCGCTCTTGGGTTGAGCTAGTTTTGAGTTATGGTAGTTTTGTATCCGAATATTTTGAGATTAAATCATTTTAGAATTGAGTCTTTTCAGGTTCAGATTGTTTCATATTTCAATCACTTTGGTTGTGTCAATTCTAGTTATTTGTTTGGATTATTTCGAATTCTGATTGTTTAGAATTTGAGACATTTTAGATTCAAGTCAAATAGGATTTTTTAATTGATTATTACTTGTTCAGTTCATTTTGAATTTAAATCATTTAACGTTCAAATCATTTTAGGTTCAAGTTATTTCGAGTTTATGTGAACTTAAGATTCAAATCAAATTAGATTCGAAATATTTTAAGTTTGGATCAGTTTCAAATTCAAATTGAATAGACTTGCATTGTTAACTTGTTATGATTCAATAAGATTGCTCATGTTAGAATTTAAATTTATCAAATCAAAATTTATCACTTGGTATATTCATTCTCGATAATTTTCATCGAAAATTAATAGGTAAATACTCTTTGTTTTACGGTATTTTCCCGACCAGTTCTATGCATTGAAAAGAATTAAATAAGGTTAGATTTTAACAAAAGATTTCTTTTGTGGAATCATATTAAATTTAAAAATGACATGGGTTTTTTTCAGTTGTAGTTCGATTTCAAACAAAAATTTCTTTTGCAGAACTATATAAGCTTTAAAAATGTTAAACTTTGTTAAAGTTTAACCAGTTTGATTCTTTTCAATAATGCATAAATTAAATTGATCTATTTAATAGTAAAGTAACTAATTTGATCTAAGCTTTATAATTGAGGTAACTACCAAATACTTTCGCCACATCAAATTGCTGATACAATGGTAAGGATTGACAATAAAAATTTTCAAAATTTTAATATTAAATAGATTTTACTTTTTAAATATAACCATTCATATATGAGTTATATTTTCTAAAAATAATGCATGTGGAAAAGTTGGACGAAGTTCGATTAAATAGTGCATATGATGATACACTGTCAAAAGCTAGAGAATGGTAAAGTAACCCTAATTTTTTTTAAGCTGAAAACATTAATATCCTAAACCAAAATGAGGATAATTTTATGTTGTGATATATATATATATATATAAAAGGGTAAACTACATTAATTGTCGTTATTTTTTTATTAAAATTATATTTCAATCACTCAACTTTCAAAAGTTATATAATTGCATAACATCTTGATTAAAAAATTACAAGAAAAAAATTCAAAATTTTCTTTCCTATTACAAGATTTTCCGATCAAACGAACAAAAGAGAGAAGCTTTGTAAAACAACATTCATCCCTTCATCTCCTTCCCTGTTCATCTTCAAGTTTCCCATTGTTCTCATACTCCCGCCCAAACCCCACAATCTCAAATATCATACCAAATTCATACCTAACTTTATTAGACCCAAACTACATTATCACTTCGTCATCGAGCATTCGCCATTAAACCCACACCCAAAGTCTATCTTTTTATTTATTTATTATATAGGCATACGCAAACGCAGTTTTGCGTTTTCTTTTAATGAGGAAAAACTGATCAATGAAGCATCACTTAGCCTTATGCATTTGAATCCCCTAATGCCCCTGCACTTTGCCACCAAAATGGAGCCAGAGATGTTTCTATAAGTAAAGGCTTTCTGATTTGAATCCTTCAACCAACGATTTGATTATGGTGCTAGTTGAATTTGGTTGTGATTGAATCAAAAAATTAATTCAAATGACTTGTCTAGCTTGTGGGGTTTAAAGAAGAAAAAAAAGAAATAATGATTTTAAAAATTCAAGAGAAATTAAGAGTTAAATTTTGTTGAATCCCTAAAATTTTTTATTAGATTTCAAGAAATATTAATTTGATTCCCTCAATCAAATTCATATTTAAGCCTTTATGTAATTGAAATATATTTAATAGTTTACATTTTTATGTCATTTTATAATAAATTTTATATATTTTCAAGTCTTAAAAATTATAAAAATTTTGAATTTGGACTAAATTGACAAAATATATAAATATTGAGATTTAAATTTGTTGAATTTTTTAGAATTAGGAATAAACTCACAAAACATTAAAGTATTAAGATCTAAATTTGTTACTATACCAATCAAAAGATTACTATGTCAACATTTCTTTTAGTGGCCAATGCATTTTAATGGTAGAGTGACTAAAATTGATAATTAATATAATGGGGTGACTAAATTAACAAATAAAAAATTCAGTTACCAAAATAGGAACACGTTAAAACTTGGGTGGCTATTCCCTTTAAATTTTTTAGAATTATTATTAAAAAAATTAAAAGTATCAAATTGATATTTTAGTTATAATTCGGGGCCTAAATTAGTTATTAACCCTTTAAATTAATGTTTCACGTCACTATCTTAAAAGAAATTAACGAATAAGTGACAAAAATGTAACGTTTTGATAACATTAGCGACAATTATATAACTTTTAAAAGTTAAGTAATTAGAATATAATTTTAATCAAAAGTTAAGGATAATTGATGTAGTTTATCCTTTTTTTAACTTTCCATCTAGGTGAGAATAGTTTTCTTATCAATAGAATCACTTCCCATTTGAGGGAAAATAACTACACCAAAATATTACATTCCAAGAAAATCAACTCTTTCATACTAAACATTGAAAACCCATTCCAGCTAATAAAATTCTTTGAAAAATCAATACTCATCAATAACTTAAATTATCGATAAAATATGTCTAAAGTAGTGGCAAGAACTTTCATTTGACACTTAGATAATATAGATTCAAATACTATCATCCTGTAAGATCTCGAGTTCGAGTGCGGATGAAGAAAACAACATGTGTGTAATTGTATTTGTAATGCCCAATAGAAGAAACTAAATGCCAGGGCAAGTAAAATCAGACGAATCAATTCTAGGAATTAAGTCAATCCAATCATCCCAGAAATTCTGTATGTGTATATATATTCTTACCTCCATTAGATTCTCACTGGCTTTTGTAAAACAGCAGAAAGATAAATTTCATGTTTTCCAGACCCAACAGCACCATCCATTTTCTGTCCCACAACCCATTTCAGCTTCTTATACCCAAACTTTTCTATCAAATGAGTCAAAGTCCTCTTTTTTTCATCATCACCACAATGAATATTGTCTAACCAAAACAACCCACCAACTCTCAAGATCCTGTCTGTATCAAACATCAAGAACTCCAGTTTCTCTGGTTTGGTTCCAACATCTAAACCACTTGTAACATGGACCAAATCAAACACATTGTCATAGAAAGGAAACCTATGGTCCAAACTCAAAAACAAAGGGAAAACACCTCTTGCAGCAATGAAATCACTATATGGTGCATCAACATTGAGTGTATTGGTGATTATTGTCACATTTTTTTCAGCCATTAAAGCAGCAAAAGTGCCTGTTTTAGATCCTGTTCCAATATCAAAACCTATTCTAATCCCATTATTCCCCATAGCTAACACATCATCAATAAGGAAATCATTCTTGCTTGTAGCTTTAACATATTTTTGTCTATCAAAGGCAAAACCATTCGGTTTTTTATTCAAACAGTTGATGTTCTTACAACCAAGACCAGACCAAGTTGAAAGGCCTACCTTTGGAACAGTCTTGGCAAAGCATCTTCTTCTTGGTAATGGTTCACACCCTCTTAAAATTAGCTTCTGTGCAAGACTCCAATCATCAGGACAAGGACCAGAAACCTTGTATGTCATGTATTGAGACAACAAATCAGCTGATTTCTCACATGAATGTCCTACAGAAGCCACCATTTCAGTTATCCCTGTCCTTGAATCTTTCCCTAATGGAAGCTGGTGGTGTTGTAAGAACAATTTGAGTTCATTTGCAAGGTTGGGTCTTGAAACATCAAGTGTTTGGTAACCAAGGAGTTGGTTTTCAATTCGAGCAAGCTTTTTTTGAGATGAATCGATTTGTTTTATGATTAAAGAGACATGTTGGGAGATTAAAGTGATGTTCTTGTGGTGAAATGGGGTGATTGTGTGGTGTTTTGGTGAGTAAGTGAACGCGTATAAAGCGAAAAGATTGGTGGCGAGAACAGAAAAAAGCATGAGAATGTTGACAGCAGATGAACAGAGTGTTGAACGCTTGAATCTTGCTGTTCCATCTCCAAGTTTCAGTGAAACAGAACCCATGTTTGGTTTTGGCTTTGTTAGAGAGTGAAATGAGGAAGAAAGAGAATAAAAATTGGTGCTTTTTTGAGATTTAGATTTGTGAAGTGGAGCAAGTTGATACTTTCTTATTCTTTTGGGTTAAATTAACTCAAAGTCCCTGTATTTTTTACATTTTTAGAATCTAGTTTCTTTACTTTTATTTTCATAGACTTAGTTTATCTATTTTGTAGATTTCAAAATTCAGATTCATTTTATTAACTCCAACTAATTTTTTTTGTTGAATTCACTAGTACGATATTTGAAATAAAATAGTATGATTATATCTTTTAGCCTTTAAACTAATCCTCTTTGGTACCTTTACTTTTTTTGGCCCATTTTAATATCTAAATTTGACAATTAAACCCAATTTTAATTCCTAAGCTTCGCAAAGGTAAAATTTAATAATGTGACCAAATTTCAGAATGCAACGTCATCAAATTTTGAGATCTAAGTTTGAGAACCAAAATAAATTGCCAAGTTCATGTACCAAATTTGATAAAAAATACAAATACGAAAGTAGATAAAATTGCCAAATTTAGGACTAAAAGTTACATTAACCCAAAGTTATATACTTTAAGTGTGTGATTAATTAAATTAATTAATTTAGAGAAACAAAGAGCTTAAATTCACTTAAGAAATAGGCAAAAGTTTGTCGGTTGGGGTTGTTCTAAAGAGCAAAAGAGTTTTGACTTGTCACGGTTCCAAACATTTAAAGTAAGCTAGATCAACGGCTCTATTTTAGTGGTCCCTACACGTGGTAACACATCAAGATGGAGTAGGCCCCACCACCATTAAGATCTAATGGACAGTAATTATCCACCATCATTAAGATCAAAAGCTGACATATGTACAAAAAATTATATCTAAACTATCAATTAATCTCATTTTACCTCAAAACATGATATCAGGCAATAAGAACATTACACGATAACGTTCTTACCGGACATCATTTTTCTTAATAAAATAAAATAAATAATTTAAATACCACTTTTTAAAAAAAACACAATAAAAGGTAATAAGGCTAAGCTTAGGTAAGCTTATTAATACATATATATATAATATTACCTAACTGCTTATCTCTCTATCCATTTTCATTTTCTTAGCATTCTGAGCATCCGAAACGTTGTTCTGGGACAATGTATCATGTTGGAAAGCACAATTGACTCCATTCCTGCATCCTCTGGCAGTGTTAAAGTACAAACACGGCTTCATTATCCTTGTCTTCGAATCTCTCGATTTGGGGTTACTAGTTACTTCTTGGTTCGGTTTTAGCTGGTGATAGGATCGGCTATCGAAACTCTGTGTCGTTCCTCGTCTTTCTCCTCCATGCTGCTGAATTAAGTTCTTGTAATAGTTTTCATCTTTCTTCTGCGGAACTCCGACAGCAGGAATAGGACCTTGTTTATTAGAGGGTGCTACTCCGACCCCATTTGACCAAGCATAAAACGAACCATCAGAAGTAGCTGCGGAGGATGGGGTGGAAGATGGACCGGAAACGTTCACAGGTGGTGGCAGGTTAAAAGAAGGCCTGTAATCAGTAACTAATTTCTCTATCAATGTCGGATTGCTGAGAATTCTGACGAGCAAGTTAGGATCAATCATGTTTCCACGTTCATTGTTGTGGTCAATCGTTGTAAAGGCAGCAGATGCAGCAGCTGGTACACCAGCTTGTGACCTAATGGGGGCACGGAATGGTGCTAAGACGCCCAACGGTGTTCCAATTGCTGCATCCTCGTCTTCGATAGGAGTGACAGGTATTTGAGGAGTTTGCTGTTCATCATAGTTACAGTCTTCTTCGTAAGCGGAAGGGCTGCAGAACGATAAGAAGATTTTAGGTTCATTGAAAAGTAAAACGTAAAGAGAATCAGCTTTTAGAAACATGAAGAGAATCAGACTTTGATGGAATTGCAGATGGGCGCGGATAAACAGCTTCGAGCACTCTCACTTCTCTCTGATTTTGAATCTCGACCTCTTTACTTTCCTCTCCAGCAACTACTTGCCAATCCACGTCCAATACGAACTGTGACAACACAAATTCATCTTTCACAGCAATGCCAAGAACAATAGTTATAAATGAAGCTAAAAGTTGAAATATAACATTGACTAGACCTGCTGATAGCAAGAGCCTTGTGGTGCTACGTACGACCTTTAAACTAAAATGGAAATGACCAGAAAGAAAATCTTACTCTCAGAGGAAACCTCCAACTAATGACGGGGACTTCCGACAAGTTAATCTGCAAATGATTTGTTGAAGAAGCTCCTTCAAAGCCAGGAGGCAGGAAGTCATCCCCGGCTGCCACATATAAATGGGATACCGAAAAGGTTTTTGCTTGGAGGTGATCTTGAGCACCCGACCCGACTTGTGAAGGTGATTCCTCTGATAAAAACAGCCTTATCTGTCGAACAGCATTGCTCAATTAAAACAGAGTTGCAAAAGGCTCAATTATATATACACACAGAGGCTCGATTATATATCATTTGCTCTTAGAGTTATTACAAACTCTGACTTCTAAGAATCAGCTGAGACTAATAAAATTATCAAGGTGAATTTCAGATGCTTATCACGGTATTCGTCACCTAATACTGTTACTATTCTGCACCATCAAAATTAGTATTAGTTACTAAACAAGGTTTAGTCCCTCCCTGGTACACACCATGGTAATGGAGCAGGGCCGATACGGCCAAATCCACCACAGCTCCGTCATTGGCATGCTCTGCCCTGACTTTCGCTCCGCCGTGGATATTAAAACTTGAACACCACTATACCTACATTGATGTTGGATGCATACATTATCGCGTTCGTTTCAAATTAGTTCAGCTTTCAGTCGATGATCTTAGGGTGACACAAAGAAGAACACTCTTTGGTACAGTGAAAACAGTTCCATAAAAGTACAAAACTAAATTACAAATGAACACCTTCAAAAGATTTCATAAAACAATGCCATCAAGATAAACTACACATCAAATGCAATTGGAAACACAGTGTAACAGAATCTAGGGATTTCGAAAGTATAAATGCAACTTTTTACCTGAAAGAGGCTAAGATCCGGTGCCCAAGTAACTCTTTTGGATTTGCGTACTCCTCGCATATTTACGAATCGAATATATATATAGATAGATAGATATTAAGCTAAGTTTTTTTTCTTTTCTTAAAAGCCCCTCAGAAATGGTTCTTTGTCATATTCAATTCTCGGCAAAAACAAATGTTAGAGTTCGATCCCCTAAAAGAATCGAATTTAGGGTTCGATAGATTAAAACCCTCCGTTGGGAAAACCCTAATTAAAAGATATTCCAGGCCCCTCCGCCCCCTCTTCGTAGGGTTATGTGAGATGCTGTTGAATGGAGGGCGCTGGCACATGCAGGTATTGACGCGTGGAGGTGCAGCGATGCGTTGTTTGGATTTGCAAATGCAAAGGTACTGTAAATCAATTGTGTTTTGGGGTTGAAGATTTGACATTTGACACTGAGATATATATATTGACTACACTTTTTCTACTTTCTGTTTTCAATTTTGCTATTTTTAAAATCCAATCAATCAATAGTTATATAGGTTAAGTCACTAGTAGTCAATTCAACTGGTCAGAATGTTTTAATTAAATAAATTATTAAAAAAAATCATTTTAATCTTATTTTTCAATTTTGAAAAATAAATACTTTAAACATATTTCTTTCTTTTTTTTAAAGTATTATTTTTTATATATTAAAAATAATAAATGGAATTGTGATAAATAATATCATTTAATCTTTAAAAGAAATTTGTTTCTTTTCTTGTGGGGTTAATTTCACCCAAGTCCTCAAATTTGAACCTAAATTCTAAATCAATCTCTAAATTTCAAAACTTTTGATTAAATCTTCAAAATATTAATATTGTATCAATGAAGTATATAAATCAAATTGTAAATACAAATATACTTACTGCATGAACGTTATTATAATCTGATCTACGTCTGATAGTTTCAAAGACTTCATGACCAATACTCATAAAAGATATTCCAAAAACATGGTGCAGGAAAGCATAATATCACACAATACACTGTTGAACCAAACATACAAGCATACCATCCATGCAGAAAGTTTTACATGATAATATGTATATATATGTGTGTGTGTATATATATATAAAACTAGATAGTAAAGACCAACAATCTGCACTGGTTTGTGATCCGAAATGTCGATTACCATGATAACATGTTAATATGGTTGCTTCGCAAAAAAGCCTTCACCTTTGCCATTTTCTATCTGAGAAGGAAAAGAAATTCTATCAACACCACCAGAACCGAAACCAAAAAAGGCTGGATCCATTCTATCCTAATTGAAAATATCGGTTAACTATATAACAGTAAAGTTTCGAACCATACCGTTTCCTTTTGCACCCGATGATGGTTGGATTCTTGGAGAATGCTGCTTCCCATTAGCACTGGGTAAGGAATGTCTCTTTTTGATATAAAGATCTCCATTTTGCACATCGGGACTTGATCTCGGTGAGTTATTTGCATTAACTTTAGCTCTTGCAGATTCCGTGGCTTGCATGAAACGGGGAAGAGAATTGCTACTGTCACTATCTCTTGGTTCCTCATCGATGTTATCGGGTTTTGCTGAACCGAAAGAATTGTGTCTCTTCCCGCTTCTTTGATCTTTGGATGGTTGTTCCGTACTACTTTTTGCACCACTATCACGATTCGCAGTTGGAGAACCCTTAGCAGTAGAAAAAGACTTGCGCTTTTGACCGCTCTTTTCAGTTTTCTTCTTTTTACTTTTTATAGATACTTGACTAGAAGGCGTTCCTTGGGATTCCGGAACCGTCATATGGCTCCTAGGAGAGGCTTCTGGGGATAATCTGCATGGTTCATGTTCTACTCGAGGGGAGTCAACAGCAACTAAATTCGCCGGTTCACCTTTAGTGTCATCAGGTTTATCGGGCTGGTTAGCAATGGATAGAGAAGAACCAGGCACCAGGATTGCAATTGTAGCATTTTCTTTGACATCCAAATCCTTGGCACCATTAGAACTACAATTTTCTTGTTCGGAAACTTTGACTCCATTCTCATATTCTATGGTTCCAACTTCATATCTATCGGGTGAATCGAGGGTGGAAGTGACAGAAAGTTCGGTGCCACATTCCGAGCCATCGTGTTGACCCTTCTGATCACATAGGACTGGATTTTCTGTGATGCTTGGCTCCTTTGACCTGCTTATTGTATCTGCCCCAGACGACACGGCATCCAAAGATTCAACTCCAACATCAAGACAACGAGCCTCTGTTTCAATTGTTTGATCCAGCGAGGTCTCTTTCAGGTCGGCTGTACTCATGTTGTCAATCCGAGTTCGCTCCAAATCACCTGTTACTGAAGAAGTGGGCAGGCAGGCCTCGGACTTAGAGTCGGCAGCAACATAGGTGATTAAATTCTCTTCACTCTCTGATGAAACCAATGTCTTGTTTATATCATTCGACTCAGAAATAGCTTTGGATGGAACTGTAGCATCGAGTGGAGAGTCACGAGGTTGTTCGTTAGGTAACTCTGCCGTTGATGTCTTTTCAGATGATGACGCGGACATCCACCTCTCCAGCCAGCTCCAACCAGAACTCGGTTTTGATGGATCACAATTGATGTGGATAGGTTTGCTCTTAGGCGTTGAATCCAGCAGCTACAATCGAAGCAAATTCAAAGTAATGTTCGGGTAGACATGTTTGAGACACGGCTGTTAGAAAACAGTTAAAAAGAACATGAAGCCACGTTCACATACCTGACGAGCAAACCTATTGCTAAGCAGCTTCTCTATGGAAGTAGAAGCAGCATTCTTTTCGGAATAGGAACCTTCTTGAGACAAACGAGCATGACGGGCACGGACTAGCATTTGCATTTTGACAATGGCTTGAATGCACCGTAAGGTCCCCACAGCATGCCTCCGAACCAAGTGCCCCCGTAAGGCAGCTTGCAACTTTACTAAGTTCTTAAGCTTTCCTAGCTCTTTGCGTGCCTGCAAATGAAAAGCCGTAAGATTAAAACTATGAAAACCACCAAGTAGTAAAATCTAAATTCGATTTATGAATGGAATTATCACCAAGAACCCTCTAATAGCAGTCTGGACGACTACAACAATGGATTCATCCACGTTAGCATCATCTTTAGCCTCATTCGTGGCAGCAACAACAGGTTCGGGCACTTTCGAGTCCTCTTGGGTCGATAATTGAGATTTTTCTTCAACGTAATCTTTTGGTGCCACTGATTGAAGTTTCTCTTCGGTGTACTGAACGGTGGAGGTTTTCTCAGGAGCAATGGAGACATAAGACTGTTGAACATAACTAGCAGTTTCAGGACTTTCCTCCAGTCCAGTAGAAGCTTCTTGTACCACAGTGTTGCTAAGCACTCGATGCCGTTCAGATCTCTTCCGGAAACTCCATCCCTTTTTGTCACTCGATCTCTTGTCCTGCAATAAAATTTGAACAGCGTATAATTCAGCTTAAAGGGAGACAAATTCATTCGGCTTGTAAGCACCAAGTTGGAATATTCTTTTGTCTATGAGACAAAACATGGTTAACAGATTCTACACTGTTAAGTTTCCAAATTCGAAGATTGTCGGCCATTTCCGATCAATAACATCCGAATGAACTAAAAGAATCTCGAATTCGTATCACATTATGATTTTCCATGTCTGGAAATTACAGTAGAACTTAGAACCAAAGTTAAAACCAGTCAAATTCTATAGAAGGTCCCTAAACTATGCAGTTTAGACAGATTAATCCCTCTAATATAATTTGATTAAATTTCTAGTCCCTCTACTTTCCAAAATATGTAGCCAACAAGACATAAACGAATGATATTCATTCAACTGTACAAAAAAATGTCAATGTGTATATGATACATGTCAAACTATTCAACTAAATAGCCGAGAAATGATCAAATTATAGTATAGGGACTAAATCCATAAAAATCACATAGTACAGAGACATTATATATAATTTGACCTTAAAAAACTTGCTAGATTTGGAAACTGCAGCTGAAAATAAACAATTTCAATTCATAAACTGTGGAAGCAATCGGATCTCAAAATAATGAAAGATGTCAAGTTCTAAAGCTTCGATTCCTCTAAAAACTTCAATTAAAGCAACTAAAAACATCAATTACAAAAAAAAAAAAATGAAATCTTAAATCCAAAGAACAGCCGCCGTAAAGGATAACACATATACCTGAGGAACATCGATAGCGTCGTCGTTTTTATCAGCTGAATCAGTGCCACAAGTGATGATTTTGAAACAGGAAATGGATCTTCCCATGTTTTTTTTTTTTTTTTTTTTTTTGCCTCTTTCTTTTACTATAACAGACTGTGAGAGACAAGACACGAGAGATAATATTTTTGTTGGAAACTGTAAAACAAAGAAGAACAAAAAGGAAATTAAAAAAACACAACACGGACTTCAAACACACTCCTTAAATCTAGCTACTTCTGAACGTTGGAATCCGCCAATTATAGACAAAAAAAGAAAAATCAAAATTTGAAAATTTTTAATGGTAAAAACACCTATTCCATCCCTCTCAATTATGATATTTGATTAAATCGGTTCCTTTTGAAAATTTGGAGTAGTTTAATCTTTGTTAATTTCGAAAATGTGAAGTTAATGATAATTAGTCACGTAGTTAATGTTTTTCGTCAATTTTAAATAATGTTGATTGGTATAATAACAAAATTAACATTTGGTGTAGGCTAAATTTGTTAAATTATGACTAATTTGACAGAATGTGTAAATGTTTCGGGTTAAATTTTTTAAATCAATAACAAATTGATAGAATGTGTAAACTTTAAAGGCTAAATTTGTTATCATACTCATAAAAAAAGTGTACATCGACGAAAAATATTAATGCAGGGGCGAAGGCAGAAAATTTTTTTAAGGGGTCGACATTAAGTTGTATATTTTTAAAATACTAAAAATGTAATTTTATTATTTTAATAGTCTATATATTTATAATTTTTAAATGATTAAATCAAATTTTTATAATTTTTTACAATTAAAGTGTAATTTTACCATTATTAATTTAAAATTCTATAAATTATAAAAGGGCCTAATAGAAAATTTTCTATTTTAGGAGAGGTTGAGGCCCCTGTTATCCCCTGACTTTGCCACTGCATTAACGTTGTGATTAATTGCCCTTAGTTGTTTACTTTCAAGATTGACAGAGTTGAAATTGTTATGTTTTTATGAGAATGACAAATTTATTCAATATCAAAATTAAGAAGGATCAAAAAGGTCTTCTTATCGTAATTCAATTTAATCTTCCAATTTCATCCCAAGTTTTTCGGGGTTTTTTTTTTTTTTAGTTTTCTATAGAATCATAATTGCAAGTATCAACATAATACATGTCCAGATGTGTGAAAGATAAAATTTGAATAAAGAAAATAAATTTCAAATTGTAATATAATAGAGGGGTTGAAATTGTAATTAGACCAAAAAGTAGATTAGGTGGGGACGTGGGTGACATACATGCTTGAAACTAGTAATCATTTTCTCTATCGACACGTGTGAGGATATGGTTCAAAATATTTGAATCCAAATTAATTTAAATCAGAATTAACAGAGAAATTAGATGAACGCTTACCGATGTGGGATCCCATTGCCCAATGATATGAACATGAGGTATAAGTCAAAGTGGAGAAGTGGGAACCCCACCAAGAAATATATGCTATTTTCTTTCAATTAGTTGTTTAAGGATTGATTAATCATTCTTTTTCATTATGCTTAATTTTATATATATATATATATATATATATATATGGTAAAAGTATCGTCAAGGCCTTTAAGAGTTAGATTATATTTTATTTTTTATTAAAAAATTGAATAAATTAATCATTATACGTTAGATCAAAAAATAAACTGATCCTTCTAAAATTTACTTTTGAATTTAACTTATATGGATTAATTTATTAATTTTTTTTAAAATTTAATTTTTTCTTTTTTCCTAAACCAAGCTGTAAAAGTCTATATTCTTATATTTAGATGCTTTGCATTTGCACTTTTTTGATTTGTCTTTGTCTTCTATGTTTTCAATTGGAATGTTTCTTTGCATCCCATCATTATTTATACTAACAAAAATCCAATCCCAAATCATTGGTTGTGCTAGGAACCTAGGACCACATTGCCAAACAACTAAACAAATATCAGTTAATTGTGGTTTGAGTCCTTCTACCATACTAAAAATTGAAAATTAATTTCTCTACCTTTATTTGACATTATTTTCTTTTCTTTTTATAATGCTATTAATAAATCTAAATTGATAACATTGTTAATTCTCTCTCTTAAAGTGATAATACGGATTTTTTTAAAACCGACAATTTATGTCCTTGATTGACATATAAATTTATTATTGATTTAACATGGTAAATTGAATTTCTACACGGCCTTATGTGATAGAATAATAATAATAAATAAACTTCATGCTATCACTTGAACAGCAATAACTAATTGTGGGCAAAAATATCATGAGACAATTATACAAGGAATTGGATTGCATTTACCCACTATATTCAAAATTTGCGTAAAACTAAAAAGTCAATTGATCATTCTATAAATTATGGTAGCTTTTCATAGTAAAAATGAACAACATTTTTAATAGAAAAAATTTACTTTTTGATTTAATATACAGAAATTAATTTGTCTATTTTTTTAGTAAAAAGAGAAATATGCAATATGACACCTAATACATTGACAGGCCTCTCCAATATTTTTACGTATTATCAATACTAAACCCGCAAATATCTCTCCCAAATAGGAACATTATTCACAAACAACCTAACAAGCCAACAAGCTTAAACCCACCAAATCCAAAATTGAAAGGACTTAAACTGAAAATGACCGTAAGAAATAACCCAAAAGATTTGAGCTCGAATGCCAAGCACCAATAACAAATCTTGACCCAAAAAACCCAAATGGCCAGAACCCGAGCAATCCAAACCTGAAATGATTCAAATTCGAAAGAATCATAAAATTTTAAATCCAAATTAACTTGATTTAGATTGACCAACCTAAAACCAAAGGACATAGTCTTCGTAGTAAAAGAAAACAATTGAAGTGCTACTTCATGTTGTTTCATCAAGTACCCATAGTTGGGAATGAAAGGAACAAAATGAAAAACAAGTCTTGTTAAAAACTGCAAATACAGGGTGTCAATGTATGCAAGAAAAAAGTACACTTCTCTCAATGAGAGAACAAAATTTTCCCATACTGACAGGGAATATATCACACTTGCGACTTCCTTGGTCGTCCTCTCTTACCTGTTTTTCCTCCAGAGGACTGCGGAGTTTTGTTTGTAGAAGGACGACCTCGTCCAGTACCTTTTCCACCTGAAGTGGATTTCTTAGCACCCTTACCTCGGCCTTTGCTGGGAGCCTTACCATTTATGTATTCTCCACTGCTGTCACTCTCAACATCACTGTTCTCTTCTTCATCCTCTGAATCAGATGAATCTTTTGATTTCTTCCTCTTCGAATTCTTCGAAGAATCGGAAGTATTCTTGGCACCCCTTTTGTTATTTTGCTTGGGAAACGTAGCATTGGCATCAGGTACCTCAGTCCCTGCAGTAAGAGTGATTGTCTGTGTTAGTTTGTAATGTAACAGCTGAAAAATGTGAAGAGAAGAGACTGAGACCAAGACCGAGACCGAGACACATACCTTCAACTGTAGCTTTGCCGTCATAAACATCCAGCTGTGCAAAACATTAAACATTAGCCTTTGTATTTCAATATCTCTAACACTTACTAAAATCAGCAGCTAGTGCGTGACATTGAAACCAGATTGATGCCATCAGCAGTGAGCAACAAAAAATTTAAAACCTCTCCATGGTTCAAACTTGAAATTGAAGGTTCAGTGAGATGAGCTACTAGTAGTCATCATCAAGAACTCAAAATGCCCAATAATCTAACGAAGTTTATAAATTTGAAGCAGAGGGAAGAGGCGAAAAGTTGAGAAATTCCAAGACCAACACTAAAACCATACAGGGCCGAAAAAAGAGCATGATCTCTAATAAAAGGATAGGTGAAAAGCTTTTAGAAAATTACGAATTTACCTGATCAAGACGGTCGCCGACATTTTCTCTATCAACAATGACCATTGAGTGGCCCATACCACATGCAACACTATACAAAGATAAACAGAACTTGTGAATACATTCTTGTCCAGAGATAATTCAAAGTATTACTATCGGTGCATGAATTTACTGCAAGTTATATCCACCTGATAACATGCATGCCCTCCAAAATGTCTACTTTTTTGGGAACTGCTGAAGACCTAAAAGGAAGACCACACTATGAAGTAAATATAACATTGGAAGGACTTAAAAAGCTGTTATGATAGGTAACAACTATCAGACACGTACTTCTGTCCCATGGGACCATATCCCAACTCTCCGTACTGAGCTTGGCCCCAACTTATGCAAGAGGCATCTGCACCAACAAAATGGTGCATATTGCCTGAATCCATACAACGTAAGTTCCAGCCACTGGGAAAAAGGGGGTAATTAAACGTATCTTAGACATGTCCACAAAAACTAGAGCGTGAAGTTTAGTACTCCAACCCCCTAAAAATATCATAATACTTCACATAAAGCATATAAGCAAAATAAACAGAAAAACAATAGAACAGTCAAAAGATGTCAATAACATCAAATTAATGATTTCTTCCATTCTCTTGGAAATAACAAACCAAGGTGATGCAGCATGCTTAAAAAGCATAGAATGAAATGCAACAAGAGAACAGAAGCTTCCAAGCTAAGTTAAACAGTAGATTATATTAAGAAAACTTCATACAAAGCTTGATGATCATGAAAAGAGCAGTAAAAGAACAATGCTGATACTGAAACCATAAGCAAAATCAACCAATCATCATGGCACAGTCAAACCTTAAATCCATGAGTGGTTTAGGATACATCCAGTCATCACCAGCATTCTTTATTTTTCCCCACATATACAACTGCCCACCACCTGGACAACAAGCAAAACACAATAATGAAACTGAACGGTGACTGTAAAACAACTATCAAGAAGTACGGAAAGCATTTCTTAAAATCTTAAGAGGGTTGCGGCAGTTCAGGGGCAGGGTTGCAATTTTGAGTAATTGCACACCTTATAAACCTAATTAATTTTACATAGATCAAGGAGTTTCCATGAGACTAGCTTGATTCCTTCAAAGCCAAGGTGGTCTACCTGGGTATTCATGCATACCTATGGGGTTATTGTGATTCCACTAGTTCTACCAAACTTTACTCACCTTGAAATCTAAAAACAGCAGCCACCCTTTCATCTTTCTTTTCAACTATCATTTCATCCTTCATAATAGAGTTTTAGCTACCATTCTATTAGCTTTGAGCCAGAAACTACAGAACAAACAATACCTGCAGTACATGCTGAATTTACAGAACCAGCTGAAACAACCGCATTAGGAGGAAGAACATTGTGTTTTTGGAATACATCAACTCGTCGAGGAGCCCACTCATCCTTCTGTTCTCTATGCCCAAGCCTGTATATCAGTGATGAAGGAATTACATGCATGGTTTAAAAGAGGAAAAACAAACAAGTAGGAATAAAGGATTTGAGCCTTGTAGAAACACATCAAATACTGGAGTGATGAGAAGCCAAAAGTGGCGTGAATCTTGCTACAAACCTTCCATAACCGCCAAAGCCCCACCTACATATTCACACAAAAAATGTTAATTGTTCATGGACAAGGATAATAAAAGGGAAATATCAAACCTTTCCGCAATAATCAACAGTGAACTTACGTGTAAACATAGCCATTCTTATCGACAGCAACTGGATGCAAAAATAAAGACAAAAAATGAGGATCATGTTTAAGTAAAAGATGAAGAGGGGAGGAAGGGTTAGAGGGGGTAACACTCAATGAAAGAGCAGTAAACATCAAATAGAGAAGCATATCATGAACCTGTATGGTTTGTCCCACATGCAACTTTGACAATGGTTTCCCCAGAAAGAGTAGCTATAGCTCTAGGGCGTGGTTGGGGTTCATAAACAAGCTTCACTGAGCTATCCTTAGAATTGTACTGTAAGAAAGAAAATAAGTATCACATAAACATTCACGGAAAAAGCAAGTCAATATATATATATCAGTTACAAAAGGCCATAGATAGATTCAGAACATGTAACATTAAAATATTATCTAAAAACATTATCAGACGGGACCCTTGACTACAATTACTCAAGAATTTTCAACCAAAACATAAATTCAACAAGAGTCTGGGTAAACAAGCCAGAAAGACAAATTGCTTCTCCTGCATACCTCATTGTCCGTTCCATGGCCAAGCTGACCATACTGTGGAAGCCCTGCTGTTCTGCAAACCAAAAAACAAGCATGCAAATCAGTAAGGAAGTACAAAAACAGGCATGCAAGCGAAGAAACAACACCAACAGACCACAAACCATACAATATAGAACTTCCTTCAACCGATGACAACCACACAGTGAAGTCTGCTCCACAGGCAGTATTTGTAACTTGAGAAACAAGACAACGGACAGGAGATGACTCGATTTCTACAAAAAAAAGGGTAAACCAGCAAATAAATAAAGCAGATGTTCACAGACGAATGCTGAAGCAGGCAAACATGGCATTCTACGAGAACCAATAGTAAACCAAGAAAACTAAACACCTAGAGTAATAGTACCAGAAATAATCAAAATCATCGGAACCTACCATTTCGTGTAGAACCTGAACCAAGCTGCCCATGCTTATTCCAGCCAAAGGCCAAGGAATTACCATCTTCCGTAACTACGACGGTATGGTTCCTTCCCGATCCCGCTTTGATTATCTTATACCTTCAACAAAGATACAATACAATTAAAAAAGAAAAAGGAACATAGTGGACTAATGTTAAGAACAAGATAAAATAAGTGCTTACTTCGAGAGTTCAGAAACTACAGTTGGCCTATCCCGCTGGATTGTATCTCCGTGACCCAGTTGCCCTTTCTATACATAAAAGCGAAACCTCTATCAACTAATATTAACCAAATTAAAGCAACATTATCCACAAGAATTGTTTTTTCCTAAAAATAAAAAATAAAAAAACTGAACTTTCCATACCTCATTGCGACCCCAAGTGTAGCACCGCCCTTCAACATCCAATGCAACACAATGACACGATACTACAATAAAAAGGGAATGCTATGCTTTTTAAAAAAAAATTTAAATTTAAATTAAATGAGCAAGTGTTAGATAAAAAAAAAAAAAGCAAAATGAAAAAAAAAATTGAACTCACAGCAACCGGAGGCAACGAACCGGATGTCAACACCGACTAAAGGACGGAGGCGAGTAGGTGAGACCAAGTTGCCTTCAACAGTACCTTTACGCCGACCAATAACATCCCAACACGTCGAACCACAAAACAACAGCTCTCCTCCTTTCTTCTCTTCCTCCTCCACCTTCTTCTCCATTTCAGTCCCCGACATTCCCGGGCAATACAAAGTCAAAGCTTTGACCGAGTGAGAGCAGATCTAATCTAACGGTTCGAATTCGAAAAAAGGGAAGAAATCAACGGCCCTAAAGAAAGGTCAAAGTTGGCGGGAAAGTGGGAACAACGGGTATTAAGCGGGGGTTAGGGGCGATTGGGGGTTTAAGGCAAGAAGGTGAAAACGGAACCCTAATTCAAAGGAATTGGGAAGTGAATTTATGGTGTTTTTTTCAAAGAGGAAAAAAAGGGGATTTGATTGCTTGTCGAGGGTTCCCAAGAATAGGGATACCTTTTTCTAATTAAATTTAATAAAAGGGGAAATAAATTGTGGAGAGAGAAAGAGTGTAATTGATTAGATTTTGTTCTCTTTAACTTTGAAAATGGAAGTGGTTGTCCTTAGGGTTTTTCTCTTTTTGCTTTACGAGGAATCTGAAGGGTTCCTATTACTGCAAGTGCAAACCTAACGTTCCATTTTATTATTTATTATCCCTTTTAATCAATTTTCCGCCTGGATTGGGCGCCCCCAATTTCATTCTATGTTTAATTTTAATATGGTACCGTCTGTTATTTTCATTACTCAGAAAGCTTTCTTCACTCTCTTCTACAATTTTCTTTTTCTTTTTTAATCTCCGACATTAATCATTAAATCGATTTGGATCTAAATATATTCTTCTACTTGTCAGTGAATGCCAATTCATCATACTAAATGTTCTACTTGTCAATGAATGCCAATTCATCATACTAATTATTAAATCGTTGGTTTGAGTTTGGTAGCGAACTTTAAAAAAAACTTAATGAAAAATCCAACCCGATTTGCTCTAAAACTTGATTTAAGAGGGAAAAAAACCTGCCCTACAAGAGGAGAGAACATTCGATCAGTTCGACTAGCTCGGTTATAAAATAACCAGTATAATCAATCGACCCCATACATTAGCTGACCGACTTAAATCTTAATCGACATAACGGAATTAACTTAACATTGGTTGGTTCAACACCGAGTTCAACTATCGCAGTAACTTCTCTTTAACATACCAAGACCCTGCGTCACAGGCCAAGACACCTTTGGATGGCTTGCTCACAAGCATACCGTGACACCTGCACCTGCCTGAGAAGGCATAAAACAATATGAACATATTGATATATATATCATCCAGTTCAGTTTCAAGTTTGAGGAGGATATAATTCCCATAGTGCAACAGTCGTGTCTTCCGATGTGGAGGCCATTAGCTTGCAGTTGGTCGAATACGACACAGAGTTACACTGCAAGGGTAGATAATTTCATTTTCGACTTTAGTACAACATGATGAAATAACATGGAATAATTAATGCGAGTGAAGAATAGCATGATACATGCGGAGTTATAAATACGGGAGTTATAGCCCGTCAGATCATGAATACATTGAATGAGGTCACAGCAGATGGATTAAAAGAACAAATAAAAAGTCCGAATTTTAGCCTCGTAAATCTTTCATCATACCGTAGCGTGGTGATATTTCAGAATTGCCAGAGGATTTCCTTTGCGATAATTGTATATTCGAACTCTGCAGCCATGAGTGAAGTTAAAAAAGCAAGTTAATAGCAACCCTTTGCAGATAATCTGAGATCGAACTACATGATTTCCCCCAGAGCAACTAAAATTGCAAATTAAATCGAGTAATCGAGATTCACTTTGAGGATGAACGCCTGAAGAACATCCGAAATATAGATGATTCAGGAATTTAAAAAGAGGATGCAAGGTGGACACAAACCTATGGTCCCAGCCAGCAGTTGCAGCAATTTTAGAATCAGGCCGAATTGCAGTGCTTGATATGCCTGGCCTTTCCAGACTAATTTCTTTCTTAACAATGCAAGAACCCTACATGAAGAATAACATGATAAGACGCATAAGAGAAAGTAGCGTGATTTATGCTTTATGCTCTGTGAAGCCAGAACTATAGTTAAGCAAAGGACTCTACCGGCCCTTTTTATCATATTAAAGGATTCAAAGGAATCCACTTTTTGTTTGCCTCTATCATGATGGAGACTAAGATTAATGCAAAACATGCTCGCAAAGCTAGCACTATGGTTCATCCAATGTCACTTTTTGACATTACTGGATCCGCAAAAGCATTCAAAAGCAAATAATCGTAAATAAACACCATAGGATCAATTTGGCTAACGATTTTGAACAAAAATGCATTGGTCATAACTAAAAGAAGGCTGCTAGGGGGGTTGCGATATATCTTGTTAGCAACCAGTTCATAGGGGGGTTTCAACGAGAATTACCGTGTGATAATCTAAATTGTAAAGTACAATCTTGTCATCTGCTGCCCCGGATATACCTCCATTGCATGATCCATCAATGCATAAACTTAGAACTGTGTAGAGAACAAGAATAAAACATATTTTATGAAGAAAAAGAAATTAGTGAAGGAAGAATAAGATGAAGTCTAATACATGAGGAGTCTCCCATATTTTGGGTGGCACACCTGGCTCTGAATGGAACTTCACAGAAGTTAGAGGAACCCCAGGGTACCGTACATCCCACCAAAGAATCGAACCATCTTCATAACTAGCAAATAAATCAAGTAAATCCCTAAGTGAGAACATCTTAGATAACTATTCCAAAAGCTGCCACCATATCAAAAGTCAAAACCTCTAACTCAACCCTTTTTAGGAACACTAATTCCACAATTTGAAGAGCATGAATCTAAAAACAATAATTCTTTTATTTTATTTTTTGAGAATGATCAGAGAAGAGAAACACGGAAGTTGCTGGAAACAACTCCAGTGCAACAGATGGAAATAGCAGGAGACACCTACCCTGCCAAGACATTAAGAAAGCCCTCTGATCCGGGTAGCAAAAATGATTGAACTGCCATGCACATTCCTGCCAAAAAACCAGTTATAGTTTTAATTTTAAACATCTGAAGGATCAACAACAAGCACAATGGTACCAATAAAAAAGGACATTGAAAAACACATAACTTCCCATAGACCATTGTTATCAAATACAGATACACCAACATGTTTCTAAATAGAAAAAAAAGGGATAAAGCAACATTTAGTCCCTGCCCTTGGCAACTCTTCTCAGCTTAGCCCCTAAACATTTTTTTGGTCCACATTGGCCCTGGAACTTAACAAACTTTCCCAGTATTGGCTCATGCAGTGACATGGCACAACTTCAGAGTGCCACATCATCACGTGGATTAAAACTGGGAAAAGTTGCTAAGTTCAAGGACTAAATGTTGCCTTATCCCAAGAAAAAACAATCAGAACCAATTCCATCACAAGAAGTTTCAATCAGGACAGTGAAAATTCAGCCAAATGTTTGGTATCCTAGAGCTAATTTATCAATGCAAAAATTTACAACGTCCGGAGTCAAAAGTAATGTATCAGAAATCAACCTCTCTGCTTAATAGAACCAACAAAGTTGTCTTGAAGTAGCCGTACAGACCTTTCACCTGTATTGAGATCCCAAAGCTCAATCTTAACATATAAAGATATGGCAACCAATCAGTAATAGGATACACCAAATAAGCAGAAAGAAAACAAGAGTAAATTGAATAGAAAAATAAATTCAAAGGAAGCATGTTGACCTCAGAAGATTGTTCGCCTGCCATAGCCACATACTTAAGTCCTTCAACAGATGTTTCTTCTATTAATCCACCTTGCAGATGATCTAGTAGGACATGCCAATGAATTTTTAGCAAAATTAACAAGCAATCAAGGATTCAAGATGTAAGTATGCTGGAAAACATAATGAAAAGAGCAGCGGCAAGAGAAATATAATGTAGGATTTCGCCACTTAAAAACTACTAGGCCTGGACAATACTTCAAATGTAGGACGGTCTAGAACATACAAAGGTGTCTCTAGAACCAAACTTGCTATATCTTTAACAAAGAAAACCAAAAGAATTGTCCCAGAATATGCTGTAGTAGAAGAAGTGGCTGCTTCAGAATTGCAAGTAGGATTGTTTAAACAACAATAAGAGAAATATTACTACAACCATTCCATTCCCCATTTCCATATCCACATATGAAGTTTCTAACATTTGTTTTCTAATTTCTAAGAGAGCATGTTCATTGTCATATAAGCTCAGTCCTGATTAAGTATTGGTTGATAAAAAGTTGTCGCTTGACTCTATTTCTGAAACTAGAAACTCATCGAGAATCTAAAACCATAGAGAAAGGACTATCTTGTTAAAACATTTATGTCTACAAGCAGCCTGAACCTCATAGACTAACCTTCAAAGCAGTTGGAACCCTCTTCTTTGTTTTTTGCTCTCTCTCCTCTACTATCATTGGAAAGTTCTATATCAATGGTTCCATCCCCTTGCTTTGTATTAGCAACAGGTTTCTTCACTAAAGAAAGCTTGCAAAAATGGTAAGAATTTGTCCTGATTGTAAGTGAAGGTGTCCTGTCAAGAGCCAAAATAGTAGCAAGGTGAAATTCCAACTCATAAACAGATATTACTGGCGGATTGCATCAGAACCAAAATGATGAATCGTGAAGGATTTCTGTCAGATACTTTGCATGCACCGCAAAGCTCGGTTAACCAAAAAAAATGAAAACTTAATAACAAAATAGTGCCTCAAATTTGACAAAAGGTGGGTGGGGCAGCAGCTAGAAGGAGAACTTCTACTTGAAATAATATAATAGATAGGGAAATTTAATCACTTACAACACCAACAGAACAACAGATTGATTCCATTCTCTATATTTTCAACTGTCAACAATTATTTACAAACTAACAAAACATGATAAACTTTAAAAAGACTTTGGTCATTTAATCTCTAAATTATTGTTGCCATTGTTAGAGAATACATGCAGAAATCCTTAAATAACATCATGGATAAAATTCATAGCATAGCATTAAAATTTAGGCCTTTTATCAATAAATGGTCAGTGAACCATGTTTTTTTTATAAAAGCACCATAGAAGCCCCTGTACTAGGAGTTAGATTGCATTTTGCCCCCTCTACTCAAAAAATGGGTAAATTAATCAATGTACATTAGATTAAGAGCAAATTGATCCTTCTGTTAAGACTTTCATCTATTTTTACTATTAAAAATTGATCTCTTTACGTCAAAGTGAGGTGCATGTGGCATGCAACTTGTCATTGTCTAGTTATTCTGTTAGACGCACTAGTTTTTAACAGAAAGGATCCATTTGCTCTTTGATCTAACATAAAAGGATTAATTTGCATATTCTTTTAGTATAAGGAGCAAAATGCAATCCAATTCCTAATACAAAGCTTCCATGTACTTTTAATTTTTTAGTAGTCCATAAACCTTGGTACCATTTTCAATGAAAGAACAATTATAAAGTAAATTCATTACCTTGAGAGACCTCCTTCTTCTATATCCCAACACTTAACAGTTCCATCCCTACCCTGACTACACATATCAATGAAAGCATTAAAAAAAAGACCCATTTAGCTTATAATCCCAGAAACCCTTAAAAAAAGAAAAGAAAAACACCTGATAATTTTATTGGTCCCCAAAAAAGAACTACAAGCAACAGCTATAATCCCATGAGCAGCACTATGCGCCCTATAAAGAAACAACAACAGTTAAATTAATCGACCCAGCAAAAGAAAAAAAAAATCGATTTTGTCGATAAAACAAAGAAGTAATAACAACCAACCATGAAGATGATACCGTACGATGCTGAATTGTATCCCAAATCCGTAACTCACCATCTGATGAACTGAAAAAAAAAAAAAAAAAGAATAGTCCCCATTTATTTTTTGTGTTGATGAATAAAAAAAAGAACTTAAAGAAGTGAATCTTGGGATTTACCCAGTGAATAAAATAGGTCTCGAAGGATGGAAACAAGCATCGGCTACGGAAGCACGGTGACCTCGCAGCACAGCCACCGGGTCAGGCGGTGGTCTTTTGCTCTTAGAGCTCATTTGCTTGCTTTCGAGTTTCGAGTGTTTTAGTGGAGGACCAATTGTACTGCTATACAATTTATTTCAGTAAAAAAAATAAAGGGATTAATACTCAATTTATCTCAAACTATAACCATTTTAGCATTTTAGTACTTTTCTTTGGTCCCCCAAACTAGGGTGGAAATGAGCCGAGCCAAGTCTGAATAATAGCAAATTTGCAATTTGACACTTAATTCGAGCTCGATAGAATATTAATTTTTCTTGTCACTATCATGTTTTACATGGTTTAATATAATGATTCGATTTAGAGAATAATTTGCGTTTTCTTATCATTTTTACATTATGTCTTAGTATTTCATTTTATATAGGTTTTGATAATAAAAATATCATAGAAGTACTTATACTAGGTGTTAGATTACATTTTATCTCCTCTGTTTAAAAAATGAATAAATTAGTCTTTGTATGTTAGATCAAATAGCAAATTGATCCTTTTTGTTAAAAATTTCATAAATTTCTATTATTAAAAACTGGTATAGATGACAGAATAACCAAAAGCGACACGTGGTGTGCCACATGTACTTTATGATAACGTAAAAGAATCAATTTTTAACAAAAGAACCAATTAACTCTTTCATCTAAAAAAAGAAGGACTAATTTGCTTTTTTTTAATATATGGGGTAAAAATGCAAACTAACTTCTAATATAAGAGCCTTCATGATACTTTTACCTCAAGTAATCTTTTGTGTCATTTTCAATTTGTAATATTATTTTTGGTGTTATATTTTATTTTCTCAAAGTAGGATTTGAAATTTTTAAAAAATTATATAAAAAATTAAAAATACAAAAAATATTTTTTTAGAAATTATTTGGCATAACTTCAGTGTCACATATTATCACACTTTAACATCATCCAAATTTAGGGACTAAATTAAAAAAATCTGTCAAAATTTGAGACTAATGTTGACAAAAAAGTTTATGAACCAAAATTGAAAATTATTACCAAGTCCAGGGACTTAAATGCTATAAAGTTACCCAAATAGAGATGAGTTCAGCGCAATAGAAAAATGAGCCTTGTTAAAGGAAAAGCTCTATGACCTCTCCACTTATTTCAGTGATTTGAGGTTGTCCTTGTTTCGCTACAATTTTTTTTTTCCACCTTCAATTATGGCTCTCTCCGGATTAGAAATTGAACAAAACAAAAAAAATTAACATTTTCAGATCTACTCATTACTCTCTTCAAAGGACCAAAAAGAAGATGGCTTCAACATTCAGCGGCGATGAAACTGCTCCTTTCTTCGGCTTCTTGGGTGCTGCTGCTGCCCTCGTTTTCTCTTGTAAGCAAAAAAAAAAAAAAAAAAAAAAAAAAAAAAAAACAAAAAAGGAAGAAGAATAATCAAATGACCTTTCTATGATTTTGGGAGTTTGGGTTTTGATCCAATGTTTCACAGGTATGGGAGCAGCTTATGGTACAGCGAAAAGTGGTGTTGGTGTAGCATCAATGGGTGTAATGAGACCGGAGCTGGTGATGAAATCGATCGTCCCGGTGGTAATGGCTGGTGTGCTGGGTATCTATGGTTTAATCATCGCTGTTATAATCAGTACTGGGATTAACCCAAAGGCTAAATCTTATTACCTTTTCGATGGGTATGCTCATTTATCTTCTGGTTTAGCTTGTGGACTTGCTGGTCTTTCTGCTGGTATGGCTATTGGAATTGTAGGTGATGCTGGTGTTAGGTAATTGCTTTTTTTGAATCTTTGATTAAATGATTCAGTTTATGTTTTAGTTGGTTTATGGTCGTATCAGTTTTGTTGCATTATTTTAATGTAGAATGTTGGTATTATTATATCTAGGGCCTTGATGGTTTTCTGTGGATGATCATACGTTGAGCTTTTTTGTATTTATATTACCTTTGTTAACCCCCTAAATTGAACTCAATTTATCCCCTTAAATTAGTGCTATATGTTTTTTTTTTTTTTTTTGTGGGGTTTCAAATTATGGTTTTGGTCTCTCTACCATTCTCAAATTTGAGATTTAGTCCTTGTATGTTAATTTTGGCATAACTTGATCCCTCTATTTTTAGAACGTCATTAGTTACTCAAAAAAGTTATTTACCATGGAGATCACAAGTAGAGCTTTTTCTATTTATATTACCATTGTTAACCGTGCAAATTAATTGGTTTTGCTTAGATGCAGCTTTGGAGAATTTGAAGTGGGGTCTGGTTTAGGCCTTGAACTGAATTTATCCCCTTAAAACTAGTGCTGTGTTATTTTTTTTGGTCAAATTATGGTTTTGGTGCATCTACCATGCTCAAATTTGGGATTTATCCTTGTTGGTTAATTTTGGCATACCTTGATCCCTCTATTTTTATAATTAGTTAGTCAAAATTAAAAACAGTAACTATTTTCAATTAAAATATTGACTAGGTTTTTTCTCGAAAAACCCTTTTCTAATTCATCATTTTGACACGATTTCTTTCATGTGTCAGCAATTTAATTATTTGGACTAGATAATGGCATTATAAAAGTAAAGAGACCAAATTATGTGAAATAAAGTACATGTGCTAAATCTGATATTTGAGTAGAGGGACCAAACCCATAATTTGATCCTTATTTTTCGTTTTTTTTTTTTTTTAAGTTGAATTGATTAGTACCGTTGTTGATTATTTTTTTATTTTGCATTATTTTTGCAAGTATTATCACTCTTGAACTCTTGTTTTATTGTGTATTTTGTAAAGCTAATGCAGAAATTGAGATGCTGTAACGGTTCTTATGATTGTTGAGAAAGAAAAATGAACGTAATTTAAGCATTATTCTCGTTATATATCCCTTAAACTAGTGCTATATGTTATTTTTCATTTTGTTTAAGTTGATATTCATTAGTTCTGTTATTCAGGATTTGTTGCTTATTTTTGCAAGTAGTGTTACTTTGAAACTAATCTTTATGACTGTTGTTGATGATGATATTTGTTAAACTAGTGCTATATTTCATTTTGTTTCATATCCCTTAAACTAATCTATACTTTTGTTTTGTATACCTTAAACTGGTGCTATATTTCATTTTGTTTAAGATGATATTCATTATGGCCGTTGTTGATTATTTGTTGCTTTATTGTTGCAAATAGTATAACTTTGAAACTCATCTTATCATGTAATTGGATTTTGTAGAGCTAATGCACAAATTGAGTTACTGTTAGGGTACTTAAGAATTACGATTTGTTTAGGAAGAAAAGATGAATGTATTTTAAGAATTATTATTGTTTTCTATCCCTTAAACTAGTACTATATCACTGTTGGGTTTGTATGCTAATAGTCATTTCGTTTAAGTTGATATTCATTACCACTATCGTTGCTTTACTTTTGTAATCGATATCATTTTGAAACTCCTATCTTATCGTGTAATTGGGTTTTGTAGAGCTAATGCACATTGAGTTGCTGTTAGGGTACTTATGAATTATGATTGTTCGAGAAGGAAAGATGAACTTATTATAAGAATTTTTATCTTATCTATCCGTTAAACAAGTGCTATAATTCATTTTGTTTAAGATGATATTCGTTATGACCTTTGTTGATGATTTGTTGCTTTACTGTTGCAAATAGTATAACTTTGAAACTCGTCCTATCGTGTAATTGGATTTTGTAGAGCTAATGCTCAAATTGAAATGCCGATAGGGTACTCGTGAATTATGATTGTTTGAGAAGGAACAATGTGTAGTTTAAGAATTATTATTGTTTTCTATCCCTTAAACTAGTGCTATATCACTGTCGGGTTTGCATGCTAATAGTCATTTTGTTTAAGTCGATATTGATTACTACTATCCTTGCTTTATTTTTGCAAGCTGTATTAACTTCGAAACTCCTATCATATTGTGTTATTGGATTTTTTTGGAGAAGGAAAGATGAATTTATTTTAAAAATTATTATTGTTTCATATCCCTTAAACCAGTGCTATATCACCGTCGGGTTTGTATGCTACTATTCATATTGCTGTTTGTTAATTGTTACTACTACCGTACTTTGAAACTTGTCTTATTATTTAAAATTGGAATTTGCAGAGCTAATGCACAACAGCCAAAGCTTTTTGTTGGGATGATCCTCATTCTTATCTTTGCTGAGGCATTGGCACTATATGGCTTGATTGTCGGCATTATTCTCTCATCCAGAGCCGGTCAGTCACGAGCCGAGTGATAGAAAAGGCCTAATTACTCAGTGTGACTCTTATAACACTGGCCGTGGTTTACCGAAAGAATTTGTTCCATATATTATTTTGTTTTTGCTGGTTAGAAGTATATAATATAAGTTTTGCTCATAAAAGTATTTTTCTACAGTCTTTGAGATTTTCTGCAGATTGAAAAAATTCAAAGGGGCTGATGATTATAGATTAGAGATATATAAATTAGATGGTCCAATAAAAATTGTAGCTTTGTTTTTATTAAATTATGTACTTGGGGATCCAATGTGGAACCTTGTAGACTTGGTGCTTGCATTAGTTCTTCATTTGCTGGTGTTATCTTTTCATTGTTTCTTAGATGCTGGAGTTTGGATTGTATATTAAATCTTGGTTGGTAAAGTTGTTTATCTACTTAATTCTTAATCGGTTTATTTAAATTCGATTCGATTACTTGTCTAACTTGAACTTTTAAACTAGTCGACTTAGATTTTTAAGAAATAACTTGGCGCTCCACTATGGTGTTGGGTTACTGTTTTGTGGTGACTCCACCGTAGTTGACTCCTCCGACAATGTGAAAGGGGGTGGTTCCAACATTGAGAAGCCTCTCTTTGCTGGTCATTGGCTTCTTCTTGCCGGCCACTACTCTCTGTATCGTTTCTTCGATGGGGTGTCCTCTATATTTACATATATCATTATGCTTTTTATGTTTTTCTTTGGTTGTATATCCGATGGTCTTGAAGGGGCTGGTGGCTAAGTGCTGTTTTGGGATGAAGCCAGAAAATTACTTTAGGGAGTTAAAAATTAATTATAAATTATTGGGAGGTCAATTTGTAATTTTACTATTATGTTAACACGTAATTTCATAAAAGTTTAAAAGAATTAAATGACAATTCTACTATCTGGGGAAGCCCCAAGGCCACTGATTGCTTACCCCTTTGCCTTCGTCCCTGTGCTGTTGAGTGTGTTAGTACCCCTTTCGGCTTTTGGTATGTTACTTGAGTTGTTTTGGTGACCCTCCATGCTTTTGTCACAAGTTTCGGTATCAATCTTCAAACAACAGCAAGGAAGAATCGACGTATTAAGGGGAACAACGTTCAAATTAATGGCTGACGCCCACTCGGGCTTTGATCTATCCCATGCTGTCATGGCTGAAACGAAAGCCTGTTGACAAAAACCTCTTTCAGCCCTTGGGGCTACACTGTTTCGGTTTGTCATATTTATAGCACTCATATCTTCAGTTGATAAACTCGAAAATCCGAATGTATTCTATTTAATTAGAAATTCGATATCCCTTAATTAAAATTTCGAATTCAAGTATCATATATATATATATATAAATTCAATAAATTTTGTTCCCAATTTAAGAATCCTGAGTTTTACCACAAATCGTATTATATATAACACATAATCAAAACGGTTTCATTGTTAGAGAAGCCTCATTGGGTAAATACAACTCCCATTGCCTTCTCTAACTTTTTTATCACATTGAATGTTGGGTAGTGGTTAAAAGGTAAAAAAGTGTGTACATGATATCTTATTGGGCCACCTTTTGACAGTGACAATTCAACCAAGAGAATAAGTAAAAATTAAAAAAGTGAGTAAAAAGTAAGTCACAGAGGTGCAGAGTGCAGCAGACTACACACTGCACATGCTAGTTAATAGCTTATCCTTCTTGTATTATTGAGTTCTTGGGACTTGATTGAAGGGGACCTACTATCTTATTTACAACACCCATAGCTAATTCCATTTTCACTCTCCTGGTAATTTTATTTTGGTCAACTTCTGCTATAAATTTATGTATTTGTACTTTTGGTTTGATTATTTTTAGTTTTTGTACGTTTTTAATTTTAAAATTTTAGTGGTTAAATTCATGGATTAATCATGTCTTAATTTCAATTATTGAAAAAATCTTATTAATTTAAAATTTAATTTAATCTTAATTAGATTATTAAAACAAACATGTAAAAATATTATAAAAATTTTTATACCGAGAATGAGAATCAAATTATATTTTATCCTATCTATTAAAAAAATAAATAAATTAATATTTGTACATTATATTAAAAAGCTATTAAAATTTTCATCTAATTTTACTATAAAAAATGAGGTACACATTCTATTAACCAATCTAGTTTTTAACTGTAAAGACTGATGATTTTTTTAACAAAAAAACTAATTTGTTCTTTAATTTAATACATAAGAACTAATTTATTCATTTTTGGAGTAAAAGAGTACAACATGCAATTTAACTCCTAATACAAAAACTTCTATGATATTTTTACTGCTATTTAAATTATTAATTTTAAACTTGAACTCGAAAATGATATGTTGATACTCTTTTTTTTTAAGAGCCTAGATATAAATAAATATAAATAGCTCAGATTAATGAGTAAGCTAGCCAAAATAAGAAAAATATATCGAAGGCTTAGTAACTTATACACATAATGGGATAAACCTCAAAAATCTCGTAAGGGACTTTCCTATTTTCTCAAAGTTTTTACGAGTTTTTTTTTCAGCTCAAGCAATTAACATAAAATGAGTAAAGAATCCAACAATTCTAGTTTTTCAAGAGAAACTTATGCTCAAAAGTCGAAACTAGGTATTTGCTTAAATAACACTGAGTAAGAAGCATAAAATTTTTTAATTTATTGTATAGAAATTTAAACTCAAATAAAAAACTCGAAATAATATGAGATTGAGGTGATTAGAATTTAAAACTTAAAAGATTCGAACAACTCGAGTAGATTAAAATTTTGAGAATGACTAGTAGAAGAAGGAAAAGTGTTAGAAATGAAGAGGGGTTTGAATGGGGGGGTTAGTTGGGTACCATAACCCTCAACTCACAACCTAAGTCTATTACACAACTGTTTCCGTCCATTACAGTGCAATTTACACTGTTCCGGTGGGACCCGAATACGTCATCATAAGTTGCCCACGTGCCATTCAAACAGAACAATGAGAATCCGACGTGGCATTAAAAAATCTAAATCTATTTTGAGCGAAATATTTTTGTCTGAAAAACGTCAAAATTCCGACAATTTCAAGCAACTTATTCTGTCCTGACGCCAACTTCGCCTTTTCCCAATAACTCATTTAACGGCTACTTTCTCCTCTCCTCTCCCCTCCCCTCCCATCCCTTTTTCATTTTTCTTTGCCTTGCCACGCGGCCTTTTCAGGTTAGACGTTATATACTTTTGGCGGGAGATTGCCTGCTGGGTCCTCAAACGGCGCCGCTTCGTCACCTTTACTTAATGTATATTAAAAATTGTATTCAATCGACAAAATAAACACATTATTTCCAAATAAGTCCATTAAAATTTGTAATTTTAAATTTCGTTTGATGATCTAAATTGATTATCGCATTAAATGTAGTCTGAATTTAAATTTCGCTAGTGTAATTCACGAAAATTAAAAATGAGGAAATTAAAATAATCTAACCAGAAATTCTCCAATTTAATACAACACAATGATGAAGAATAACTTTTTTTTAGGCAAGTCATTCTATTGCCAAAAAAGCTAAAAATAAAAATTTCAAGCTGGTGAGTGTAGAGAGGTCGGATCAGCTGAAGATGGAACTTCTGCTCCAACCCTACACCCTTCCAACATAAAAACAATATCAGCCATGGCTGGTCTATCAAGTGGTTCAGGTGCAGTACAAAGGAGTCCCACTTTAACCCCTAACAAGAACTCTTCCCACTCACTTGATTCAGGGTCTAACTCCAGCAACCCTGGCTCCAGCAACTCTGAGATTTGTCCTTTTTCCAATTGTTTTTTCACCCATTTCACAATATCTTCTTCATCTTGGCTAAACATCACTGGTTTTCTTCCGGTGAGTATTTCGAGCAATACGATCCCGAAACTATAAACATCGGCTTCTTTAGATGGTCGACCCGTTAGAGCAGCTTCCGGTGCTACGTAGCCTAAAGAACCAACCGCGGTTGATGATGTTGAAGCTTCCGTTGTGGTTGCCGTTATGAGTTTCTCGAGTCCGAACTCGGATAAATGAGCTTCAAAATCGGCGTCAAAGAGGACGTTTTGCGGCTTAATGTCACCGTGAAGTATCGACAACGAGTGCAAAAACGATAGGCCGCGAGCGATGCCGAGGGCAATAAGATGAAGCATTGGCCAATTCAACATATGTCCATCTTGGTGAGATGCTTCTTGGAGGAGTGTAGCTAAGTTTCCATTAGGCATGTAGTCATAAACAAGGAGTCGTAAATCAGGCGGTCCGGCATAGTATCCTCGGAGAACCGTTATGTTCCGATGCTTTACCTTACCTAACAATTCTGCTTCTTTTTTAAAATTAGCTTCATCGATCGTTCCATCAACAAGACGACGGATCGATAACACCATCCCATCTTGAAACGTAGCCTTGAAAACAAGTCCGTATCGTCCCCTACTCAACACGTTTTCCTCATCGAATTGCCTCGTCGCTTCTAACGTTTCCGCTAACGTTATCTTGTTATTGAACATAACTAGTTTCGGACCACCATTTTCACCACTTCCATGACTTCGATCTGCTCCTGAACTAGCACTACCCGTACTCCGCTTCTTCTCTCCGGTCATCCACCTCTTCCACCACCGTAGAAGACTGTAAATGTAACCGCAACAAAACACGAAAAATAGCCCAATACCACCAACGACCATAGCAATCAACAAAATCAGCTTCCTCTGTTTCTTTTTTCTCACATTTTTACAGTCATTATTCAATGGCTTACCACATAAATTTTCATTCATTGAAAATATAGAACTATCATTGAATAAAGAACCTAATCCACTTGGAATCTCACCTTCAAGATTATTTCTAGATAAATTCAAGTACTTCAAATTAGACATGTTTGAAAATGAATCTGGTATGTTACCTGTAAGGCGATTTCCATCTAAAAGTAAAGTAATCATCAAAGAACAATTGGATATTTCTTCTGGGATTTCACCATTTAACTTGTTAGAACCCAAATCAAGCTCTTTTAAACGAGACAACCGAGAGAAATCCGCCGTTACATTGCCGATCAATCGATTCGAACGAAGCTGAATCACTTGAAGCTGAGAACAATTACCGAGCTCCGATGGGACCATACCGGAAATTCGATTATACGACAGTGACAGCACCATTAATGAATGAAGAAATCCAAAAGTTTCTGGAATTTGACCTGTGAACACATTACAGCTGAGATTCAAGTATTGCAAACCAACCAAGCTGCTAAAACCTTCAGGGATATCACCGGATAATTTGTTTTCGTTTAAAGCAACGATCTGCAAGTTTGGTAACCCGAAAAGCTCAATAGGTAGTTCACCGGAAAGTTGCTGCTTACTTAAATCAAGAGATGTTAATTTCATTAAAGACCCAATATTCCCAGGAATTTTCCCGGAAAATCCACAAGCACTTAAGTTTAAAACCACCAAGCTTGATAAATCGGAAACCCCATTCGGAATTTGGCCAGAAAATTTGTTGTGACTGAGGTTTAAAATGGATAAATTACCCAACCGGAGTATATCTTCCGGTATGGCTCCGGTCAAGTTATTTCCACTCAAGTTCAACGCTCCGAGTCCTGAAATGTTACCAAACCCGACAGGAATTGAACCTGAGAACGAATTTCCGGCCAAAGATAGGCTTTTTAGCGTCTTTAATTGGGTTAAAAAGACCGGTAAGTTGCCGGACAACCGGTTTCCTTCAAAATCAATGACCTTTAACGAACGGCATTGTAGGAGTTGACTCGGAACTGAACCGCTTAGCGAGTTGTTGGCTACTCTAAGCTCTTGTAAGTTTAAAAGGTTGCCAATTTCGACCGGTAATGAACCGGTGAAGAAGTTTCCAGAAATATCTAATCTTTTTAACGTGGTCAAACTGGTCAACCAAGATGGAAAACCGCCATGGATGTGATTCTCGTGAAGGTCCAAAACCTCCATAGCCGGCGCCGCAAAGCAACTTCCATTATTTCGTGGCTTAATGACTCCAGTGAACTCATTGAATCCAAGCTCCACAATCTTCAAAGACGCCGTTTTATTCCCCGACGGTTTACAGAAAACGGTTTCCGGTACCGGACCGGAAAGTCCGTTACGCGATAGAGCAAGCACTTGAAGATTCGGAACGGCGACGATGCTTCCCGGAAGTAGCCCTTTAAGCATATTGTCTTCAACGCTTAAATGTATCAACGAAGAACAGTTCGCTATAGCCGAGGGTAATGTTCCGTACAACTGATTCGAGTCGAGCCAGAGGTATTGTAAATATTGGAAGTTACCAATACTCGCCGGAACTTCACCGGAAAAGCGGTTGTATGAGAAGTTGATGAGTCGTAGTTGAGAACCAGCAGAGAAATTCGACGGCATTTCGCCGGAGAAATCGTTTGAAGATAAATCGATGAAGTGGAGAGACGGTTGAATAACGGCGGCGATCTTACCGGAGAGATAATTATGAGCCACATTAAGGATTTGTAAATTCGTGAGGTTAAAAACAGAAGCGGGGAGGTTACCGGTGAACGAGTTGTACTGGAAGTAAACGGCGCGTAAAAGAGTGCACTGAGAGAGCGCGTCGGGGATAGAGCCGTTAAAGTTGTTAGAATGAAGACTGAGTTTCCTTAGCTCACGTAACTCGCATAACCGATCAGTGAGTCGACCACCGAGTTGAAGTCGAGGTAAGCGTAGCTCGAAGACACGGCGGTTGTAACAAACAACACCTCGCCAGTCACAGGGAGCCGACGGCGTGGACTCATCCCAACCATCGAGAACGCTGAATGGGTCACTGAAAACGCTCCGTTTGAATGACGTCAGGGCTTGGATCTCTGATAAAGTGATGGTGCTGTGATGCTGAGCGGAACAAAATGGGATGACGAGGTTGAACGTGAAGAGGGTAAGGAAGAAGAAGAAGATTGCATTAGCCGTTATTTCCATAGAGAAACAAAAAAAAAAAAAAAAAAAACAGAGTTTGGGTATGGGATTATGGGGAAGTAGGAGAGCTTTAGAAAGGTGGGAATGGTGGAAGTACAGAGGGAGCGTGTGCTACCACTCAGTGACTGTAAAGATTGAAACTTGATGGAAACGACGCCATACGTTGCACAACAAAGGTTACTTCTTTTTTTTTCTTTTCCATTTTTCCACACTTTTTAAAACCCACTGCTCACATCCATTTAATTATTATCTAATTATGAAATCAAAATAATTTTCAATTATTTAATTTTATTTTTTATTATTAATTATCTACCGTAAAAATTAAATCAACCAAAATCGGACCAATAGTTAAACAAGTCAAATCATCATTTTTATTTGATTGGTTCGTTCGATTTAATTAAATAAAAGCATAAAAAATTTTTAAAAATAGGAAAAAAATCGATTCAATCGATTCGAAGCAATTTATGAATCAACCAATTTAACCCTTCACTTTAAACTAATATTTCAATTTATTCTCGATTTAACTAGTTCAACCCATGACTTCAATTTAATTTAACGATATTGTACTAAAATAAATAAATAAATAAATTCAAGACTTAAATGGTAATAAAACTTGCTTTTTCTTTAAAAGGACTAATTTCTAATTTTTTATATTCCTAAAAAGAGGAAGCAACTAGGAGGCAAAATGAAAAGGGCTTGTTTTAGCATTTAAAACACTTTTAATTGCTATAAACATAAATTATATAATTAAAAGAAAAAGTCAAAATTTGATTTTAGTCCATATTGTACTGCATTTGAAGATTTGGATTAAGGTATAATATTAGTAATAAATGAATAATAAAAGAGTAAATTAACTAATTATGTGTAAGTTTTCTTTTTGGATCACTTAATTATGAAATATTACAATATGGTCACTTAACTATTTAACTTCTTTTTTTTTGTCATCGATACTTAAATTATTAAAAGAGAATTAACCTGGCAACTTTTAAAGTTGGTATAATAACAACTTTGACCCTCAACATTTATATATTGTGTCAATTTAGTTTTAGTTCTAAAAAAATTTAACCCTTAATATTTACACATTGTATAATTTGGTATTTTGCAATCTTTTTTTTTTCTTTTGTGACATTGAAGGTTAATTTTTAAAAAATGTTAAAAGGATGAGGAAAAATAAGAATTGTTATCTTGAATTTTGGGGTGTTTTCATTTTTAGTATATTTTCGATAAAATTTAGCTGATAAATTTATTTTTTTAGCTTTTTAGGCAAAAGGGTTACAAAGAAAAATAAAACTGTAAAGAAGACCAAATTACATAATATATAAATATTGATGGTTAAATTTGCTATTATATCAATTTTAAAAGTTATCATGTCATCAATCATTTAACAATTGGTGACAAAAAAAATCAAAATCAAATAGTTGACTGACCATTTCATAATTTTTTATAATTAAATAATCGAAAAAAATTTACCAATAATTGAATAACTACCAATTCATCATAATAAAATTGTGCCTGATTATAGTACATAAAACTAAAATATCAAATTGAATAAACATGCTAGATTTTCAATATCTGAAAGATATAATGATCTCGATCTCGATTAAATATAAAGTCGAATCGAGTAATACTTCATACAGAAAATAAACTCTTTCAATATTATTATTATTTTCATTGAAATCCCAAACTAATTAAAAATCAAACTCCTCATCCCTCCACACAACAAAATTGATTTGTTTTAAAATTAATTTGCTTTTGGTCCTTGTATTCAGGTCCTTGGGTCTTAAAATCTGCAAAAATCAAAGTTTGCAATGCAGAAAACACGCAGCCAATCATTATCATAAAGAATATTATTAATGCATGTTTTAAGATAAGATGCTTCCTTTTAATACTCTTATATTTAATATCATTCTTTGTTAATTTATCAAAAAGAATCATTTAATTAAGGGTAAATTATAAAAAATAGTCACTTTTGTTTGAAGCGTTACATTTTAATCACTTAAGTTATCGTTCTGTTACGAAGTGATCACTCTATCGTTAAACTCTGTACTTCCCTGACGGCAGTCCTACGTGGCAGTCTAAATGGGTTTTAAATGCCAACTTGGATGTCCACTTGTTGGGATGAAAATATGTTTTTTAATTAAATAAATTTAATTTGGACTGTCACGTAAGACATTCAAGTTGGCATTTAAAACCCATTTTGACTGCCACATAGGACCGCCGTTAAGGAGGTAACGAAACTTAATAGTAGACTGACCACTTCGTAACAAAACCATAATGTAAGTGGCTAAAATGTAACATTTCAAACATAAATGATTGAAATGTAATCTGGGACAAACAAAAGTAACTATTTTTACAGTCTACCTTTTAATTAATAATTAGCTAACTTCAGAAAATGAGTTAATTCCCAAACTTAAGTTGATTTCCGAACTTCAAAATGTTTTAGTCGTGTTCTTAAAGTGTCAATCAAGTTATTCCGGTTTTCGTAATTAAATTAGAAGTTAAATATTAGCTCAAATCTAATACGGAGAATAAATATGTATTGATGTAAGAATAGTTTGGATTTGACATATTAAAAAATAATTTTCTAAAATTTGATCTATATTTGTAAAAAAAAAATATTGGATAGATACTAGATAGCAAACACAAAGGCACAAATTAAATATATATATGTTATTTCTCAAAAAAAAGTACATATATTCAATAATGGCAGACTGCATTATTGGCCTGCGTTGTGAAAAAAAATTGTGATAATTTGAATTGAGCCCAACTCTATCTTTTTAATTTATAATTAATTTTAAATTCTTTTTATAAAATTAAACATTTTAAAATAATAAAAATACCTTAAAATTTTTATATATTTAATTTTCAAAAATTAAAATACAAGATTAATGTACAAGATTTTGAAAATCTATAAAATAATGTAAAAAATTAAATTATCATATTTAAAAAAAAATCGAACCAAACGGGATAAATTGGGATGAAAAATCTGTGACTACCCATATTCTTTTTCCGAGGGCTTTCCGTTGGGAGATGACCCACTTCTTTGCTTCAAAGGTGCCCACCTTTCTTCAAAACGTGGCTCGGCCTGAGGGCCCATTTTTAGAATTTGTTTTTTTTTTTCTTAAATCACCTTTTTCTTTTATATATTTGAGTAATATTTTAATCTAGAATAATTTTGAGTTTAGATTATTTTTGGCTTTTAAGATATTCGAGATTTTTTTTTCAGTGAAGAGAAATAAAACAGTTCGATTACATTAAATTAAGCTAGACAAAAGCATTATCTATTTTATTAGAATATAAAATTGTGAGACTCGTTAAGTAGGGTAGAATATAAAAAATTTATAAATATTTCGTCTCCTTATCAGAAGTCATTTTAACTAGCCAATCAGCAAATTGATTGAAAATCCGAGATGAAAAATAGAAGAAAACTTAGAGGAAAACATTTCCAATCAATAGACCACTCAGTTAGGTGGATAGTTTCATCTCCTAGTATACAAAGGCGGATACAGGGGGCTGGCAGGGGACCCGGCCCCCCTAAAATGGAAAATTTTTATTTAGGCTTTTGAATTTTTTTAAAAAAATTTAAATTAGTAAAGGTAAAATACTTTGGCCTCCCTAAAATTATAAAAATTCGATTTAATCCTTTAAAAATTATAAAGACATAGACTATAAAAAATTAAAATTTCATTCGGCCCCTAAAAATTTGTTCTAACTTCGCCCCTAGTAGTATAAATGGCTATCCTATCAATTAGTTTATTTTCATTTCTACTAATAAAAGAACAAGAAAGAAGATAATTTAAGTACAAAAAGAAATTTAACTACGGTTTTAAATAAATCTTAGCAATCACTTGTAGAAATTTTCAAAAAGAAATTTTGATTAAAGCACCGGTCTTTATATGAAATAATGATGATATTAACATCTCTTGGATAATAATACGACTGGCATCATACATAAATGATCATTTAATATTGATTATGAAAAAAAACAAAAAACTAATGAGATTATTTAATATTAAATTTTATTTGTAAAAATTGTATATCTTAATGAGTTATATTATAATAGATTTTTCACAACAATTGAATTCATAAAATGGACTATAACATCTCTTCCCACACTGATTTATATCTTAAACTAAACCCTGCCAATAGGATATGATTGATATCTTTTTGGTATATAATTAAACGTCACGTACGTCTGTTCCAACCTAACGTCAACACTAATGTATTAAGTAAATTCAAATATCCCAAGATTTTAAAATTACCTCAATAGAGTTAAGCCATAAAAATGTTGTGATTAATCAAATAAAAACTCCATTCCATTATTACATTCTTTGGCAATTCACACATCAAATACAACAATAAGAATTTGTAGTAAAAAATAAAATACAACAAATTGAATCTATTACTAAAAAGTCTGGTCAATGTGCAGCTCCCAATTTAGAAATTGAGATGATTTCATTTCACCACCACCCTGCAAAGTATATATATATATATATCAATCTATATAGTGTATAGGTCAGAATCCGCGCTAAAGCAAGGTCTCGTTAAGGCTGCAGGTGACCGGAGCTAAAGTTTTATCCGTAATACGTTGTGCTGCTCTCTACCTCCTTCTATAACAGAGGAGGAATGACATTTTTCCAGCTGCTGGATCTTCGGGTTACGGATCGGGGCAAGATACTGAGTCCAACTACTTCCTTGGGTGCTTGACTTGGTTCCACAAGACCCAATAACTTGGCTACCAAAGCTGCACTTTCCTTCACATGTCCCATGTCTTGTGTGTTTGTCCATAAACGGCGGGCTAACTGTGAGCTCCTCTGCTTTGTGTTCAACCCAATTCCCCACTTCTTGTATAGTTCCTCTCTCTGTTTTTTCGAGAACTTCTTCTGTATTTGCTTGTATAACATTCTTCTCTCACGCATCAAATCCTTTGCACTGTCACCATTAAACCAATTACTTTATATTCAATCAGGTCTAAAAGGTTGTTTCCATATTTCAAGTCAGAATTTTTTTAGGGATTGAGATTAGTTATATACTTTTATGAGAGCTAAAATGCAATTTTACCTTATATTGACTTATATCTTTAGGGTTTTCAAAAGAATTAAATTGAAATTCTAGCATTTTTGGGAAAGAAAACTATAATTTTATCATAACTTAATATTTTATAAATTTAAGGGTTTAAAAAAGCAATTTCTCATTTAGGGTGCCCCGAACCCTGCAGCACCCCTCCCTTCGCCCCTCGTGCATAATCTAGACATATGAATTGGGTATGGTTTGTTCTAAGTTAAAGTTGTTTTTGGTTGTAATTTGATGTTATTATTTTTAGTTAGGTAATTATAGGTTCTCTTTATTTTGAATTTGAGTTATTTAAGATATTTGTTCAAATTATTTTGAGCTTGGATATTATTTTTATATATTTTATGTCCATTTTATGGTCTAAGTTTTGGAGTTCAGTTATCTCTTTCAATAATGTTGTCTTCAAGGTTCGACACACGTTCTCTTTTTTAGAGTGCAATATACATTATAATTACAACTAACACTTTTTGGTTTTTTAAGTTTGGATCAAATTTAGGTTTGGATTAATTTGAATTTGAGTTAACCGATTTAAATTATTGAATTCAATTAAATCAAGTTGGTCGAACTTGAATTTGAGTTAATAAAGATGAATTTTAACTAAATGTGCATTGTTATGTTCAACTAAGAGAATCGTAATTATAAATGTCAAGTTGACATTTTAAAATTAGATAAGTTTGGATCCGTGTTGATTAGAATGATTTTTTAAATTCGAACAAGTGCATGACAAATATGGCTAAATGTGCAGGGTTATGTTCAATTAAGGGAATCTTAAATCATTATTTATGATTCAACTAAACTAAATAGAATTTGAGTTGGAATTAATTGAATTGAATTTTTTGAGTTGGAGTTTTTGAGTTGGAATTAATTGAATTGAATTTTTTAGTCAGAGTTTTTGGTTTAAGTAGAGATAAATGTGCATTACACTACTTGTATCTAAGAGAATCTTGAAATTTTACCTTGAAGCAGCTGTGTCAATTGGACTATCTTTCCAACCATTTCTTCCCAATGAAGACATTGAGTTCTTCAAAAAAGACAATCTTCTAAGCTCTACCTCCATATACACAGAATCAGAAGGATCACCTTTGAAAAGCAAGATGAAATAGGTTCTGTGGATTAATGGTACGTTGCATTTATCCCAAAGCTCGATTATCGTTCTCTGCAGATTCTCGAATTCTTCAGGCCAACTCGAGTGCAGTTTCGTAGAATGGTTAGTTTCCTGTGAGTTCTCAGTCTTGGTTTCAGGTACCTACCATCAAACATATGTTAGTAGCTAAACAACAAAGCATTGCAGCATGTATTCATTTTGAAGTAGAAAAAAATGGAGAAAAGGAAGGAAATATTCATCACCAAGTTCTTATCAATTTGCTTTTCTTGACGTGTTTTTGTGTCACTACCACCTTCAGAAAAATCAATGGAGAAGGAAGTTCTTCTCTTGGAACCACTAGCAAATGATTTCCATGGTCGAGGAGGAAAATTGACTTCACTACAGGTTTCTTCCACATCAACATCTTTTACACTTTGTTCTTCAGTGGAACCACTAGTAATAGAAGCTTGAGAGTTACATCTAGACATCTTTGCATTTCTGTTATCGTCTTTCGAGCTAGAAAGCTTTTGAGAAAGGGTTTTAGCTCTTTCGATGAAGTCCATTTCAGCTTCTGTGAAAGTGGGTACGGTTTCATTCTGTTGTGATTTCTCGAACCTAGGTGAAGATGTCGTGACGATCGCCTTACAGCTTCTGCTCCTACTCATGCTACTAGCGGAGCTAGCTGCATCTAATAAAGAAGGTGAATCCCCCATAATGTGATACCTAACAAGGAACTTAATGGTCTTTTGTAGTTCCTGTACTTTTTGTTTCAATGCCTCACAAGTTTCATCTTTATTAACATGACTTGATCGTAAATCTTCTACATTTTCCTTTGGATTACTGGACAAGTCATCACCTTCCTGCTTTTCGATACTCAGTTCTGTCTCGGTTAGGGATACTTTTCCTTGCTCTTCCTCAGGATCAGCTGATAAATTATCAGCTTCGATTTCCTTGATAACAGCCTCCTTCGTGGCCGGTTTTCCATCTTCCACAAGATCGATCCATAACTCATTGGTTTCAACGGTTGGTTTCCCTTCATTGTTCTCAGGATTCAAAGAGGCAACTTTTTCTTTTTCATTCATCTCAATACTCGAATCTTCGAATTCAATGCATCGAACTTCCTTGCAGTTATCTTCGAACTTTTCATCTCTTTTTTGAGCAACCTTGTCCCAACCCTTGCTTGGATCAGGCTCAACGAACTTCATAGTGATGCCATCGAGATGACATTCCTCTTCAGACTCTGGATGCCCATCATATTGGTTGTTGTTGGTTGTAGGCACACTAGGTGTAACAATATCCTTATGATTGCTGTAATCAACCGTACATGGAACATTGGTCACTTCTGACGAATTCGATGAATATTCTCCACTCTTTAGCATTTGAACTTCTCTAACCGACAGAAGCAAATTCTCAACTCGAGATTGAGCTAGATCACGTTGTCGAGTCAATTCTTCAATCTCTCTGGCCATCTGTAGATTCTCAAACAGAGAAAAAGCAAGGTTTAACATGAGTAAATCGTGTATGTTATGACATGTTCTTATTTTCCTGCGTTTAACATACAAGTTCCTGCAATCACCTGCTCAATGAGTAGCTCTTTTTCTCTTAGCAAGCTAGCAGTATCACGTCTGACTGGAGCTGAGCCCAAGCTCTTCATTTCATTCTCCAGTTTAGCCAATTCTCTTTGCAATTGCTTTACTAATGCCTTATCTGACATAACTAAATTGACCTGTGCATTAGTTGTTACCTCTTTAGCACAACTCGCAAACGAGAGAGTGTTTCTCGATTGCTCGACATGACTGCGGTCGGGACTCATAGTGCAAATGATGGCTGTTCTGGCATTGCCTCCTAAGGCATTCTGGAGTATGCGTGTTAGCTTAGAGTCTCTGTAAGGTACATGGCTATTTCTTCCCTTGCTGCAAAATATGGTGCCTTGTAAAATGGTCATAAACAATATTATGCTGTGTATATGTGTTAAAGATGCCAAAATTGAAGAAAAAAACAGAAATCTGTTCAACCTTAGTTTGCGAATCACAGTTCCGAGAGTTAATAAACTCCGATTTATGTGGCAGCCTTCTTTCAATCTTGTACCAGCAGATAAGGTCTGAGAGGCACGCTCACTTCCAGCTAAATCAACAAAGTTCTGTATAGGAAAACCCAAGTTAAATTTCATTACTTATTCAACTTACAACACAACTGCCTTGGTGTTTTAAGAATGTAACTGTATTATACCACGGAAGCTGAAAGAACGCTTGAATTTTCGGCTCCGGCATATTCACGAGCTGAGCTTTCAATCGTCTGCAAATAACATCATTAAATGTAGCTGTAAGACTAGCACAACATTGATAAAGAAGGCTTATACTCAAGTACAGGATGCCTACCAGCCGTAAAATCTGATGCGATCTCGAGCTAGTTTCGTTCAAAGCGGTCTCTCCTATCTGCCTTTGAGCTGTGCAAATATATATGCCAAAATGCATATAAAAATGTCATCCAGTGAAACAAAAGAAAATGAGACAAGATCAATGGGGTTTGAGAAACACTTCACCTTCACATATAGAAAGGAGCTCCTCAAGATGGTCCTTGTCTCTTAGAGTCTCCTCGGTTAGTCTCTCCACAACGGTTCCCCTCTGTGAATCGAAAACGGTGGTATCAGTATCGGTAAGGTAATGCTCATGCAGAAAGGCGACCGGAAAGGTTAAAGAAGGGAAAAAGAAATTTGACCTCTGGATCATCTAGGAGTCTGAGTGGGGTACTATCCAAGCTAAGGAGATCTCTCACAGCTTCATTATAAATTTCCATGGCAGAGAATTTCACCACAAATTCTCTTTCTTTATGCTAAGATGTTGATCAGAACAAAAATGTTATTTTCCATTCTACATTATAGTAAGAAAAAAAGTGATCCCAAAATTTATCATTTTACCTTTTCAATGTAATCATATATATCTGCTATTGCATATTCAGTGATTCCCCTCATTGTATATGTCTTTCCACTACTTGTTTGCCCATATGCAAATATGCTTGCTGAAGGTAAAAAAAAAAGAAAAATCCCATCACTAAAAACATCCATTTTATTAAATAGTTACTCATACCATGAAATAGAAACAAAGATTACTTACAATTGATGCCATTTAGTACTGAAAGTGCAACGTGTTTAGCGCCTTCATCATATACTTGTTTCGTAGGGCAGTCACAGTCAAATACTCTGTCTATTCACAATAAAATTGAGAAGATTACCATGATTAGAAGACAATCTCAATTCCAAATATTGTTTCACAATGAAAAGACAAGCAAATTATGTTTACTATGTTAACACAATGGGAAAAAAAACACGGGAAATGCGTACCAAATGTGTAAGCGGCAGGGAACATAGAGCGTTCAGGCAAGCTATTCTTGAAAATAATGGTGTCATTGTTAATGCATTCCCAATCAGATTTTCTCTCTTTATCGTTCAATGGCCTTACTCTAACAGAAACGAAAATTTTCTCTCCTGGCTCTTGAAATTCTGAATCTTCACTCATTGTTCTCAGTTTCTCTCTTATCCTAACCCTTTTTTTTTTTTTTGTTCTTTTTCACAAAAATATAATCAAATTTTCAATGCCATCTAAACCTGCCTAAAAAGATCCTTCAAACGCACTGTATCCTCGAAGCCTTTTTCGCTGTAGTTTAAAAAATGGAATCTCGAGACGAATTACAAATACTTGTATGTTCCATTCAACCTACCAAATTTAAAAAAAAAAAAAAAAAAAAAAAAAAAAAAGAAAACGTAAGAATTAATGTTAAATGAGAAACAATTTCAAAATTCGAACATCAAAAAAGAAATTAATGCGATTTAAACAATCCTCTTACCTTGGAGCTTCTTCAATGCAAGCACCAAAAAGCAAGGAGAAATCACCTTAGAACCAGAATTCGCGTTGTTTCCTCTGCTTCTAAGCCTTCGCTGTACTTCAAAACATGAAATTTCGAGTCAAATTTCAAATACTTGTATGTTCCATTGATCTACGTAAGAATTATACATTTACGTTAATTCGAAATGAGAAACAATTTCAAAAATTCGAAACAAAATCAATGCGATTCAAACAATCCTCACACCTTCTAGCTTCTATTCAAGCATACAAAAGCAAAGAGAAATCACCTTAGAACCAGAAATCGCGTCGTTTCCTCTGCTTCGAAGCCTTCTTTTTCGCGGGGCTGCATTTCAGAAGCATGAAATCTCAAGTCAAATTTTCACTTACTTACATTTTCTCCATTGATGCTTCCAATTTCCAAATCAAAACGTAAGAACTATACATCTACATTAATGCTAAACGAGAAACCATTTCAAAAATTCAAACATAATCAAACAGATCCTCTCACCTTCGAGCTTCAATTCAAACGAAGCGCTTCGAGCTTTCTATTCAGAAAAATGAAAAAAACTGAAAAGAGAATGAGACTTTAATTAAAAAGAGGAAAACATTTGTAGTGAGTAAAAATGATCCAAGAAAACAAACGTAGCGAGAAACCGCTAAAAATGGATGAATCAAAAGCGCAAAAAGAAACAAAATTAACTAAACTTTATCTCTATGTGACTCTTAACAGTGCGTTACGAAGAAGAAGAAAAGAGAGTTGAAGAAGAAGAAGAAGGCGGCAATGGCAAATGCCAAGGCAAATTTGCAATGGCCGTTGGTTTCTTCGCTTCGGCCTCTCTTTCTGACTTGGAACGGTACCGACCTTTCAAATTTAACCGCTAAACTCTTAACTATAATAGGAACATTGGCGAAATTACCTTTTTGACCCGCATAGTCTTTGTTTTGAGCACTGTCGCCATCATCCCATTTTTATCTCATTGTCGATCTAATCCGTAGTTTTATTTAGGTAAAAGAAACAGATATTTTTAGAACCGGATTGTTGGTCGAATTGGTTAAATTACTGATTTAACGGTTTTCTAAGTTGATTCAATTAGTGTGTACTAGTTCATGATCCAACCAGTTCAATACCATCTCCAGACCAAGACGAGTATCCTAGCCGATTCTCGGTCTATCCAGTTGACCCAGTTCAAACATCATTGAAGGAAACCTCAATACTCTCTATTAATTTTGATATTGAGTAAATTTGTCTCTCTAAAAAAAAATAGAGCAATTTAATCTCTGTTAATTTCAAAAATGAATAACTAAGGATAATTAATCACAACCGTTAATGTTTTTTTTTCAACTATACATATTTTTCATTGGCATCATAATAAATTTAGCTCTCAAACTTTATGCATTTTGTCAACTGGTCTTGATTGAACAAATTTAACTTACAACATTTACACATTCTGTCAGTTTTGTTTTGATTTACCAAATTTAGCCCACAAGTGAGGGTAAATTTGTTATTATACCAATCAAAATTATATATTATTGATGGAAAACATTGACATGGTGGTTAATTGTCCTAATTTGCTCATTCTTGAAATTGATAGCGATTAAACAGCTTCAAGTTTTTTAGAGTGACCAATTTGCTCGATATCGAAATTGAGAAGGACCAAAGAGGTGTTTTTTCCTTTTATTTTTTTGTTAAAATATGTTTTAAGTCCCTGTACTCTTTTTACATTTGAAAATTCTACTTTTACTTTCAAGAATTTAATCCATTTACTTTTTAAATTTTAAAGTTTAGGTCCAATTGTTAACACTATTAAAATTATTCTATTCAATTTGTTGTTGTAACAATTTGAAATTAAAATTTAATAACCATGTAACAAAAAAAATGGCGTTCTTATGATCTTGAATTTAATGATTAACAATTGGGCTTACATTTTAAATCCAAAAGGTAAGGAGTAAATTCCTTGAAAAAAAAATAGGACTAGATTTCAAATGTAAAAAGAGTATATGGACTAAATTTGATAGAGCTTTTTAAGGGTTGTGATGATTGCAATCTGTAATTGAATCAATAATTGAAATATATTCACATAAGTTCAAACATAGAAAGATTTAAATCAAAACAAATTTAAAGACAACCTACACATGCTTGGGAGAAGAAACTTGACTTTGAGTATTGGCAATGGAATATTAAGATTTGAGTGAATCTTGTCAACTTTCCAAAGGTTACCTCCACAATCTTAAAGGGCTGATTTTTTGGTACAAAAACACTAATTAATAACTAAAAATGATAAGTTAATGACATGTCATACAAAAAATTTATAACTAAATTTATTTTAATTTTAAAATTATAATTAACAATGGCATATAAAAATTATAACAAAATGGTAAAAGAAAATTCTTTAGCTCCTCTCAATTTTAATATTGAATAAATTAATTCCTCTAAAAAAAAATCAAAGCAATTTAATTCTTATCAATTTCGAAAGTTGGTAACTAAGAACAATTAATTATAACATAGATGTTTGTCGTCAATTGTACACATTTTTAATGGTATAGTAACAAATTTAACCCTAAAATTTACTCATTCTATTAATTTGATCTTGATTTAACAAATTTAGTAGGCAACATTTATACATGAGGTCAATGTTCACGTAGAATATATAAACATCAAGGGATAAATTTATTATTATACCAATCACAATTATATACAATTGAGAGAAAACATTAATGTTATGATTAATTGTCCTCAAATTTTCACTTTTAAAATTGATGGAGATTAAATTGCTCTAATTATTTAAGAGATCAATTTACTCGATATCAAAATTGAGAGATGAAGTGTTTTTACCTAACAAACAATATTTAGCACATGCAAAAACGATGACTACAATCATCTATTGGGCATGATAAGAAGGAAAATCAATATAACTCAAGCATTGCTATTGTTTCCTCTGAGGCTGACACGATACAAACTCTTAACTTTCATAAACTATATACATACGGGTTAAATTAATATTTAGGACCTAAACTTGACAACTTTTTCTACATTAGGGCTTAAACTTTTTTATGATCTAAGTTAGACCCTAACTTGATAATTGTTCCTACATTAAGGCTTGAACTAGGCAATTGTTCCCACATTTGGCATGAACTTTTTTTTATCCACTCTGAACTTGGCATTTGTTCCAATATTGGGGGCTAAACATGGCAATTGTTCCCAAGTTGGAGTCTAAACTCTAGGTCTTTCAAGGACTAATTTGGGCTAAAATTTCAAACTCCAATGTAGGAACAATTGTCAAGTTCAAAGTCTAACTTGAATATAAGAAAGTTTAATTCCCAATGTGAGAACAATTATCAAGTTAAGGGCCTTTAGACAAAAAAAACTCAGACCCTAATATGAGAAAAATTGCCAAATTTCGACCCTAAAAAATGATTTAACCCTGTACATGTATATACACATTACCATTGAAATGAAAAATATGACATACATTTTAAAAAGGATATTGAAGTCTTATTAGATGAAATCAAAGGTTGCAATTCACAAGGGCCAAAGCAAGACATAAGATAAGCATGTCTAGGTTAAGTGAGAGGTCAGTGATGCATATCTTTATTGTGACAATGATGGTTATTATAATGACATCGATGATCACCATAATAGCAACTGATGAATCATCGCCATTGTCAGCATCTTCATCAGCAACATCTATTTCCTTCAATGAGATCAAAAACAAGGAGTTGCAGGGGAAAGCAGGTGTAGAGGAATATGAAAAACCTAATTATTTTGTAGAGGATTATGGTGTTTGGAACCCTACACCTAGATCAGGTGGTGCATATGCATCTCCAGTTCCCCATGCTGCTTAATTTTCAGGTTTCTGCATCATATTTCTCCTTCATATATACATATATATTATTGTAATTCTTTATATGTCTACTATCTTCCACAAATTGCATAATCAATGTCATATATGTGATAAAAAGTTTTTTCTATTTGTATGCAATGTTTAATATGGATTGCCTTACCTTGATCTTGAATATATACAAGAAAATTCCTATTATATTGCACTTAAATGTTGGAATTTGTGTTGATAGAACTTGAATCACAAGTTCTTGAATCACAAGTTCAAACTTTTCAAAAATGTATTGAATTTTTTTTTTGTTTAAGTCAATCTTTGAATTTGACAATTATTCTTACAACAGGGCATTAATTAGACAATTATTCCTGCATTAGGCCTCAATGTAGGAACATGGAAACAACTGCTAAGTTCAGGGGCTAATTTAAGTAAAACAATAGTTTAAATCTTAATGTAGGAACAATTGCTAAGTTTAAATCTAAATTATTCATTAACACTTAAATTTTTCACATCATTGAATGCTTTTTTTTTTAAATATATATGTCCAATATAGATATCAAATAATAATAAAATAGTATATTTATATTATTACTTTACTGATTGAATTGGTGTTACATTGTGATTTTCATATAATGTATTAGATAATAAGAAACTATGAATGGATGAAAGAGTTCTAAAATTAAAACAAAAGAAAATAATTTCCTCTTAAATTTGTAATGGGTTAAATTATTTTTTGGACTTAAACTTGGCAATTATTCTTTATATTGGGGTCTGCACTTATTTTTGCTCTCAAGCCAGACTCTAAACTAGGCAATTGCTCCCACATTGGGGTTTGAACTATTTTTTTGGTATAAGTTAGGCCTTGAAATTAGCAATTGTTATCCTATTGGAGCCTGAATTTTTTCCAAGTTAGTCCCTGCTATTCCCTTAAAACCCTCAAGTTTAGGCCTCAATGAAGAAATAATTGCCAAGTTCAAACCCTAATGTGAGAATAATTACTAAGTTTAGGTCCCAACATAAGAACAATTAACAAGTTCAAATATTAACTTGGACAAAAAAGAGTTCAAGCTCTAATGTAGTAACAATTATCATATTCAATGACTAATTTAAACAAAAAAAAATTCAAACCCCAATTAAAAATGGTTGTCAAATTCAATCTTAAATAATGATTTAACCCATTCATAATTTAGTCCTTCAATAAAAGATGTAATCCACAGAAAATAGAAGTGTAATGGTCCTCAATATGTCCAAAACTAGTTTTGGCCCAATCCATCGTTAGACCTAACTATACAGCCTGCTGGGGCATGTGCAGGGCAGAGATGGTGGCACATATGACAGGGATCTGCTTTAAGTTAGCTAAGGTAGGTTATGATGTGGGTGGTCGGCACAAAGATGAAACCTTTTGGCCCCATATTGACTAACAACAACTTTTGTCATTTTACTAGCACGTTCAAAACGATGAAATCAAGATGACTATAATTAATGTAAATCCTAAAAATATCTTCTTTTTGGTCTTGAAGATGAACATAAACGTCGTGCTATCAAAAGCAAAGCCTATATAACATAAAATTGATATAAGAAAGGGTAAATTATATTATTAGTGACTTAATTATTATTATTATTTTTTAGTCGTTAAATTATGAAAAATTATAAAATAGTTATCTAGTTTTTTAATTTTATCTTTTTTGGTCATCAACAGGCTAACAATGGTAGTTTTTTAAAATTAGCATAATAGCAACTTTAACTCTCAATATTTATATATCATGTCAATTTAGTTTTGATTCTGAAAATTTTTTAACCCTCAACATCAACACATTGTGAAATTTGATATTTTGTTTTTCTTTGTGACATTGAAGATTAATTTTTAAAAGAATGAGAAAAGATAAAAATTATTATCGTGAATTTTGGGTGTTTCCAGTTTTTTGGAAAATTTCAATCAAATATAATTGAATTTTTTTAGCTTTTTAGGTGAAAGGATAAAAAAAAAAGTAAAATTGCAAAAAAAGACCAAATTACAAGATAAATTTAACAAAGTAAATTTATCCGTACTAATAGTTGGACCTAAATTTTCAAATATGAAAAGCAAAGAGATTAAATTCCTAAAAATAAAAGCACATTGACCAAATTCCAAATTTGTGAAGAGTATAAAGACTTATAGCATATTTTAACCTATATATTTATAGGTTAATCAAAAAAGTTTCGGTTAATTCATTTATTAAAAGATTTCAATTTGATTACGATTAATAACAAAAACAAGATAAAAGCACCATAAAGATACTTATACTAAGAGTTGAATTACATTTTATCGCTTTTACTAAAAAAAAAATAAATTAGTTTCTATACGTTAGATAAAAAAATGGTCATTTTGTTAAAATTCTATCCATTTTTTGTTAAAAGTTGATCCCTATAGTAATCATAAGACACACGTGGCATGTCACGTGTAATTGTTTTGTTATTTCGTCAGCTAGGACAATTCTTAATTATAGAAATAGATAAAATTTTTAACAAAAATGACTGATTTACTTTTTAATCTAATATATAAAGATTAATTTACTCAATTTTTTTAGTAAAGAGGCAAATGTAATATAACTTCCAATGCAACAACTTCTAATCCATTTCTTTAGTCTTTAGGGGGTATGCTTGTACCCACCATGACCCTGCAATTTGGTTCAAGACAAAAATCCAGACCATCCCTTTTTGTATACCCCTCCTTTCTTTATCTTGATCACAATCATGGTCACCTTTCCTCTTCTTTCGTTGTACCCTCTTACAAAGATACGTCTCTCCCGACCAAAAGGGCTTTTGATTGATTGTTCCTTTGATTATCCTGTTGGCACTTCAACAGTTTTTCAGACAATGATAAATCATCAACTAGGATTAAGCAAAACAAAAACATAAAAAAAAAAAAGTAGAATTTTTTTCATTGATATTTACAAAGTAGTGGTAAGAATACAAAATGAAAAACATCAAAGCAAGGACAATTACAAGCAAAAATAAGAACTTGAAGTTCCTTTTAAAAAGGCCTAGATCTCTTAGTTACAACGGTAGGGGGAGGATTGACTTGTGGGACTGTAAAAGCATCATTTGTCCATCTCATGTTACCTTTCATGGTTGTTTCTTTGAACCCAATTGGTCCTTCCATTTGAGGAAGATGATAAAGAGATTGTGCAGGATCAAAAAATGGCAACATCCCATCATCATTCTATCAAAAAGAAAGAAAGAAAAAGTAAACTAACCCAAGTCACTAAACAATCAATAGTTACGTTTTGATAATTTAATTTCAAAAATTACAAAATAATTATTAAATTATTCAAAAAATTTCATCTAAATTATATGAATTGTTAAAATCGCTACTATATAATATTTTTTATTTCACTGCTTGTATCAATCGGAAGCTTTCCTTCCCTTTTTCTTTTACAATTTGTTCTTTTATAAAGTAGTTTTCAACGTTAAGAATTTGTGAATTAAAATCTAAACAACTTTCTTACTTGATTCCGACATTACTGTCAAATCAACTTAAATTTAAGGTATATTCTTTTACTCACTGATGAGTGCTGATTTACCGGACAGCCAAATTATTGACAACCCAATAAATTAAATATTTTTTTTGAATATCTCAGTAATTATTTAATAACTTTTTAAAATTAAATTATCAAAACTTAAATTGACTAATAATTTAATCCTTTGTGGTTACACCAAAGAAAATAAACCCATTGTTCAGATCCCAATAAAAATAAATCAATCAAAAAGATCAAACGGTGGAGAATGAATGCAAACCTTACAGAAACCAAAGGGAGATAGAGATGGAGATGAATCAAGTAAATCTTCAACATGCCAACCAGGGAGCATCTCAATTAAGTACTCAGATATACTACTTGTTGAACCATCAACTTCATTTGATGATGGATTGAAATTTGGTGGTGAAATGGAGGAGATGGGGTTGTTAACTTTGAATTCAGGGACTGAATCACCACCGTTGGATGATGATGATGTTGTATTATAAGTAGCTGATCTTGATGAAAGTTTAACACCTGTAAGAAGGAACCTGTTATGTCTTTGTGTATGTTCATTTGCTGAGTGAATAGGGACATCGCAATCCCTACATAAGATCGCCCTGTCTTGTTGACAAAACAAGAAAGCTCGTTTCTCCTAAAAAAAAAAAAAAAAAAAAAACCAACAATAGAAACATTAAATTCTAACACGAAATTTTCAAGACTGATGAAATGGTTTAAAAATTACCTGACAGATATCACAAAGAGGGACTTGTTTAGAAGAAGAACAAGGATGGAGAAGGGTGAAACGTTGGTGTTTAGAAGCAAGCTTGTTGGCATGGTGGACACGATGGTCACAGGCGTCACAAAGGGCGGCTTCGTCGGCGGTGCAGAAGACAGTGGCCTCCTCTTTGTTACACACGTCGCACTGAATCTTCATTTTTTGGGGGTGCTGATACAAGAGAGGGTTATAAGGTTACATATTCAGAGAGTATATAAAAATGGGGTGAGTTTGATTAGTTGGGGAAGGGGGGTGGGGTGATATTCATAGTTGGGAATTGGGGTTCGATGTTAGGATAGAGAGAGACACGGAAATAAAGGTTTCCAAATCGAAACTCAAATTTTAAAGGGTAAACTAAACCTAAGGTCACTAGATATTAATAAGTTTACGATTTGGTCATTGAACTTCAAAAAGTTACATAATGGCCATTAAACTATTTGAAAGTTTTCATATAAGTCATTGAACTATTTGTTTTTAATAAAATGTCCAACTAGTGAGCTCCAAACCATAATTCAATGATTGATATAGTGGATCAGTACTCATCGATGGGTAGAAGAATATACCTTAGATCCAAGAAATCAAGGGAAGAAAGCTGTTAGGATTTTAGTTCGTAAATTCGTGACGTTTAAAGTTATTTCATGAAAAAATAGAACTGTAGAAAAGAAAAGGAAAGAGAGCTTTTGATTAGTGTAAGCAGTATGAACAGAGAACACCATACAACAACAATTTTAACAGCCTAGTGACTTAATGAAAACTTACAAGTAGTTCATTGACCATGTTTTAACTTTTTGAAGTTCAATGACTAAAACGTAAACTTACTAATAGTTTAGTAACATTGGGTGTAATTTACGCAATTTTAAATATGTCTCTAAACTTCAAATGTTTTAATTGAATCATCAAAAGATTAGTATCAATTTGGTTCTTCCGTCAGTCTAGTCATTAATTTAGGAGTTAAATGCAATATTGTTGGAACTAGACTAGACTAGCCAGTTGCACTAAGAACCGATTGGTTAGATTGGTCTAGACAAAGAGATTAAATTGACCTTTGAGCAACTTGCTAAGAACCTTTAAAAAAAAGAAAATTAGAACAAAAAATCGATAGTTGAACTAGTTTATATTTTTTAAAAAAATTATTAATCGTTTATTTGATTATGGTTAGGTTGACGGTCAAACCAGTTAAACCAAGAACTGGTGGCATTATAAGTTCGACCATCGGTCCAATTTTTAAAACATTAGCATGGCAATTCAGAACTAACATGGAGCACGTCTAAAATGCATAGATTAAATTGTAAACACTTGTATACCTATCACATATACATCTTGGAATTAATGTGTTAAAAAGAACTAACAATGTCAACAAAATTTATAAAGGCTTTTTCTTTCTTTTTCATGTCGTATTTACACTATCCATACGGTGGATATACATATATGCATGATAGATATATATGTGCTTATAATTTGATTCAAGCATGCTCAACACTAAATTTGAGTTGCCATTTAACACCCAAGTCAATAATTAAAATGATAGACAAACTTAATTGCGACATATATTAATACTCTAAAAACTAAATTAAAATATTTTAAAGTTTGATAAACAATTTAAAATTAAGAGGATTTGTATTGAAATTAATTACTTAACTTTTGGAAAGTTGAAATAAATAAATATTATATAGGTTCTTTTCGTTCAAACAAATTAATCATCTCCACCTTTAAAAAGAAAAAAGAAATCATCCATCTTATTTATTTTTAGCCAACGAAAATACAACATGTAATCTTGACTTTATTACTTTTATTTTTTTATAAATTTCATGAGTATTCTCTTTTGCTTTTTATCCATATAATATATATAATATTAAAGGAGGAAATGGTGATGACATGATTTAACTTCGTGTCATTTAAGTATCAGATAAAAATTTTAATTTTTTTTAAAATATTACTTCAAATAAATTTCTAAAATAAAATAAATTATTACAACAAACAGATGAATGAAAGTAAACTCGAACTAAAATTTATATATATATAATTACACATAGTAAAACTCGAATATGAATATTCAAAACTCAAAATTTCAAAGCTTTATTAGCTTAGTTCTACATTTTTTTTAAAACAAAATTTAAAATTTTACTTTCATAAGAAGCATATGTTGGGGTAAGTTAAAAGGAAGAAGGACTTTAATTCTAAAATTAAATCCCCATGCCCATTTGTTTTGGAAGGGAATATGAATGCTCTTTACTGCCCCCATTTGGTAGGATGTTGCTGCTTATTTCCTAAAGACCACACTCCCAATCTCATTTACACATCAAGTCTTTTAAGTTTGCCTAAATTCCATAATGTATGAATAGCAGTCAGTTCAATTCAACGAATGGAGTTGATTTTTTCTTTTTTTTCTTTAGTAAAAAAGAGAGGCAATTACAATAAAAAGGACTGCAGCAATAGAATTAGACAGTATGTAATGATTATCTTATCGGATCTCATCAGCAATTTTAATAGTGCAGCATGGAAAACATAGGTTTAATCGGAAATTCTTTTATTAGATCTGCTAGGATGTGGGGAGAAAAATTCACTTTTCTTAAAATCTGTTTAATGATCACTTGCCATTTCAATCTTAATTTTGAATTTACTTGTCATTTCAATCTAGGGTGAAATTTGATTCAATCATTTTTTGCTTTTTAGATTAAATCATTTAAAAGTTCAGATCATTTTAAATTATCTCTTCGTATCATTTTGAATACAAATAATTTTAAACCATGTCAATTTCGAGTTCAATGTTTAGATTGTTGAGTTTTATGATTAAGTCGAATTTGAATTTAAATCTAATTGAATTTTTAAATTCGAATAAAAATTGACAACTCTAACCAATAGAATACCTACTATGGTCTAAGATGAAAAGAAATCTATTTCTAATGGTAGAAAATTACTATGAATTCTCATCAAATCTTAGACGTGACAATAATCTACATTATATTCTTAGAGAAAATCCGAGTTCCAATTACAGGCAGGGGCGATATAGAGGATGTTCAAGCCTCCTAAAAAAATAGATAATTGCAGTTTTACTCCCTTATAAATTATTGAATTATAAATTTATGTATGATAAAACTAAATTTTAACCTTTAAAAAAATGAAAAAAAATTGTTTAATCCTTTTAAAAAATGTTGGATGAAATTATATTTAAATTTTTTAAAAAATTATAATTTAATTTCGATTCTCTTAAATTTTTCTAAACTTATATTTAAATATAATATTATTAAATAAAATAATCACGAATACTAAAAAAAATAATTTTGATTGCAGATTCAGACGTACCAAAAAGGTCAAAAAATAGACGAAAGAAGAGTCTGGATTGTTCATGTGATCAGTTAGCCTCGTCATGAAGAAATTGTCAGCTAATGGGCTGCCACTCCACTCCAGTGAGTAGTTGCTCTTTGCAATTTTTTTAATCAATATTTGTATATTAAATATAATAACAATCGATAATTTATTTTTTATTTTTAATATATAAAATATATCAGTTAGAAATTATTATTATTATTATTATTATTATTATTATTATTATTATTATGACTTTAAACGGTAAATATTGGAGTATTCATCAAGAATATCTTTTTATTTTAGTCAAATTTTATTATTATTATTTTTTTAATTTTAAAATTCTAGTGATGACCTAAATTGCAACAATTGAATTCATTTGGTAAAATCCCGCAACAACTATACTATGCATAAAGTTGTAAATTTAGCCTCTGTTTTCTAATATGATCATTTTAAGTCTTTATATTTTTCGAATTTTGACACAAAGCGATAGCTAAATCCATTAATTGACTTTTCAATAAGTAATATATAGAAATAATAAGCTGATATGGCATTACATTTATGATAATATATTTGTTACATAAAATTTTAAAAATAATAGAACTTAATGAATTTAATAACAAACACTTAATCAGAACTAAAATTTTAAAATTAAAAAAAATACATAAACTAAAATAATCAAATTTAAGTATAAAAATTAAATCTATAATTTAGGAAAAAATAAAATAAAATTTAACCATTTATTTACATTTGACTCTATAAAATATAAATTATAAAATTATCCATCAATTAGTATTATTTTATAACTTTTATATAGAGAAGATATTTTTCTCTACCTCTCTCTTTGAAAAAGGGATAAATAAGCAAACCTCCCACGTGCCTCCATTATTGGAAATGGTTTCAACTTTTCACATTCTCATTAATTTTATTATTTTTGAAAGACGAAAATTTATACAAAAATATTTTAGGTTACATTTTATCTCTTGTATTAAAAACAATTAAAACAATATATGTATATTAGATCAAAGAGTAATTTGGTCATTTTTATAAAAATATTATTAATTTCTACTATTAAAAATTAATATGGTTGACAGAATAACCAAATAATAACACGTGAAGTATCACGTGTACCACATTTTAACTTACAAAGACTCATTTTTAATTGTAAAATATGTCTTACCATTACACTCAACCACTTGTTGGTAGATGAAACAAAAGTGTTTATCGAGAGACCCCAAAATAATCAGTCTTATAATATATTTATTTAAGCATATTTGGGTCAAGTTCGAGTTTTAAAATCATCATTGTTGGAAGGATTTTACTTAAATATCATTTTCAGTTCGAATTGGACTAATCTGAAATAGCAAAATGGATAAAAATACCTATAATTATAAAAAAAAAAGGAATATTCTAAAAATTAGTTAAATAAAATAATGGGATAGGAGTGTGCATATGTATGGGGAACAAAGGATCTTTGGTAGCAGTAAAGACTTAGAGGTGTGTGATCCTCAATTATTTGTTTCAAGGTTAATAATGAACATACCAATACATAGGATGCGTTAGATCAGGGATTTACTACCCATTTGCCCCCCATAAATGAAGGGTTTTCTACCGATAGTAGGGTTCCCCACTACACACCTATTTGTGTCTTCCAAGAGCTGTTTTGGTTATAAATTAGCAAAATAGCAAGTTTAGTCCATAATATTTACTTATTTTATTAATTTAGTCCTAATTTTTTGAATTCACTTTGATTTTCAGCTTTCAAATTTTAAACAAATTGCTTTGTTTTGGATGGGCTGTTAAAATTTTATATGTACTTTTTTATTGGCATGGATAATTATTATTAATTATTTTAATTTTTATGAAGACAATGTAGTTTGCTATGCAAGTTATCATGTTAATGCCATTAAAAGTTTCATAGTCCAATCAACTTTTTCATTTTAAAAAAGCCGGCTTATATTTTGAAGGTTGATGATCGAAGTGATAAAAAAAATTAGGATCAAACTAGCAAAAAGATTAAAAATTTGAGCTAAATTTATCATTATATCTCGTAAATTTAACATCTTTAAGTGCAATTGTTCCTTTTTGTTTAATAGAAATATAATTAAATTTCTCAATTCTTCTATATACATGATCAACATTAATTTGTAAGAATCAATAACAATTGGGTGCTATGATAAAGTATATTACGTTTTTAAGGAGAGAATTCAAATTCAAACTTTAAAAATGATATTATTGAGAGGTGTATCCACGTGCCTGGAAAAGATTAAACTTCACATAGACGATACTTAATATCAAACTCTGCCACAGTAAAAAAACTTAAAGAATACAAAGACTGAATTAAATAATTGAGCAGCTAAAATGGCTAAATTACATCTTTAAAAGACATTGCCAACATTCTTGTTGCATCTAATGTAGAATCACAATAAAGCTTTGGAAAAGTCCAAATCTCTAAGCTAGAAGTGTGTAAATATGGGTTAGGTAAGCTTTTATTGCATCGATGAAGCTAAGCTTGAGGGTGTTTTAAGTGGGCACAGTGAGTAGAGATCCCACGCCAGATCGAAGCCAAACCCACTTTTTGATGATGATGGTGAAGGGTTGGACCACTCACACAACCTTCAAAAAAAGTTTAACCATAAATGATGATTGTGACTGAAAAAGGTTTTGGAAAACAATGTTATATGTATTCTAAATAGTAAATTCTAAACTTTGAAAGCACGTATATATACGAGAATGATATGATATAGTTAACTACCTCTTTCCTTTAAGCAAATGCTTGAAGATGACAATTTTCGAGGGATGTTGATCCACAATTTGAATTGGTTTCATAGTTTGGGATAGGGTTGACATTTTTTTTTTATTAGAGGCTTTCAAAGGGTATAGGGCAGATGGAGTTGGTTTTGAATTGGATTAACATGGTTTAGAATTTCTTTTAGGGTAAATTAGATTTAAGGTCACCAAATTATTAGTAAGTTTACGCAGGAGATACTTAATTTTAAAAAATTATAAAATGGTCATTGAACTATTTAAAAATTTTCATTTAAGTCACTGAATTATTTGAGATTTTTTATTTAAATTATTGGGTTATTAATTTTTTTAACAAAAAGCCTAACTAGCGAGTTTCAAGCAATGATGCGACGATTGGTATAGTTGATCAATACCTATTGTCGAAACCATTTTTTTCGTTGAAAAACGGGGTGACTTTAAAGAACGAAAATGGAGTCGCCACCAATCTTTTTTGAGGTGTGATCGGGTCACCTTGAGATTGATCGTTAAAACATTTTGATTTATTAAAACAATGATTTTAGCCTACAAAAATTCGAGAAAACAGGTTCGGGAGTCGGATACGCACGAGGAAGGATTAGCACCCTCATAACGCCTAAAATTGGTACCAAATTGATTGATTAACGTCTTAATGTCGAAAATTTGAAAAGATTATAAAAAACTATCCTATTTGTTTAAAAAAAAAACTTGAATAAAATAAATTGGATGTTGAGACCTATTTATTCCGAAGAAGTAAAATGCCACGTCCAGTGAGTTAGGATACGACATTTCAAATCCTCGAAGCTAAGCTTGTCTTTTAACTTTTAAAACTCATGCATTTAAGTTTAAAAAAGATATTCAGTTATTTGGGTCAAATGAGAAATCGGAACCCAGTAAGTTAGGGCACAATTTCTTAAAATTCCGAATAGAGAATATTACCTTTATTTTTTGAAAATCCTTACCTCGAAATAACAAGATGTCACATCCAGTGAGTTAGGACACAACATTTTTGAATTCCCGAGAATAAGTTTTTATTTAACTTATGTGCTTTGATTTAAAAAATAATTGGGTCTTTAGACTCGATGAAAAAAATCGAAACCCAGTAAGTTAGGGTACGATTTTTTTCGAATCTTAAAACGTGAAGTATTTGCTTATTTCAAAACAAAAATTTTAACGCATCAAATAAAATGTAATATGATCGTAGTAAAATGGAAAATAAATTACAGTACCGATATGCACAATTGAATAAAAGTGAGGGCGATAATATAAATAATAATGACAAAAATAAAATAAAAGCTAAAACAAACACTTGCATAAAATCATAGGTAAAAGTAAAAAAAGTAATAAACAAATAAATAAAAGAAAAGAAAATAATAATAAAAATAATAGTAAAAGCTAATAGTAAATCAATAAAAAAATACTATGTACAATAATTTAAAAATAATAAAATAAGAATAATAACAAAAATACAATAATAATAACAAATTATAATGAAAATACGTTAATTAACGAATAAGAATAATAATAATAAAATAAATATTCAACATTAAAAATATCAATTTAATAATAATATAATAATAGTAGTAGTAATAAAATAATAATAAAAATAATAATAAAGTAGTAGTAATAAATATAATAATAGCAATAATATTATTGAAAATAATAGTAATAATAATAATAATAAAATAGAAATAATAATACTAATAACAATAAAAATAATAGTAATATTAATATTAATATTAATGATAATATTAAAATAATTAATTTAATAGCAAAAATAACAAAATGGACTAATTTGAATTTAAAACGGAAATTTAGGGGCAAATCTGAAATAAATAAAAAAGAAAAGGGCCTATTTGAACGCTCGAATAACATGGAAGGACCAACAGGGAGATTAACCCCGCCCTCCAAAATGGCACCATTCTATTTAGGGATTAAAACGAAATAATAGCAAAATTATCGGGCAAAATTATAGGAAATAAAACAAAAAGGACTAAATTAAAAATGGTCGAAAAAGCGGAAGGACCAAACTGGTAATTATAACTATTTCAAAAAATGCGCGGATCCTCCCCGGATCGGGTCAACGTACGGATCTTGAGAGAATAAACGACGTCGTTTTAGGGCTATGGTGACCAGCCCTAAACGACACCGTTTAGAGGCTCTATTTAAATAAAAAAAATTTAAAAATTCATTCTTCCCTTTATTAAAAAAAACAGAGAGAAACTCTCTCTTTTCTCCCTCGCTCAGCGATTTCCGGCCACAGGTCCGGTCATCGGCCGCCGCAGCCCACCGCCATCCGCTGTCGTGCACGGCGACTGGAGCTAAAAAAACCCTTTTTTCTGCTAATCAAAGAACATGTATCCCTTTTCCCCTTTTTATTTTATTTTATGTGTATATAAATATCGATAGAAAGAAGAAACAGATTCGGAAAAACAGAAACTACCTTTTTTAGATTTGATTTCTTTGTTTTTTTTATTTCGTATTCGTAAAAAATGTAACCACTTGTACAGATGATCCTCGGCTTTTTTTATAGGCGAAAAATAATAAAAAAGAAAATACAAGAATCTTCCATTTATTCTATGCATTTTTCTGTCCATTTTCTTTTATTTGTTGCTGGCCTTTTGCTGTTTTGTTTCTCTTTTTTGCAGGTGAAACCGTCGGAGGCGCGCGTGTAGGGTGACGTGGAGCTGTTGCAGCGCTTGTGGGGAGTGGCTGCGGCGCTAAGCAGGTTCCAGAAACCCCTAGGGTTTCTAGAAATGTTAAAATGTTTGGGCCACTTGGGCCTTGGGATTTTGGGTCTGTAAATTGGATTTTAGGTTTAGCATTTGGGCTAGGTTAGAATTTAATTTGGGCTATTAAAAAATAGACTGTTTATTGGACTTTTATTAATTAATTTTTTTATTTGTTTTATTTATTTATTGTATTTGGGTTTTATTTAGGTAGTTGAGCCTGGGCAATTTGGGCCAATTACACCTATTGACAAGTAGAATAATGTATCTTGGATCCAAGTCGATTTGATGGTCAATATCGGATATCAGAGAAGAAAGTTGTTTAGATTTTGATTTGAAGATTCATGACCCACGAAGTTATTTTATGAAAAAAAATTTAAATTGTAGAAGAGAAGTGGAAGGAGAGCTTTCATTTGGTGTAGGCGGTGTGAACAAAGAAGGCTATACATAAGTGGTTTTAACAACCCAGTGAATTAAATGAAAACTTTCAAATAGTTCAATGATCATTTTGTAATCTTTTGAAGTTAAATAACTAAAATGTAAACATACTAATAATTTAATGATTTTGGCTGTAGTTTACCCTTTTATTATTATTATTATTTTGGTTTAGGTCAAATTTTAGTTATGGATCAAGCAAAGAATTTTATGTTGAGGGTCAAAATAAATTTTAAAAAATTGAGTGGCCAAAGTTCAAAAATTTTACCCAAGCCTCGGCCCATATAAAAAACAGATATTAAATTTTATCCAAATTTATTTTTTGAACAAACCTTTGGACCTAAACAAGTGACCCGACGTATAAGCATGTCTATAATAGAGCCCAAATATCCAATCCACCTTTAATCTATACTCTAGACACTCTAAATGTTGGGCTAAAAACTAAAGTTGAATTTGAAGAAACAAAAGAACTCCTTGCAGGCCAATATGATGGCCCAATTATCAGATATATATAGCATTAACATTATACAGTCAGACTTCATTACTGATGAATATTGTTTGTAATGTATTATAGTTGAATCTTTAGTACACCCTCAATGTATTTTTTAATTTTATAAGCAGTATTAAAAAACATCGGTCTTTTTTTTAAATATATATATTTAATAATTTATTATAATATCTTTATAAGACATTTATTAACCTCTTGATCCTGGAGTTTAAAAACTCTACTGACAATAGTTACCAAAAATATCACATATGTGCAGTTATAAATAATTACACGCAAATTTAAATTATTAACTGATTTTTTTAACGTTCTAAATAAATAATTTATTGAATGTTTTGTACCTTAAGTAACAAGTTGGTCATTATCGACTTTTCCTTTTCAATAACTTTAAAATTTTAAATAACTCAACTTTAAAATTTAGGGATAAATATTAAAACTATAAAGGAATTTTGATTCAATAAAAATTGAAATATCATACAGTAAATTTGATTTTTTTATGATTTTATATATGAAAATTTAATTTGATTCAATTTTCACAAATTACTAACAACATTATTGAATTAACACTATTTTATCTATATTTTGCATGTACAATTAATTACATTAATTCAATATAAAAATAAACGTATATATCCAATTCTTTAAATGTGTACAGTTGAATCAAAATCAAAATTCCATGTATAGATATGAATCACAATTCAAGCTTCATGTGTATAATTGTACCAAATCAAAGTTTATGTATCAAATTGCACATTGGGCCAAAGTTAATGTATAAATTTGATATTATCCCTAAAATTTATCGAACACTTAAAAAAAGTGTTTCCTAATCCATTCTTTTTTGGTAAACTACACCAATGTCACTTTAAAATAGAGTTTATTCTATTCTGGTAATTTTAATTTTTTTTTCTCAATTTAATCACTCTAGTTAAGATAATTGTTTGAACTAGTCACTGTCGTTAAAAATTTCGTTAATCTAGTAACTGATTGCCGACGTGACACTTTAGCTAATTAAATGACGGCACGTAACACTTTTTTTTTTTTATTATACTTTTGGCTAAAGCTTAGAAACCTCTCTATAGCTATTCCAAAATGCCATTTTCTTCTCTTCTTTTTGTACCTACGAAGAAATCAAAACCCTGCCCTGGATATATGACATATTTTTTTATATATATTTTTCATTATTCTTTATTTTGATCTTTGTCATACCTTTATATGTATATATTTATTGAAGAAAAAGATGGATCAAGTTTGAAGATCATATCTGGAATTACGTATTCTCTATTTGATTGATAATTATAATTTTAAAATATCTCATGTGAATATTTTTGTGAATTTTAAGTTTCGACGTTTACTTTTCAATGCATTTACAGTTTGGATTCTTTGATTAAATGGCTTTTTTCTGTTTGGTTGCCAAGAAAATAAGGAGAAAAAAGAGAGGAGAAAATCAATATATTTGTCACATCAAGAACCTTACTTTTAAGAATCCATTTGCCTATTGTCGTCTTCTTTGACAGTGAAATCAACATTTGAGAGTTCGTTTGCGAATGCGCAGAGACTAATAATATGTTTCTCCATTTTTGAAGGTACAAAGAGAAGAGAAAGAAAAAAAAAAGAAGTGTTTTAAAATAATTATAGAGAGGACTCTAAATTTTAATTAAAAGTTAAATAATGCTACGTGTCATCATTTAATTCAATTGACTAAAGTGTTACATTAGCAATTTGTTAGTGGATTAATAGAATTTTTAGTAGTTAGTTCGAAAAATTATCTTAATTAGAATGATTAAATTAAAAAAAAAATTAGCATAACCAAAACAGACAAACTCTATATTTTAGAGTGATCTTGAGTGTAATTTACTTTTCTTTTTTTATAAAAGGTAAAGACTAAAAATTATGCATAAATCAAACTCAAAATTGATATAATTAAATATGTTACAATAAAATATTTTGACAGTTCAATAATTAACCCATTAAAAAAATTTGGTAAAATATAAGAAAAGAGTAAAATCTTAATAGCAACGTGACTCGAATTCAAACCACACTTGAAACGGTGAACACCCTAACCATCAAGTCAATGGCTCATTAGTGTGGCAGTTCTATGCATTTAATCTTCCATTTTAAGATTCTCTTGTATGGTGATTAATTATTGCATTTAAGGCTATCCATGGTAATGGTTTTATTACTTGAGGCAAAGGGTAAACATTGCCAAAAACTCAGTCCCTGCCAAGCGAGAAAACTGCTGATACATTTGGATTTCTCATGTGAATTGGTCTACCAATACCCTAGAATGCTTTGACATTTCACATAGCGGTTTAAATGATGTATTTGAGATAGCAAATATTGTGATGTCTTGGGTTTAAATCTTATAATTCTCGTTATTATATGTATTTTTTTAGATTTATTAAAATATAAAAAGACATAAATTCCCTTAAAATAATATGTGTTGCTTTGTAAAAGGAATAGACTTTTGGTGATTTTACAATTGAGTTAAGATTCGGTTGATATGTGATACCAATTCAATCAAAAGCTTTATATAGTAATAAATAACACAACTTAGAGTTCAAGGTGAAGTAGAAAACTATTTTAGAGGCACAAATGAATAGTAAAATTTGGAAAGAATCAAAGTGTTTTTTTATCATTATACTAACTTATGACTTCATAAATGTTAAAGGGATTATATAGATAAATTTCCATTTTGGGGGCCAAGGTTACTACTAGCCCTCTATTTTCCGCACATATCATAATCAATGTTTAAAGTATTCAGTAATCATATTACATCTCAATTAAATTTAAAGTTTGAACCAAATTCAACTCTTAATAAAATTCTGTTAATATTGTTTATTCCATCTACAAAACTCCAACTTAAAACCTTGCAAACACTCGTGCATACAAACATTAGTAGCTCTTTCCCATGGAACCCCAACATTTGATCCATTAGTTTGGCTAAGAGTGTTCCCCTCGTTCTCAAAGTCACAATTCAATTAATAAATTATATATTTGTGTGGATGGGTGTGAGTGTGAGATTGAATTGCATAAAAAAAATAACTCTTTCCAATGTACAACTTTCATGTGCATTGCTCTTATTGCTGGCACATTGCATTAAAGACCCTTCTTAAGTTTTATTTCTCATTATTTTTATAAGATTGATTTCTTTTCTTTCATAAATGTGTGTTACCATTAGTAGTAGTATTTTAGTGCTTTTTCTGTATGAATGAATTTAATTTATTTATTTTTTATTTGAGGAGAAAGAATCAAGTAATAAAAACCATACCCAATAATTTATGGACTACTCATATGTTTTAACTATCAAATTATTTACTAAACATTGTGTAAAAAATATAACGTTGGTAATGACAATATATCGCAAAGAAAATAAAAATAAAAATTTAAAGAACATACAGATTTTATGTGGAAACCCTTTCGAGAAAAATTACGGGGCAGAGGAGAAGAAAATCCACTGTCTAATTCGAATTAATTACAAGAGGAATAGACTATTTCTATTTATAGGCTTGTAAAGCCATATTCTAATAGGAGTGTAGTAAGATTGAAACTCCTTATTCTAATCAATATCAAATAGATGGAGTTTAATAAGGTTTAAAAAACCTTATTTAAAATAAAATAAAAGAAGTGTAGTTCTATAGGGATTCTTCTTTTATTTTATTTTACCATTGTATTTTATTTAAATAAGGATTCGGGTCACTTAATTCTAACAATCTCCACCTTGACACGAATTCTCAATGAACAAGTTCTTCATCGCGAACTCTTAACGAACAAGTTCTTCACCTCTTCCATAAAACCCCTTAAGGGTTTAACTTCAACAATGAACACCAACCAAGTCTAAGCAATGCTCAAACTTGGTTATAGGAAGTGACTTAGTTATCATATCTGCAGGATTTTTATGAGTATTAATTTTGCTCACAACAATATCACCACGAGCAATAATATCACGAACAAAATGATACCGAACATCAATGTGTTTTGTTCTCTCATGAAACATTTGATTTTTTGTAAGGAAGATGGCACTCTGACTGTCACAAAATACTGTGTTGATTTGAAGGTCTTCATTGAGCTCACTAAAGAGTCCCTTCAACCAAATAGCTTCTTTACAAGCCTCAGTAATTGCCATGTACTCAGCTTCAGTGGTAGACAAAGCGACTGTAGTTTACAAAGTAGCTTTCTAACTGATTGTACAACCTCCAATTGTAAAGATATAACCAGTGAGAGATCTTCTTCTATCAAGGTCTCCAGCAAAATCAATATCAACATACCCAATGACTCCATCTCTAGTTCTTCCAAACTGTAAGCAAAAATCAGTAGTACCTCGTAAGTATCTTAAAATCCATTGAACTATTTTCCAATGTTCTTTACCAGGATTCGCCATGTATCTGCTAACTGCACTGACTGCATATGATAAATCTGGACGTGAACAAACCATAGCATACATGAGAGATCCCACTGCACTAGAGTATGGAACATGTGACATGTACTCAATCTCATCATCTGATTATGGAGATAAAGCCGATGGAAGTCCGAAATGGGCTTGCTAAAGGAGTACTAACAAAGCTTAGCACTCGCATATTGAACTCGCAAAGAACTTTCTCAATGTGCCCCTTCTGACTTAAGTACAATTTACTTGCTTTTCTATCTCTGAGAATCTCCATACCAAGTATCTTCTTTGCTGGTCCCAAATCTTTCATCTCAAATTCTTCACTTAGTTGAGCTTTTACCTTTCTTATCTCTTCTTTATCTTTTGCTGCTATCAACATGTCATCAACATGAAGAAGTAGATACACAAAAGAACCATCACTGTTTTTCTTAAAGTAAACACAGCTGTCAAAACTATTTCTTTTAAAATCATGAGAAGTCATAAAAGAATCAAACCTCTTGTACCACTGTATTAGTGACTGTTTCAAACCGTAAAGGGACTTTTTCAGCAAGCAAACATAGTCCTCTTTTTCTGAGACTATAAAACCTTCTGGTTGTTGCATGTAAATATCTTCCTCAAGTTCTCCATGCAAAAATACAGTTTTTACATCTAACTGCTCAAGCTCCAAATCATGCATGGCCACAATACCAAGCAAAGCTCGAATCGAACTATGCTTCACAACTGGGGAGAACACATCTGTGAAGTCCACTCCTGGAATTTGACTGTAACCCTTTGCAACAAGTCTTGCTTTATATCAGAGCCAGGTTCAAAACTCGGCTTTGAGGGTTTTGGGCCCAAAAACATTTTTTTATGGGCTTCTCAAAGATTTGGGCTTTCATAAAAATTTTTCAGGTTATTCTGGCATGGCACCTGTATCTCCGACCCGAAGTCCACCAGATTAAATCGCGACGCTAGATATGAGTTCTAGGGGGCGTGGTCGCAATGCTCGTGGACGTGGTAGAGGCAGGATGACGATGTCGAACCGGTTGGAGTCCGCCATGGGTCGAAAAAATGATGTACCACCACCACCACCGTGAGGTTGAACACCGTGATCGGACCGCAGGAGATGACGCAAAGATCGCAGCTATCTGCCGCGGTGCTTGAGCGAGTGGCAGGAGCCAATATGGGCAATGAGACTCGAAAGTCAGTGCCCAAAAGACTTAGGTCGAACGGAGCCAAGGTTTTTAGGGGAGTGTCTGGGGTAGCTCCGAACGTGGCGCGAATCGCTAGAGGCGCTTGAAAGGATTATGGATAACTTGGATTTAATCGCCGAGGAGAAGCTTAAGGTCTTTGTTTTCTGTTACGGGGATGAAGCCTACCAGTGGTGGCTCATCATTAAGAAGGTACCCCGCCGACCGAGTGGATCAGGGTTATTTTAAGATCAAGTTCGAGGGGAAGTATGTCGGAGCGAGTTATGTGGACGCGCAGAGGAAGGCGTTCCTCAATTTGGTGCAAGGTGGCAAGTCAATAGCGGAGTACGAGGCTGAGTTTCTGCGTTTGAGCCGGTATGCTCGGGGCATCGTGGCTACCGATTATGAGAGATGCGCCGATTTGAAGATGGGTCATGAGATGAATTGCGGGTTTTGATTGCTCATGAAAGAGACTTCGCCATTTTAGTGGAGAAAACTCGGATAAATGAGGAGGTCAAGAGGACTGAGAGGCAAAATAGAGATAGAGAAAGAAACCGGGATAAGAGAAGTTCTGGATCACTAGAATCGTTTGAGAGATTTCAGAAAAGACCGAGGGTCGAGACTACTGCTCGTAATTCTAAGTCAACTACTAGGAATCAGGACCGTCCGTGTGCTCAGTGTGAGAGGTATCATGTTGGCAAGTGCTGGAATCGGGATCAAGAATGTTTTAGGTGTAAATCTAAGACTCATCTGATTAAGGATTGTCCTTAGAATCTGAATAGGGCTCGGATAGAAAGCCAAGATTATGTGCAACCGGGCAGAGGTGGTCAGCAGGCGACAAGGGGTCGTGGTCCGAACCATGGATGGAATGGTTCCGGCCGAGGTCGTGGAGTATTAGGCCGAGATAATGGTAGCACTGAGGCAAGACAGCCAGGTCTGGTATATGCAGTTCATCGGAGGGAGGATAATGATGTGCCTGATGTGTCAGCGGGTAAGTTTCTTATGCCTGGTGTCGTAACCATTTTTTGATAAAACGGTAAACGACGCGGTTGACTCGATTTTGAAAAGGAAAAGGAAGGGAGTCGCCACCGATCTTTATTTGGGTGAGATCGGATTACCTTTGTTTTAATAAACATTTCGATTTACTAAAACGATATTTTTGGTCTACGAATTTTGAGAAAATGGGCTCGGGAGTCAGTTACGTGCGAGGAAGGATTAGCACCCTCGTCACGCCCGAAATCGGTACCAAACTGATTGATCGATGTCCTAATGTTGAAAACTTTGAAATGGTTCGAAAATAGTTACTTTTTATTTCCAAAATTTGAAGGAATTGGAAGGGACGTTAAGACTCTCTTATTTTCGAAGAGATAAAGCCTCATGTCCAGTAAGTTAGGGCGTAATACTTTAGACTCCCGAAACTAAGCTCGCCTTTTGAAACTTAGTTTTATATTTGAAGAGGATTTTTCGTCATTTGTCAAACGAGAAACCAGAACCCAGTAAGTTCTCGAAAATCCAAATTGGGAATATTGCCTCTATTTTAGAAAAGAAGAAACTTATCCCGAAATATACAGATGTTGAGTCCAGTAAGTTAGGGCGCGACATTTTGAATATCCGAGATTAAGTGTTTTGTTTAATATTTAAATTGCGATTTCAAAAGGGATATCCCGTTATTCAGATTGAATGAGAAAAATCGGAACCCAGTAAGTTAGGGCTCGATTTCCTCGAGTCTTTAACAGGAAATATCGGTTACTTGAAAACATGATGTATCGGGTAAAGGTTAATGTAACAATAACATGCAAAAACAAATTACAATACTAATATGTGTAGCAAAATAGTAATAAATGCGTTAAATACAAATGACAATAATAAAACGAAAATAAAATAAAATAAATAGAATCATTAAGCTAAAAAAGATAATAAATAGAAAACAAAAGAATAATAAGCAAATGAAAGTTTTAAGAAAAAAAAGAAAGAAGAAAATAATAATGATAATAGTAATAACAAAAATAACATTAATATATGAACAGTAAGTAAAATATAAAAATGTAATAATAATGTAAGTGGAAATAAAAGTATATATATATGATAATAGATAAATAAAGATTAAATAAATAATAATGGTATTAAATTAAGAAAATAAATATAGAAAGAAATATAGTAATAATAGTGAAAGGAATACTAATAGTAATATTGACGAAAATACTAATAGTAATATTGATGATAAAAATAATAATAATAACAATAGAAAATAATAAACATTAGAAATAATAGTGAAAATGATAATATTGAGAATAGTAATAATAGCGATAATAATAGTGATAGAAAATAATAATAATGAAATAAAGAATAATATATAAATAATAACCACAATAGTAAAAATTAATAAAAATAAAATAATAATAATAATAAGACGATAATAATAAAATAAAGAATGATAACATATAAAAATAAATATGGTGCTATTGAAAAGAAAGAATAAAATGATAATAGTAACGGTAATGGTAATTAATAAATAATAATAATATATATGTGTATGCATATATAAATAATATAATAATACTAATAATAAAGATATTAAATAATAATAATAATAATAAGGTAATAATAATAATATAACATAATATAATACTAAGTGCAATGTAGTAATAATGTTAAAACGATTAATTAAATAATAAATAGGTGAAAGTAGAAGAAAATGGACTAAAATTGAATCAAACGGAATATTGAGGTCAGTGTGAAAATAAAAAGAGAAGGGAGGACCTTATTGTAATGCGCTAAAATTTAGTGGGACTAAATCGGGAAATAACCCAATTCATAATGCGCAGTGTTTTGCTTGGCTAAGGCGCGAATCAAATTAGAATGAAATAGGGATAAAGGGCCAAATCGCAAAAAAGAGGAAAACATGAAATAGGACTTAATCCAATAATGTCACAAAAAAGGGGGGGCCAAGTGCATAATTATCCCTTTTAAGGGATATGCGCAGCTTCCCCTAGACCAAACGACGTCGTTTCGTTCTATATTAAAACACCCAAAATTTTAACACATTTTAGCCCTACATTTTCTTTCAAAAATAGTAGCAAACAAATCCCCTCTTTCTCTCAACTCTTCCCTCTCCTCCGGCCAAAAGGGGCACCGTCCGTTCGTCTACCCGCTGCAAACGGTGGCCAAAGTTGCGTAAAGATGGGGTTTTCCGGCTCCTTTTCGAACGGGTCGCAAGAAGGGACCCTCCAAACCCGCGAAAACCGAAAGCAATAGTTCCATTTTCACTCCCTATTCGTGCCCGATTCCGACCGTGGAGAGAAGCCTCCGACGATGGACCACGGGGACATGTTGCGACAGTGGGATAACTCCGGTAAGCCCCTTTCTCTTTTCTTTTATTGTTTTATTATTTCGTTTAAAAAAATTTTAAAAAAAGGAAATACAAGATGGATCGAAGTAAAAGTAAAAGCAATATTGAACAATCGAAAAAGGAAAGATCAAAGAACCACCTTTTTCTATTCGGTTTTCTTTTTCAAAATGTTCGTAAAAGTCCCTATTTTTTCATTCAAAGAAAATCTCCTATTACAATGAATTTTCGGGCTTAAATAGTCGAAAGTCAATACATGATTTTTCTATTGTTGCTTGCTGCTTTCTTGCCGTGTTCGGTCTTATTTGCAGGTCATGGGTGATGCTGACACGGCGGTGGGGCAGTGGAGCAGTCCGGCGCGCAAGGCAAGGGCCTAGTCATGCAGCAGAGGGCAAGTGGCTCTAGGGTTTTGTTTTTTCTGATTTTGGTGTTTGAGCCTTCTTGTTTGGGTTAATTGGGTCTGTAGAATGGGCCGATGTGTTGGTGGGCTGTGGGTTGTTGGGCTTGTAAGCCCGGGCAAATATTGGGCTGTACAGCTGCCCCTTTTTACTCATTGTCGTGTAACGGGAATGGAGCAAAGAAAAGAAAGACCAATTTTGCCCGGTCCCACTAAGTCTTGACTTCTTTGGTACCCTTCTTCTTCAGGTAGCCTCATTTTAGTCCACCGCATCTTGTTGTTTCAGTCCCCTCCACCGCTGCTTTAGAGAGATAGAACTTGTAGCTCCAATTTATTCTGTTGCGACTTTATGGAGATAAGACTTGTATCTTCGATCTGCTATTGCAATTTCAGGAATCGCCAAATCTGCTAACTTCGATCTACTCCTGCAACATCAGGAATGTCAAATCTGCTTTCTTCAATCTGATCCCTGCAAACTCAGGGATCACCAGACTGATGTATTCTATCTGCTTCCTGCAACTTCAGGAAGGTCAAATCTGCTATCTTCAATCTAATTCCTGCAAACTCAGGGATCACCAGATCGATGTCTTGATCTGCTTCCTGCAACTTCAGGAAGGTCAAATCGCTATCTTCAATCTAACCTTGCAAACTCGTGGATCACCGGATCGATGTCTTCGATCTGCTTCCTGCAACTTCAGGAAGGTCAAATCCGCTATCTTCAATCTAATCCCTGCAAACTCAGGGATCACCAGACTGATGTCTTCGATCTGCTTCCTGCAACTTCAGAAAGGTCAAATCTATTTTCTTTGATCTGCTCCACTGCAAACTCAAGGAGACAGGATATGCTATCTTCAGTCTTTGATCTGCCCCTCTAGGGGACAACATCTGAAATCTTTGATATTGCTACATCGTTTTCTGGGGAATTCGTCCTGTAGAATTATTTTTACGTGCTTATGCAAATAATGAGGATGTCATGATAGGAATGACTCAAATGCTCCTAATTACATGTGTTATGAATACAGAATGTCATGAAAATGATGCTTTTCCACAATGATTAAGATGCACTGATCGTAATAAATCGAATGCTCCTACTTAAATGGTATCATGGAGGACATTTGCATGAATGTAGAATGTCATGATAATGATTATTTGTTAAAAATGTATAAGGATCACGATACGATGATCGCACGCTCCTAACAATGATGAATGGATGTAAAATGAAATGACCCCTTTTTATGCTTAGGGTTGTCACTGCTCGTCATCCATCAGAGTCGTACAACCCTGATATCTCGCTCTTGCTGGTACCTTTGCCAGAAACTCAAACAAACAATCATATTTTGCTCAAACAATTTGCCCCAATGTGACTTCAAGGCCCACTCCATGGCACCTACAGGACTTTAAGGCCTATACCATCTTCAGATAAACCCATTGTGCTTTAAGGGTATAGAAATTATGTCATCTTCAATCCATCCCAATACGACTCAGGGGTGTAGAATCTATGTCATCCTCAGTCAATCCCACTACGACTCAGGGGTATAGAATTTGTAAATGATTGTCTGTTGCACCTTTCCATTCCTGGGGATCGTGATCAGGTGTGTACGCATGATAGTTGCATGGATACAAGATCTTTTTTTTTTGCGTGAATGATTCCCCATTCATACATTGCCCTTTTTCATCGAGATGGTACTGCTGACGTAATACCTCATCATTTTGTTCAATCACCATTTTTTGACAAAATTCAAAGAGATAGTCTCAGTTCAGACTTTTCCTCCACCATTATTCTTGTCCCTTAAACTCAATGAGTTTTAAGCAATAGTCCTATTTCAGATTCCGGTACTATTTAGAAATTTCCAGAGTAATATGTGAAACTCTTTTTTGTGAAAGTGTCGTTAGTCCATTAATCGTTATTTCAATGCAAAATGTCTGAAAAAGATCATAACTGCGGATATGAACGAAGTCAGCTAGGAGCATAGCTCGAAACAAATAGGTTAAGCAAATATAGCAAATGCAATTAGGAAGGAAATTTATTGGCCGTATTTTTCAAGGGAAATAAATAACAAAAATGGGTAAAATAGAAGCTAGGTGCCCCAGATATCGCAGCCTGAGCTTCTCTGTTCAAACTTCTTGAGGACCATTTTAGGCTCAATATGTGTTCAGGGGATCCGGAGTACTTTGTCGATGCTCCAAGACGCAACATATTACTGTATGCCTTACTTTCGATCAAAATTTGAGCTGCCCTTCTCGGGTTTTCAACTCAAATCCCCTTTGGTCTCAAGGCGCCCTTTGCGGGTTTTCGTCTTGGCCTCTCCTTTTCTTTTTCTTTCCTTTCTGCATTTTTTTGTGTGCTTTTTTGTGTGTGTGCTTTTTTTTTTGACAAATCTGAACTCACAGGATTGGGCAAGTCCTTGTCATCCATCTTGAATAATGTCTATATTTTCCAAGCCCGGTCCTTCTTTGTTGCATAAGGCACTTATTTTTCTTCTGGAGTCCTTTTAGATAAGAAGAATCCTTCTTAATGCAGGTCTTTTGAACGAACCTTTTTTGTCATAAGCCCGTGTGAATGCTTCAATCAGACTTATTGTAGACATTTTACTTCATCCAAAAAGGAATATTAGCTTCCAATAACTGCTCCCGTTTTGTAAACTAACGAGAAAGGTGTTGCCCCGGTGAAGGTCTTAGCCAACGTTCACGAAACATAGCAGGTAAATGGTAACTTCTCTATGCAAACTTTTACAAATATCGATTGTTGTCAGAAAAAATTTGAATGGTTTTTTGACTGTCTTGCTGCACTGATGTGGTGTATGATCTTTGAACAGACTATGAATTCGTGCCACATTTTTTCTGGCATTCTTTATCTCCATTCTCTCTTTCTTCTTCTTCTTTTTTTCTTTTTTTTTTTCTTTTTCTTTTTCTTTTTCTTTTTCTTTTTCTTTTTCTTTTTCTTTTTTCTCTCTTTTTGTCTTTTTTTTTTTTGAAGTTGAAGTTGAAGTCGACGACTGCTGACTTTGTAATTTTGGCATGTGAAGCGACCTTTACCTTCTTGATAAGGTAACCAAAGGCTATGAATATGGATCGATGTTGGCTCAAAGCTCTTGAGGAGACTGGCTTGATAGCGTCCATGCCTCACATATAGGAATCCGCGTTTCAGTGGCCCCAACGTGTCTGGTTGTGATCATGTGATAATGTCTTGCCTTATTCTTGCGGTGAGCTAAGCTTCCATCTTTATCTCTCTCGTTGGCTTGTAGTGTCGGCAGACATTTCGCTAGGTAGGATCTGCCATTTTTAACAAGTTAGGAAATAAGTTGCAATCTCTGTTATCTTCTAAGTCCTTAGATCCTTCTAGACACATATCTCACTAGAAAGGGAGTCCGTAACAGCGTTGCTCATGTCATTGATATCTGGGACCCATCGCCGGTATGAGAGCAATTTACAGAGAATGAATGGTTATTTATGAATGAAGAATAAAAGAATATTCAATAGAATGTATAGCATGGAAAATAAAAATATTAGTTCAAAAAGATGCATTTTACTGAAATAGTAATTCAGTACACGAGCCTATTTCACAAAAGAGATCTTATTGCTTCTAGGCTTAAAGCAACAAGTATACTTCATACATTACTCTAGGTAAGCTTCTAAATACTATAGGAATTTCTTCTGCAGTCTCATTGCTCAAAATGCTCCCCGGTTCATGCTTCTGCTTTTGGTGCGTCGCCTATCTCCACAACACCTATTTTGATAAATTTTTCCACCAACTTCTTGAAAGCTGTACAATTTTCTATCGAGTGCCCTGTAACCCCCGCGTGATACTCACACTGGACATTTAGGTTATACCATGCTGGGTATGGAGGTTGCAGTGGTTTTATATAATAAGGAGTTATAATATGCATATCAAATAAGTTTTGGTATAACTCTCTATACGTCATGGGAATAGGAGTGAACTGAGGTTTTTCCAAATACGATCCTGGATTGGGTTTTTGCTTTGGGGAGGCCAGGTGACTGGTAATTGCCCTCTTTGGCTGGTTTGCTGCAAACGGCTTTGAATAACCCTTGGTATACCCACTCATGCTAGCCACATGCTTATCCTTCCTCTTCGGGGCTTTTGAAGCCCCTTCTCCCTTTTTCTCTGCCTCTGGAAGGCCAAAAACAATACAATTGACTTGCTCATTACCAGGGCCCATCGGAGAGTTCAGCAGCATCGAAGTATCAGTCTTATGTTGAGATCCAATAATGACAAGTACCACACGAGAATGAGCGTCTGGTTGAGTTGGGACACTTATTGAGGAATAAACGATGTTTTCATCATTATCCATATTGTCGATCACTGGGTCACTCCTTTTTTCAAGTCCTCCGGCTAGTAACTGAGTTAGCTGGGCCATCATGTTCTTTTGGAAGTCTGGCATTTGCTCTCGCATTTCTTGTTGAATTTGGGTCAATTGCTCTTGCATCTGTATTTACCTTTGCTATATCCTCGCCAACCTTTGTTCCATGTTTTCCAGGTTAACTGAAACATTTTACCTAATTAGGGTCCTTTTGTAAAGGTGTAATGCAAATGAATGCAATGTAGTGTGAATGCACGAATGCAAAGAGGTATCGATTCTGATCAACTTCATTTTAGGAAACTTTATTAGAAAACAAGTTCTTTTACATAAAACGGACTACTATATGCTTTCGTCCTAAGTCCTAAAGGTTTTTGGTTTCCCAAGCAGTAAAGCTAGCTCTTGACTGTGGTTAGGCTGCAGCCCATATTTTATGCTTAACATATCCACCTGTAATGCCAAAATCTGTAGATGACCAACTACTTTTTGCATCTGAACTATCATTTCCCTCATGAGGTAATCTCGACTCTTTAACTCGATGATCATAAGAATGATGAAGTTCTTCTTTCCAACATTCTTCTCTCATTTCAAGAGGCTCGATCCGCAGTTCGTAATTGTGTAATGCTGATTTTAACTACACTTCATTTCCTTAATCTTGTTCAAACTTAACTTCAACTTGATTGCAGAGTTACAGCTTCAAGAGTAGTGAGGAGACTATCCCAGCTTAGCATCGGTTTTCCAGAAAAGTATTGACCATTTTCTCTAGCTAGCGTCGTACTCCGAGGGATTCTTCCGCTTCTATTGCTCATAAAGATTAGAATTTTTCTAGACGAAGAAGGAACTGCGGAGCTCCAGACATTTTAGATTGTACCTGTTCAATAGCTTTTCCCATTCTAACCACAAGTGAAAGCCGTCTATTCTGGTTCGTCTCTTTGGATCTATCAAATGGGGTTGATACAAATTCTTTTCACTTCTTCACATGAACCAAATCCCTTGCAACGTTGTTTGGATCGCAACGATGAGCCAAGAAGTTCACAACAACCTATCTTTCCATCCTAGATGGTTCCACTAAATCCAACGCCCATTCTTCGGAAAGAAATTTCCATTATTGCCCCTTGGTACTGACAGAATACGACCTTCAACTTGGTTGAAATTAGTGCTGATAGAAGCACCACAAGAACGTGGCATTGACTCGGCACTATGGTTGTTCCCCTGTGAAGTATTGGATAAGACTTTCATTCTTTCCTGAGGCTTCTTGTCTTAACCACAGAAGCTCTCTAGTTAGGACTTTGTTAATTGCAACTATATCAAGGAATGGAGCTCCAAAGGAATATGTGTAGGCCATTAAAGCATGGCAAGTCTGCAGTGAAGTGCGACTGTGTGTTGTGATGGTCAAAAATAATTATAGACAGTAATCTCTAGATTCTCAGCTTCACCATTGATATTCTTCATACTTTTCTGTTTCAATAAAAACAACTGATCTTTGCACAACTGCTCGCTCAATCCATGTGATCTTGTACTCATGATTGGATGGACTGACTTTTATCCTCAGGTTCTTAAGGCTTCGTTTAGCCATGGTCCATCTAGGGAGTATGGATCTATGGTATTCTGATTGGCAAAAATCTACAACCGGACTAAGACGAATATCAATATTCAAGGAAAGGCCTCTTTGAATGGCCATAAAATTTGAATGAAAGTCCCTATTGCCAAGGACACCTCTTCCAATGTCTGTGAAGCTGTTCTGATTATTTTGAAAGATTGGCAAACCAAGAGGGCATCCTCGCTTTCGCAAAGATGCTATCTTAAAATGACATCTATCACCCTCAATGCTTCTTGAGAGTTTTCAGATTCCTATCTGCGCCAAGCATTTTGAGTTGCTCGCATGGGTGTCTATGCAATAAAGCTGATTTAACCGATAAGGCCGTTTAATTCTCTTCCTGTCTTGCCTATTTGAGTCATCATGGACATCAGGTCTTGTATTACTGTTATTTCTGTTAGATGTAACATCTTCAAATACAACTATAAACTCATGCTTGTTATTTGGAAGAGCACCAACAGTAAATAAACTTTTCTCCCCGTCGTAAGCAAAGTCCTTTTCAGCCAATTCATTGTCACAGGTCTCTTGCCCACTGCCAATCACTTTCCTTTCAATACCCTTGCCGTCTAAAAGATGACCACCAGATTTTAGCACTGCCACATTTCCTTTTGCTCAAATGGATCCATACCCTTCTAACTGCCTAGGTTCTAACTATACGAACGACTGCATTGTCTTTCACTTTATCAAGGAATCCGTTTTCCATAACCAGCTTTCTAACTCAAAAACTGACCGTGAATCGATACCTCTATAGAAAATGAGATGATATGCATGAAAATAAAATACAACGAGTTAGTATCGCAAGGTGTAAAACAAGTGAAAATGAACAAACACCTACCTGGGTGACCCCTAAGGTTTGACGTAGTTTTACCTAAGATAGGCTTCCTAGGGTTCACTATATGTGGTTTTAGTTCTATAGTTGAGGTACCCGAACCGGCAGATATCTCGATCCTCACCCATTTATAGGCTCATACGGACCAAGTTCGGTTCAAGGGAATACATTTCCTTATGGTCATGCGGAAGTGAAAACTTCACGAAGACATAGGTACGGATGTATCCCGAAAGCAGTCCACTAGCCCATGCAGAGGTGAAAACCTCACGAAGGCATAGCTTCTCGCTCCCACTTAAAGGTGTGACCACAATGGTCATGCAATGCAATGCCAAAGTATTCAAGAGATCCAATATAATATTGAAAGTGTATTTAAAGAAACATGAATTCCGAAACCATTTTTTAATTTTAACCAAAAGGACAAGGATCAATCAATCTATGGCTTGACTCTCAACGAAGAATTAGTCCCCAGTGGAGTCGCCAAGCTGTCGTAACCATTTTTTGATAAAACGGTAAACGACGCGGTTGACTCGATTTTGAAAAGGAAAAGGAAGGGAGTCGCCACCGATCTTTATTTGGGTGAGATCGGATCACCTTTGTTTTAATAAACATTTCGATTTACTAAAACGATATTTTTGGTCTACGAATTTTGAAAAAATGGGTGGGAGTCGGTTACGTGCGAGGAAGGATTAGCACCTCGTCACGCCTAAAATCGGTACCAAACCGATTGATCGATGTCCTAATGTTGAAAACTTTGAAATGGTTCAAAATAGATACTTTTATTTCCAAAACTTGAAGGAATTGGAAGGGACATTAAGACTCTCTTATTTTCAAGAGATAAAGCATCATGTCCAGTAAGTTAGGGCGTAATACTTTAGACTCCCGAAACTAAGCTCGCCTTTTGAAACTTAGTTTTATATTTGAAGAGGATTTTTCGTCATTTGTCAAACGAGAAACCAGAACCTAGTAAGTTAGGGCTCGTTCTCTCGAAAATCCAAATTAGGAATATTGCCTCTATTTTAGAAAAGAAGAAACTTATCCTGAAATATCCAGATGTCGAGTCAAGTAAGTTAGGGCGCGACATTTTAAATATCCGAGATTAAGTGTTTTGTTTAATATTTAAATTGCGATTTCAAAAGGGATATCCCGTTATTCAGATTGAATGAGAAAAATCGGAACCCAGTAAGTTATGGCTCGATTTCCTCGAGTCTTTAACAGGAAATATCGGTTACTTGAAAACATGATGTATCGGGTAAAGGTTAATGTAACAATAACATGCAAAAACAAATTACAATACTAATATGTGTAGCAAAATAGTAATAAATGCGTTAAATACAAATGACAATAATAAAACGAAAATAAAATAAAATAAATAAAATCATTAAGCTAAAAAAGATAATAAATAGAAAACAAAAGAATAATAAGCAAATGAAAGTTTTAAGAAAAAAAAAGAAAGAAGAAAATAATAATGATAATAGTAATAACAAAAATAACATTAATATATGAACAGAAGTAGAAATATATAAAAATGTAATAATAATGTAAGTGGAAATAAAAGTATATATATATGATAATAGATAAATAAAGATTAAATAAATAATAATGGTATTAAATTAAGAAAATAAATATAGAAAGAAATATAGTAATAATAGTGAAAGGAATACTAATAGTAATATTGACGAAAATACTAATAGTAATATTGATGATAAAAATAATAATAATAACAATAGAAAATAATAAACATTAGAAATAATAGTGAAAATGATAATATTGAGAATAGTAATAATAGCGATAATAATAGTGATAGAAAATAATAATAATGAAATAAAGAATAATACATAAATAATAACCACAATAGTAAAAATTAATAAAAATAAAATAATAATAATAAGACGATAATAATAAAATAAAGAATGATAACATATAAAAATAAATATGGTGCTATTGAAAAGAAAGAATAAAATGATAATAGTAACGGTAATGGTAATTAATAAATAATAATAATAATATATATGTGTATGCATATATAAATAATATAATAATACTAACAATAAAGATATTAAATAATAATAATAATAATAATAATAATAATAATAAGGTAATAATAATAATATAACATAATATAATACTAAGTGCAATGTAGTAATAATGTTAAAACGATTAATTAAATAATAAATAGGTGAAAGTAGAAGAAAAGGGACTAAAATTGAATCAAACGGAATATTGAGGTCAGTGTGAAAATAAAAAGAGAAGGGAGGACCTTATTGTAATGCGCTAAAAGGTAGTGGGACTAAATCGAGAAATAACCCAATTCATAATGCGCAGTGTTTTGCTTGGCCAAGGCGCGAATCAAATTAGAATGAAATAGGGATAACAGGGCCAAATCGCAAAAAAGAGGAAAACATGAAATAGGACTTAATCCAATAATGTCACAAAAAAGGGGGGACCAAGTGCGTAATTATCCCTTTTAAGGGATATGCGCAGCTTCCCCTAGACCAAACGACGTCGTTTCGTTTTATATTAAAACACCCAAAATTTTAACACATTTTAGCCCTACATTTTCTTTCAAAAACAGTAGCAAACAAATCCCCTCTTCCTCTCAACTCTTCCCTCTCCTCCGGCCAAAGGGCACTTTCATCGTCAAATCGCCTCGCGCAAACGGTGGCCAAAGTTAACATAAAAGATGGGGTTTTCCGGCTCCTTTTCGAACGGGTCGCAAGAAGGGACCCTCCAAACCCGCGAAAACCGAAAGCAATAGTTCCATTTTCAATCCCCATTCGTGCCCGATTCCGACCACCGTAGAGAGAAGCCTCCGACGATGGACCACGGGGACACGTTATGCACAAATGGGATAACTCCTAGAAGCCCTTTCTCTTTTCTTTTATTGTTTTATTATTTCGTTCAAAAAAATTTAAAAAAAAAAAGAAATACAAGATGGATCGAAGTAAAAGTAAAAGCAATATTGAACAATCGAAAAAGGAAACATCAAAGAACCACCTTTTTCTATTTGGTTTTCTTTTTCAAAATGTTCGTAAAAGTCCCTATTTTTTCATTCAAAGAGAATCCCCTATTACAATGAATTTTCGGGCTTAAATAGCCGAAAGTCAATACATGATTTTTCTATTGCTGCTTGCTGCTTTCTTGCCGTGTTAGGTCTTATTTGCAGGTCATGGGTGATGCTGACACGGGCGGTGGGCAGGTGGAGCAGTGTCCGCGGCAAAGCGCAAGGCCTAAAGTCGCGCGCAGAGAGGGGCAAGTGGCTCTAGGGTTTTGTTTTTTCTGATTTTGGTGTTTGGGCCTTCTTGTTTGGGTTAATTGGGTCTGTAGAATGGGCCGATGTGTTGGTGGGCTGTGGGTTGTTGGGCTTGTAAGCCCGGGCAAATATTGGGCTGTACACTTGGAATATTCTTTATTGCTTGTTCGCTTTATGGACAGTTTGTTTTATAGTAAAGTATCTAGAACCCTGTGTGTGAACTTTAGTACTGTGCCTAGAAAGCATGTTAGCTCTTTAAGATCAGAGTGCGCAGCAGTAATTCCTGTTTAGTCTAGCCAAGTAATTTCGGGGACGAAATTACTTTTAAGGTGGGTAGAATTGTAACATCCGGGTTCTAGGGGTTATGCATTTAGTAAATAACTCAAGTAATGGTAGGCTTATGGTGAGGTTGGATGAGTTTTAAGTGGTTTGGAGAACCCTAGAAGGTAAGAGATGCCTTAAGAAATCTTTGGTTTTTAGTGTTAAAAAGGGAGAGCTTGGCTATAGGGGTCTTAAGAGAAATATTTGGAAGGTTAAGACACAAGAATCACTTTGGTGGAGTGGCATGGAGACGCTACTTGTGGCTTTAGGAAGGTGACGCCTCAAGGTGCTAAGGGGTCTCATGTTCGAATCAAGGTGGCAGCAAGGTGTTTTATTTTTTTGGGTTTTGGCGTTAAAAGGAAGGAGGCTTTAAAAGAAGCTGGGGCGAGTCAATGACACAAACGACACCTTGGCAAAGTGGCTTCCATGCGCCACTTAGGAGTTGGAGGTGAAGATGGGCGCAGGTTCGAATGGCTGGAGCAGCGTTTTGCGTTTTATTTTTTTATATATGCGGTGATGGGCTTAAGTAGGAAGGCTTTAAAATTAAATGATGGGGTTTTATGACATGAAAGTCAATTGGGAAGAGTGGCCTGGGGCGTTGGAAGAGAGGGCTGCGGCAGTGAGGTTCTAGGTTCGAACCAAGGGAGCTGCAATTGGAGTTTTATTTTTTTTTTCATACTGGCGCCAAGAGAGAAGGTGGAAATTGGAAGGCACATGGGCAATTGGAAGATAAGGATAAGCTTAAGTATTTTTTTTTTAGAATTCGGCTGGAGTGGGGTGGATAAATATTAGTTTATTTTGTATTTTATTTGGAAGAGGTGATAATGGATAAAAGGGGGGTTTTATTTTAATTATTTTGAATGTTGGATAAGGGATAAGTAAGGCTTATTTTATTTATTTTGAATGGATTGGGAAGAGTAAAGTAAGGGATTTGACTAATTCAAATTGGTTTGAATTAGTGGCCATGAGTGATTTTGGGAGGTGGCCGAATCTTGGTTTCTTCATGTGGGAGGAGTGCCGAATTTCTTTAAGGTATTTTGGTGCATTTTCGGCCAGCCTTGTGTAGTGTTCCTAAGCCGATTTTTTTTGTTTTGTTTGTTGTGTTGCTCCTAGCCGAATATTCAAGAAAGTTCTCTCATTTTCCTCCTTGAAACCGAAAGTCCAAGCAACCTATACCTTGCCGAAATTACCTTGTTCTCTCTTAATTTTATTGGTAGCCAAATGCTCTTTGGGTTCTCAAGCTTTTAATTTATTTTGCTTTCTTCTCTTCTTTGTGGATCTTTGGCCGAACCTTATACTCCCCTAGTTCTCTCTTTTTCTTTTATATTTGTGTTAAGCCGAAACTAGTTACTTCCTTCCTCTCATACTTTCATTTCATTTCTTTCTTAAACCTTTGTGCCGAATTTACTTTGCCTCCTTACCGAATCTTTCCCTCTCACTTTTAATCTCCATTGCCGATTTCTCCTTTCTTCTTGAACCATATTCTTTTGTTTCAACCCTCTAAGGCTCTAGCTGAACCCTCTTCTTTCTTTTTAGTGTTGACCGAAAGTCTCAAGCAAGGGTGGTCTCTTTTCTCTTTCTCCAATCGGGTTTTAGAGAAAGGTTAATGTGCAAGGCCGAATGCCTTATGTTCTACTCTCTGTTCTCCGTCGACTTTTACAAAGGTAAGAGTTGATTTCGGCATTTGATTGGAAGTGTGTTAATCGATTATTTTGGAACCGTTTTATTATAGGGTCTCCGGGATTTGGAAACAATCAAGCGTAGCCTCTTTTCTCTGTTAATCGGGTGGTAAGTGGTGGTAAGAATTATTCTGATATTCTTGTCTTGGTCGAATGACCCTAAGTTTTCTCTAAGTGTGCTAAGGCCGAATTAATGTGGTATTATGTTAGGGATTTCGACAGACTTTTAGGTGCCACGTGTGATTTTGGGATTTAGCCGACTGTATCGAACAGGTGCGTAATTATCGCACTGTTTCCCTGTTATTTGTTTATTAATGTGTATACTTGTGTATGATGTGTGGTAGCCGACAATAATGGCTAAAGTGGTGGATACCCATGATTTGGGGTAATCGGTTAACAGGTTAGTATGTTGTGATAGTAAATTATTTACGATGTATACGTGATATAATAATGAGCATGTGATGTATACATATTCGATATGGTGATTTGACATGATGCATTGGCATATGTGCATGGGGATTGGATTGATCAAAGAAGGACGGGAGTACATATTTATGTACGTGGTCTAATGTTAGCCTCGTGCTACATTAGCGCTTGATGATTAGCTGTGTGCTACATCAAGGGAGGTGTTGGCTAGGTGCCCATCTCGGCGGTTGATGGCTGTGTGCATCACCGTAGACGGATTAATATTGGGATCACTTATGTGATCGGTGGCTCAGCCACGGCCTTGAGCAGCAAGTCTGCCAAGGTAGGATATGTGGGATCACGATGTGATCAGTGGTGGATTAGCCACGGCCTTGAGCGGGGAGTCTGCTAAGGTTGGTGTAACGGATGGACTTAGGATGGGTTGGGTTTCGTAATTGCATATTGATTTGTATGATCTGTGTGGATATGGGCCAAGCCCATATGTGGAGGCATGTGTGATGATTATGCACTGAGTCTGTGGACTCACCCTATTTTTCTTAACCATCGCAGGTGATTCATGAGCTTGGACTGGGTTGGAGTGGATACGAGGTGGCTATGCAGAAGAAGATGTCCAAATTATTTTTATGCATTTTATAATAAGTATTTTGGGAATTTCTTTGATGTAATAAGGGCCTTATTATTATTATTGGCATTATTTTAATTATGGTTTGTTAAAATTAAATTACTATATAAAGATGAATTTATTTTTAGCAATCTATTTATTCAGGATATATATATGTACTAAAGTTTTAATATGGACATTTTATAATAACAAAGTTTTACTTATATTTTTAAATGGACATGGTTATCAAAAGTTAACAAATTTTCATGTTTTATTCTAAAGTCAAAAAGATTTTCAACCGTCTTTCCGCAGTGACATAACCAGATCCGGTCAAGGCTCGTGGGCCGGGTTTGGGGGTGTTACAGATACCCATTTACAGCGAACAACCTTTTTACCTTTAGGAAGTTTCACGAGATCCCATGTTATGTTTTTGTGGAGTGATTCCATCTCCTCTTGCATAGCAAACATCCACTTTTCTGAGTCTTCACAGCTAATCGCCTCAGAATAATTAGACGGCTCTTGCTTTGCATCTATATCTTTAGCCACATTTAGAGCATAAGCAACTAGATCAGCCTCGACATACTTTTTTGGAGGTTTAATTTCTCTTCTAATTCTGTTTTTGGCGATAGAGTATTGTGCTGAAGAAGCAACTCTATTATCAATTTTTGTACTGGCTTGAGGAGTCGACTCTGTATTAATCTGATGCTCCACCTGCTTTTGATTTTCTTTATTGGAAGAGCCTTTAAGAGATAAGTTAGGTATCATAGTAGTTTCATCACAAACAACATCTCTGCTAATCATAACTTTTCTATTTTCAGGACACCATAACTTATACCCTTTTACACTAGCTTTAAAACCAAGAAAAACACATTTAATGGATCTCGGTTCCAATTTTCCATTATCAACATGAGCATACGCAGGACATCTAAAGATCTTTAAATCAGAATAATTAGCAGGATTACCAGACCATACCTCTTGTGGAGTCTTTTTCTTAATGGTAATGGATGGAGATCTGTTAATCAAAAAACATGCAGTAGAGGTTGCTTAGGCCCAAAACGACTTTGGTAAGTTGGCATTTGACAACATATATCGAACCTTCTCCATGATCGTTCTGTTCATTCGTTCTGCAACACCATTTTGCTGTAGAGTATGACGAATTGTCAAGTGTCTCATGATCCCTTCTGACTTGCACAGTTTATTGAACTCATTAGAACAAAACTCTAAGCCATTGTCTGTGTAGAGGTATTTTATTTATTTTCCCGTCTGTTTTTCAATCATAGTTTTCCAAGACTTAAATGCAGAAAACACATCGCTTTTCTGCTTCAGGAAGAATGTCCAAACTTTTCTGGAAAAATCATCAATAAAAGTTAGTATATAATTAGCTTCACCTCTCGAAGGCACTCTTGATGGCCCCCACAGATCAGAATGAATATACTCAAATGTTCCTTTCGTGTTATGGATTCCTCTGATGAGTCGAACTCTCTTTTTGCTTCCCAAAAATACAGTGCTCACAGAACTTCAGTTTACAAATTCCTTGCTCATCAAGAAGTCCTCTTTTGCTCAATTCTGACGTGCCATTCTCACTCATATGCCCTAGGCGCATATGCCAAAGTTTAGTAATATCATCATCTGACAAGGAAAAGGAAGCGACAGCTGTATCATCAATAACAGTAGAACCCTGCAAATCATATAACTTAGCAGTCTTTCTTTGCCCTTTCATCACAACGAGGGAACCTTTGGAAATCTTCAAAATCCCACTTTCAGCTGTGTATTTGTACCCTTTTGAATCAAGAGTACTTAACGAAATTAAATTTCTCTTCAATTCTGGAACATGTCGTACGTCATTAAGTATTCTGACAACTCCATCAAACATCTTAACTTTAATTGTTCCAACACCTGCGATTTTACACGAAGCATTATTTCCCATCAAAATAACACATTTAGACACTGTTTTGTAATTTTTAAACCAATTCCGATGGGGACACATGTGGAAGGTGCAACTCGAATCAAGTATCCACTCCTCGCTCACTTTAGAATTGTTGACAGAAGCGACTAGAAGTTCACCATCACTGTAGTCTTCTACAACATCAGCTTCACCAAAATTTTCTGGTTATTTTCCTTTTTGATTCGCATCCTCCCTTTTAATCTTGTTTTGTAGCTTAAAACACTCAAACTTAATGTGTCCTTTCTTCTTGCAGAAGTTACAAGTTTTACCTCTATTTGAAGACTTCGATCTACACTTAGATTTACCGCGAGGATTCCGTTCCTGTGTCCTTCTACGATCATCATCAGCATTCCGATCTTGTCTCCCACGAACAATGAGACCCTTTCCCTGAGAGTCAATTTTAACCGCAAGATGCTTCATCTTATCATACGAAGTCAAAGAATCATAAACCTCATCAACTGCGAAAGACTCGTGACTATATAAAATAGTGCCTCTAAAGGTTGAATAAGACGGGGGCAACGAATAAAGTAGAATCAACCCTAGATCTTCCTTATCATACTGAACCTCCATGGCCTCCAAGTTTGAGAGAATTTCTCTAAACACTGTTAAGTGTTGGTGCACAGACGCACCTTCCTCCAAATGATGAGCATAAAGACGTTGCTTCATATGCAACTTGCTAGTTAGAGTTTTCGACATACATATTTGTTCTAGCCTCTTCCATAATGCAGCGGCGGTCTTCTCTTTCATTATTTCCTGCAAAATTTCGTTAAACAAATGCAAGATGTAGCTGTGTTAACGCCTTTCGATCCTTGCGCTTCTTCTCTTCCTACGTCAATGCCGAGGGCATCTTATCTACCCCTAGTAGGGCTTCCTCTAAATCCATCTGTGGAAGAACTGCCTGCATCTTTATCTGCCACAACACGAATCTGGTGTTGCGATCTAACAGCGAAATTTCATACTTCAAAGACGCCATTACCGTGATAGAGATGAAAAACCCGACAGCTCTGAGACCAATTTGTAAAAAATATAACGTTGGTAATGACAATATATTGCAAAGAAAAAAAGAAATAAAAATTTAAAGAACACACAGATTTTACGTGGAAACCCTTCCGGGAAAAACCACGGGCAGAGGAGAAGAAAATTCACTATATCTAATTTGAATTAATTACAAGAGGAATAGACTATGTCTATTTATAAGCTTGTAAAGCCATATTCTAATAGGAGTGTAGTAAGATTGAAACTCCTTATTCTAATCAATATAAAATAGATGGAGTTTAATAAGGTTTAAAAAACCTTATTTAAAATAAAATAAAAGAAGTGTAGTTCTATAGGGATTCTTCTTTTATTTTATTTTACCATTGTATTTTATTTAAATAAGGATTCGAGTCACTTAATTCTAACACATTGCATTTTAAGTATGAACTTTTTACCAAATTTATTAAATTAAACTCTAATTTAATTTATATCGTTGTTATTGTAATAATAAGGATATAATTTTGATACGCATAAACATATTTTTCTTATTATTTGAGAGCTAATGAAAAATTATTGTTAGGATTGACCTGATTAAGCAACAAGTAAAAAAAAAATAGCGGAATAAATTAAGAAATTGAACACACAAATTGAACATAGAAAAACCCCTCCAAAGATGATAGAAAATCATGAGCAAAGATAATTTTACTATAATGGCAAAAGAACGAAGAGTACAAAAGATGGAGATAAAAAACTAAACCCCGAAAACCTAAAACTAAATAACCCTCAAAACGTAAACACAAAATTCTCTAAATGTGTTATGAGTTCTAATGTCTAATGGGTGTATTTTCTAAGGTTGTAAAAGAGTTTATTTATAGGCTAAATTCATAGGTCAAATAATAATAAAATAATCTAAACTAATCAATGTTTAATTGAAATAAAAAAACAGAGTTTAACTAGAAAATTATTTCTCAAATTTAACTAAAATAAGAGTCATACTTAACAATTACGAATGGAAGCATTAATTAATTAGCAATCAACCAATGAACACTACGTTTTGGCAATGTTTACCTTAATAAAAACATTATCATGGAATTGGATCCTTAAATGCAAACATTAATCACCATACAAAAGAATCTTAAAAGGAAATTAAATGCATAGAATAGCCCTGATGAGTCATTTAAAATTTCGAGAAAAGCATTTCTTCCATCGTAAATTGGTTTCTCTTAAAAAAATTGAAATAATTTAATTTATGTCAATTTTAAAAGTGAGTATTTAAGAAAAATTAATGACAATATTAATATTTTCTGTCAATTGTACATAATTTTGATTTGTATAATAATAAATTTAGCCATTAATGTTTATATATTTTGTGAAAATGTTGACAGAATGTGTAGATATTGCGGGCTCAATTTGTTAAATCAAGACCAAACTAATAGAATGTGTAAATGTTTTGAGGTGAATTTATTACAACAATACCAAACTGACATAATGTGTAAACTTTGAATGCTAGAATTGTTATTATACCAATAAAAATATGTACAATTGACCAAAAATATTATCATTATGATTAATTGTCATTAGTTACTTACTTTCAAAATTAACATGGACTGAATTACTCTAAATTTTTTGAGAGTGACCAATTTTCTCAATATCGAAATTGAGAAGGGTCAAAGAGGTCTTTCTACCAAAAAAAATTATACATTAACTTTGGTCAAATGTGCAACGTTGTATATGATTTTTTTTTTTTTTGCAATTTTATACATGATTTTTTTATTCAATTTTCACAGATCAGTAACACTATTATCAATATAGAACTATTTCACGTGTATACATAGTGCATATACATATAATTATATTTATCTAATATAAATATGTATAGTTGACTAAAACTCGAAATTTTATATATATACATTTGAATCACAATCAAAATTTTTTGTATATAATTTTGCCAAGTCAAAATTCATATATAAATTACATATTAAATCAATATTCATATATAATTTTTGAGATTTATCATTACGTGATACCCAATCAATATTTTCGCGCTATTTCCATAAATAATTATTTGATTGCGCTATTTCCCCCATTTTTTATTGTATTAAAAAAACTCAAATTTAATATCAATAAATAAACCTATTGAAATTTTAAAATAATAGGATTTAAATATTGTAAAAAAAAGTATTTATAGATATCTACCCCATTTGTACTTTGCGAGCAAAAGCATCAAAAGCCACATGGTGGAAATACTATAATATTACCACAAAATTCTGCAATAATAAGCTAAGTTATTGCTTTTCAACTTCCCAAAGCAATGGTTGAGACCTCAAAATACATACCCAATCTTGAAAACAGCACAATTCCCATGGCCTTTTACTCCGCTACTCGTATTGCATTTTGCAAAAATAAATAAAATATTAAAGAATTTTATTTATTTTTATTGTTAAAATTTGATGTGATTGACAAAATAATCAGAGAAGTACATGTGACATGCAATGTGTATCTTTTTTTTAATGTATTTGATCGACTTTTAATAATATAAATTGATAAAATTTTTAATAGAATAATCAATTTACTCTTTATTCTTCCCTATATGAATTAATTTGCTCTTTTTTAAGTAAAGAGGACAAAATGCAAATATACTTCTAATACAAAGGTCTTTATGATACTTTTACTAATATGCTTCAAATCACCTTTAATTTTGTTTTTTTTATTTCAATGAATTTAGTCATTTTAATTTTGGAATTTAAAATTGTAATTTTAATTATTAATGATTTTAAAATTCTTTTGTTGAATTTAAGTTGTTTATAATGTTATTTTTTGGGTTAAATTCTTGAAAATAAAAATAAAAGAATTTATTGAGAATAAGGAGGAGGAGAAGGCTTGAGTGACGATTCAAGGGTGGCATGCAGAGGGCTGTGAGCTGGGTGTTGTGGTCTTTTTGATCTAGGTTTTTTAGGTGAAAGGAGCCAAATGAGAAGAAAAGGAAGAAACCTGTTCCTCTAGGCTAGAGCGAAGTATTTGTAAGTGTAAGTGACTTTCTCTTAATTTGGGATTTTAATACATGTATAGTACATGTCCGATCATGATAGACTATTGAGGAGGCACAATAATTTTTAGGTGAGCGATAATGGATACAGATAGATAATGTGCATGTGAGCCATGCAAGAAAAAGTCCAACACTTGTGACTGACGAGGTAAGCTAAAAAAGTTCATTTGTGTCATCTATATTTAGGATTGATGACTACTTTTTTTATTAATGTGGTTTCTAATGATGGATCCTATGTTTTATGCTTTAATTTGATTTAGAAGTTGAATTCAACTCTGATTTAAATTTAGTTCAAAAAATGTAAAACAGCATATAAAAGTACAAAACTGTGTTGCTAAAATTTCTATTGTAAACCATTGATAATAAGAACGAATGCCAAATATAATACAAATGCTAGTCTATCTCTTAAGGAATTGTAGGGCCGAAGCTCTTACAATCCATCGCCGATTTCTGATCCCTGCCGCGGCAGAAGAAGAAGGCATCAGGGCACCGATACAAGCAATTATCCGCCAGGCTGACGTCAGCAGAACCCGGTTTAAGACCCAATAACGGCCCCGGAATCGGTCCGAACAAGTAATTCCCACCGAGCAACAGCCTCTCGAACGACGACGTATTGTCATTCCCGGCAACAGCAGCTTTCACGGCGTACTGGGCCGGTATCATCCCCGTGAACTCATTATGTTCCAAAGACAAAGCCGTCAGCTTCGGCATCGACGCCATGAAAGTCGGCAACAAACCTCGAAGCTTATTGTAGCTTAAATCGAGAGCTATCAAGTTGCTGTTTAAAGTTATGTCGACTGCCGGTACTTGTAATGACGAGAATTCGTTGTAAGAAAGCGTGAGTTGTTCCAAGGACGGATGCCGGAACAAAACTGACGGTACGGTGCCGGAAAACATGTTGTGACTGAGATCCAAGACTTGTAAGAACCTGACCTTATCGATGTCATGGGGAATATTTCCATTTAATTTATTGTTCCTCATCGAAAGCTCAACAAGCGATAATGGCAACGTCGACGGAACTCCACCGGAGATATTATTATCACTTACATCGATAAAGTAAAGATTTTTAAGTGAACCCAAATCGGGAAACTCGCCGGAGATGTAATTCCGTTGGATTTCGAGTCGTTTCAGCTTTGTTAAGTTGTTGAAACTTGAAGGCATAGCTCCATGGAGACGATTGTTATCTAAGTAAAGTTCTTCAAGCTGATGAAGTGAGCCAAGAACGGAAGGTATTTCGCCGGCTAATGAGTTGCCAGACAAACCGAGTCGACGCAAACGAGTTAAATTCGAGAACTCGTTCGGAACCAACCCGGAAAACGCATTATCTGATATATCCAACGTGTTCAAATAACGAAGATGGTTCCATGGAACTGAAGTGAGTGAACCAGAGTAACCAACAGGATCAATGGTGATTTCAGTGACTCGGACCAAACCTGAAACGACTCGGTCACACCTGAGTCCGCAAGTGAAATGATCGGTGAAGATGTTATCACATGGGTCTATGGTGAAATCCCATGAACTTAAACAAGATCCGGATGTAATGGAACGAGGGTCGACGCCATTTTTGAGAGCATTGAGTGCTTTTATATCAGCTGGATGTGTTTTGGAATTTGCAGAAAAGAACAGCTTTGTGAATATGAACATTAAAACAATAGGTTTAAACATCTTTTTTTGGATCTGAGGTTGAAGAAGGGAAACTGGGAAAAATGGAGAGGTTTTGATTGTACCGTACGGCTATTGTCTGTGTGTATATATATGTATATATGTGTGAATATTATATTGTATGAACAATCTTCTTCAAGATTCGAAAGTAACGGTTGATACTGAGTGTATCAGCATATACTAAATATATTATTTTGGTGAATCTCATGTCATGTGCACTCCTGAGTTTACGATTTGTGATTTGAACATGGTCAGATCTCGTAGGGTCTCACACTTAGGGGATTGGTTCTGGTTGGGGTCAATATGAATACAATTAATTTTAATTTATTCGGGTTAATTTAAGTTTTAAAGTTTTTTATTTTGTTGATAAGTAGAATCAACAAGGAGGTTTAAATGATGGAGATGACGACGGTTCATCTTCATTTAGGGTGAAGAGTCTTAGTATATGGTGGTGGTGAAGAGAGTATAGAAGTGAGAATAATTGGGGAAGAAGGTTCTAAATGTTTGGATGAGTATTCAATGATCTTGTGAGTGGGTTTACATATGGGAGACAAATCTTGATCACAATTCTTCTTTTTTGGTGGCGGTAATGTGACATTTTAGATTGGTGATATGATATCTTAATATAGTTAGATAATCAATGGGTTCAAGGTTCTATCCGTTTCTAATAAAAATGACTTAGTGAGAGTTTACTATTTCACTGTTCGATGTTTGAGATTCACTTAGTGTGAAGTTCATCTAACGAGAACACGTGTATAGCATGAAGTTTGCCTGTTAAGGACACGTGTACGGGACTCATTGAGGTAGTATAACATATTTATTTTGAGTTCTGATAATTTTTAATTTAATTAATTTTACTCTAGTCATTAGGGTTTTTGCTAAAATATACTTAAAGTTCATCAACTATTTATATATTTGAAATTTAGACCTTTTATTTTTATTTTCAAGAATTTAAATTTTTTTATTTTTTAGATTTAAATATACAAGTTTAATTGTTTATGTCATTAAAGTTAAGAGGGATTAAATTTTTGAAACAAAAAAAAAAACAATGAATTAAATTTCAAATACACGAAAAGTACAAAGACTTGAGAATATTTCAACTTTCATGTTTGCTAATTGATTTTTCAAATTGGGTAACTTATTCAGATCATGTCAAGTTTAAAATTATTTCAAATTTTGTCATTCGAATTTAACACTCAATTTTTTCTATCTCAGATAATTTTAAATTAAAATTAAATATATTCAAAATTTTAATTTTTCATTATCAAATCAAGTTGAATCAAATTTAAAAATTTGAAAGTCTCAAATTGTGGTGAATTTGTCATTGACTTCAGTGCAATTTTGAAAGGTGATAAGTGAATTTATATGACATAAATATAAATTTAATCATCAATGTTTATTTTTTTTAGTTAAAATTGAATATTAATCTTTTAAAAAGAGTTAAATTACTCTTTTTAATAAAAATGTTAACTAAAATGTTAAACTTCATATTAGCATGACACTATTTATCTTATATGTCAGGTCAACAGATAATTTAATAAACATAAAAATAAATTTTTTTAAAATTCATAAAATACAAGTGAGTTATCATGCAGACTATCATATTTAAAAAATTAACCCTTTAGTCAATATTTTCATTAAAAAATAGTAATTCAACTCTTTTACTTTTTGTAAAAAGGTAAATGACTTAACAACTAATTTTTTAAAAGTTAAAGATCAAATTTAACTAAAAAAAAGCCAAATAGACAATATATATATATATATAAACATTAAGGTTAAATTTATGATTGTGCCAAATTATATACTTTACTTTAAAAGAGTAAAAAGTGATCATAATTTACATGAAACTAACCACAAAACAAAGGTGAGCAATGGCTCCAATTGTAAATCATCTTTGTTCATAAAGCACATAGCTTTAACAAATGGCTCACAAGCTTACCCTTTTTTCAGCCACGCTATTCAAATACTGCTTCACACATGTCTGGTTCGTCTCGAAGATCAACGAGACTCCCCTTATCTGCAAAATCATCGTTAACAGCTCAACAATTGTTGACGAACTCGAAAAAAAAAAGGTCTGCAGCATCAAAATATGCATGTCACGATGTTCGATACATGTTACCGCATATATTTACGAAAGATGAAAATAGTACCTGAATCAAACATCCAGAATTTAGACTTGGGCTATGTCCAGGAGCTACTTCATTGTTTACCGATATCGAACATTTGCCGAGGTTTTTAAGATGGAAAGATCCACCTTCTTCCATGTTGATAATTGCCTATCGTATGTTAATAGGCAAAACATTCAAATGATATAGCTATTTATAGGAATAATGACTTGACTATACATGCATATGTACATACATACATAGAAGTATCATAGAAATTATTGTATTAGGAGTCAGATTGTATTTTACTTTTTTCTTAAAAAAATGGGTAAATTAGTCTCTGTACGTTAGTATAAGAGCAAATTGATCATTTCTGTTAATAATTTCATTCAAATTATACTATTAAAAATTAACGTGACTAATGAAATGATTAGACGATGACACATGACGTGCCACATGACATGCCGCTTGTACCTGACATACAAAAACCAGTTTTTAAATATGAAAATGAATGAAATTTTTAACAAAAAGACCAGTTTATTCTTTAATCTAAGGTACAAAGACTAATTTAGCCATTTTTTAAATAGAAGGAGCAAAATATAATCTGACTCTTAGTATAAGAGTCTCTATGGTAATTTTACTACATGCATATATATATATATATATTGAAAGACATGGCAAATCTTACGTGCTGCCTTGACACATTGTTAGCACATCCTTGTCTTCCTAAGTCAATGTCAACAATGAAATTTTCTTTTGTTCTACCAAGTAAAATCTACACAATCAAAAAGCTTAAAGAAATAAAGAAAATTTAATCCATTAAAATTATACTCTGCAAAAGTACAATGCCTTTATATTAGGAGTTGGATTACATTTTGTCTCTTTTATTTAAAAAATAGGTAAATTAGTTCATGTACATTAGCTTTAAAAGCAAACTGGTATTTTTCTTAAAAATTTTATCTATTTCTACTATTAAAAATTGGTTCTTATACGTCAACATAAAGTATAAGTGAATAAGTCATGTCAGTTTTTAACAATAGATTTGGATGAAATTTTTAATAAAAATGTCCAATTTCCTCTTTGATCTAACATACAAAGATTCATTTGCCCATGTTTTAAGTAAAGAGAACAAAATACAATCTGACTTTTAATATAAGAACCTCCATGATACTTTTACCTTATAATCTCCCATATTTGCTCAGACTTTTCATGTTTCATGAAATACCTATGTCCGGCACACGGATATAGGTATATAAGCTCCAAATATCATCCAAATATATGAAAAAACTTAGAAAAGACTAATCATACCTGTGTCATATACATATCGGTATTATAACATGGCAGTGTTTAGAAAATATCATTCATATTGGAAAAGGCAGCATTAATGAGAATGGTATATTGGTACAAGTATAGAATACCTCAGGTTTCTTAATATAATAATGGTTGGAATTACGGTCGTATAAAATAGCAAAGGCTTCATTGGATGCAATGGCCCTTTGCATGTAAGAATTGGGACCCTGCTCTAGCCTTATAGTTGCTCTTTTACTATCTTCGTGCTGATATCTAGCGACTGCACGGAGAGAAGGAAATATTGGATTCTTCATCTACAAGGCAACATTTGAGATTAAAGCAAAGATCGAATTGATGTGAATTTATATTACCTTCCCAGTCACATAAATCTTGGTCATCTGGATCCAAGTCCATATCAGGGATTGTTAAACGAAACATGAATAAAATTAGTATCAAATAATGATGACAATAATTAAAGTGACATGATCAGTAATAGTTGATGGCATACCAATACCATTGCCTCGACATCTGAGAAATAAGGAACATCTTCATCACTTTCAATAAGTAACTCTTCTGCTTCTGGTGGTGGATGATCAACAATCGTGCGTAAAGCATCCACTTCTTGTTTAATTGCAGAAGGATTCACCTGTGGACAACTGTTGTGGCTATTGGATGAACCATTGGATACAAGACTATCACCTTCAGGGGCTACAGCCGCTACACACGGCAAATCCTCACTATCTTTTACTTGTGCAAATAAAGGATTGTCGGGTTTTTCATGTCCAGTTAAGGAAACTGCCATTGTTTTGTAGCTGTTTGGAGAAGATAACATCTTCATTGCATGGAATTTCTCGGGCTTCACTGTTTAAAGTGCAAGGCTCATCCAAATTGCAAGACCCTGCAACTTCAAATGATTTTCCAAGGCCTGAATCTTGAGTTTCAATTGTTATTATTTCGGTCATCTGATCTTGATAACTGTTATTTGGTGAACTTACCAAAAGTGAACTCAAACCATCAAAGAAAGACTTATCAATCACATCTTTTATATCAACATCCAAGAAAAAAGGTTCATCATTCATAAGTGTATGGGTTATTTCCATCAAATAACCTTCCATATCAGCTGTTGCTTAACCATACTTGATATACTGTAAATTTAATTTAATTTTGGTTTAGGTGTAAGAAGCACCATGGCGTGTAAGGTGTCTAGTAGAAAATCTCAATTGATAGAATCAAAAGCTTTCCTTCACTATCTCTTGTGATAGTAGCACATTATTTATGATGCTCCTACCTTCTTACAAAGGAACACTGCCTGCTACTTATGTGCAAAAAGTAGTAAGTTTTGCAATCCATTGGCACTTACTTTGGTAATACATTTGTTAACCACGGAGCAAGACGAATTGGTCTATAGTTTATTAATCTCACTGGGGCTCGGCCTTTAGGGACAAGTACCACAATGCATGGAGAAGCTTACCATTTTGAAAGAAATGGCTCATAGTAGCAATTATATATTCTTCAATGATGTTACACGAGGCCTAAAGAATTGGGTCATGTACACGCCAAACGCTCTAAAATAATAGACAATATGCATTAATCTCACATCAGAAAGAGAAAAAAAAAAAAGAATGTCTTGAGGTATGTAAACAGGTGAATTACAAATCTTAATAGATATATTTTTTGGAAAGAAGGTAATGACCTCAAAAGCAGCTTATCACTTCTTGAATAGTAATCTTTAATTAATATCTTCTTGATGATTATTTGCTCGAAAGGGTTAAATTAAATGACATAATAATATTATTATATTAAATACTAACCCAATAAAATTTATATAATTATAGCACTTGAAGGACTTAATAATTTTAAATATTAAATGATTATACTATAAATATTATTAAAAACAAAATAAGTACCAACGAATTTTTAAGTGTGTTAAAATTTATATAATATAAATGATCAAAATATCAAATTTACAAGACTTTATTTTTGCAAATATAACTCGTAGCTAGATTCCATTAGGCAACATTGGACCTATCGCTAAAGGCCCAATTTCTTGAAAGTTCTTCCAATTTTATACTGGATTTTGCGCAAACATGCCCAAAACTTCTAAGAGTCATTAAGGGTCTTATTGGGAACAAATTTCGGACTCCAACTTGAACCCGCCTATTTTATTTGTCTAAATAATTCGTTTCACTTTTTAATAAAAATTTTAAAATATAATTTTATGCTTTTAAAAATAATATTAAATAATAATATTTTAAAATTATTTATTTTAAATTAATTTTTTTTAAATTGATCCAAAAAATTGATTAATTAAGAAAATGACCTAGATGTAAAATTTTATACGAATATGACCCATTTCATACCATGCACACTAATACCACCATTCCTATTGGCGGCACCACTCTGTCATCATTGAGCAATCATTAAATTTAAAATATATATATTTTGGGTGAGGCCAGATAAATTGGCGGCACTAGACTAAAGTGTGATTATCTAAAACATTCAAGAACCTGATGAAGCAATTACCTTTTCTAGATTGGCTGAAAAAAGAGTGTCACCTGAAGGTATGGCGGTACCAAATTAAATACTTTCTAAATTTTTGATCTATTTGCATGTTAAGTTTGTCTCATTTTTAAATTAAATTTAAATAACACATAAAAATATAAGAATAACAAAAATAAACACTTCTTGTTTTTTTTTAAACAATAAACTTAAAAAATATATAATTCTTATTTAAATTACTCAAATATATCCCTACAAAATTTTTCTTAAGTTTACTTAAAAAAGGTAATTACTTCATCAAGTCCCTGAATATTTTACATAATCACACTTCAGTCTAATACCGTCAATATATTTGACGGCACCCAAAAAAATATTTTTTAAAAAGTTGATGATTGCTCAGTGATTATGGGGTGGTGTCACCAATAGGAATGGCGACACTGATATGCATTATAAAACATAAGTCATTTATGTACATAATTTTTAAGTTGAGTCATTTTAATAATTAATCGAAAAAATTATGTTGCTTCTAAAAAATGCTTCTAAAAAAAACTATTAAATTCTGATAAAACCGACCAACTCCATATAAGTTTATGAGCCTCATTTACCCTACAATAATTTGAGTGTTGCTTTAAAGGAATCATGGTAGTAGTATCAACCTTTTCAAAAAATGGAAAATGAAAAATAAAGCTTTTGTGTTTCGGGAGAAATACAGAAATTTTGTTGGTTCTCTTTTCTTTTATGAGGCATCCCTTGTTAATAGTTAAAGAGGGCTTTTAGGTTTGTGTGAAAAAAAAGTTAGTAGTAGATTAGGCATGTGATGACAAGTTGTGGGTAACCCTTTCTTTTGAGACAATTATGTCATGCAAAATCACTAATTGTATATTTCTCTACTAAAAAATAAGTAAATTAGTTTTTTATTAAAAAATTCATCTATTTCTATTATTAAAAATTAGTCACTCTACATCAACATGAGTACATATGATACAACACGTGTAAATAGTTGGTTACTTCGTCAGTCATGTTAGTTTTTAACAGTAAAAATTGATGAAAATTTTGACAATGGGTATTTGCTTTTTGATCTATTTAAAAAAGATAAAGTGTAATCTAACTCTTAATACAAAACCTTCTATTATATTTTTACCAACAAAATCCAAAAGTAAAGCATTGAATATTTTTGCAAATTTTTAATTATATAAGGGAAGTTAAAATAATAATTTTTTACTGCACCCTTATTGAGGGGAGGTTGAGTATCTCAAATGGTAGCATTATCACCTATAAAAGTTTTTAAAATTTTCAGAGCATAGGGTTTGAATCCATCCATGCGCAATCAAATTTGGTGCTTTCTTAGGCATTCGTTAGAGGACTTCCACTTTGTGAATTTGTTGTTTCTTTAAATGCTCAAATTTAAATCGAGGACAATATTACACATATAAAAAAATCTACTAACTCTTAACATATAACACTTCACAGACTTTATTTAACAAAATCAACTAACCCTTAACAAGTTTAAACGCATTTATTTCGTCATTCCAATTGTATTTGTGAAGTCTTTGAAAAATTTTTAAGATGATGTATCAAAATTATCTTCTTAAAATGGGCAAAAACCTAATGCACCCCTATGTATAAATCATCTCAATCATGCCCATCACATGCAAAAAGCCCAGTGGGTCCACTCTAACCCTATCCCTCATCCCCCATGTCTCTCTCTCTCTTTATTTGCAAAGGCCGAAGTGGGGGACCATAGCATATTAATCTGAAGTTTACCAAGTCTCCCCTACGGCCCAAAATGATAGAATTGTATCTTTTGTGAAACTACATTTTAAATTATCAATAGACAATATTATAATATGTTTTTTTTCGGATAAGTATATATATTTAGTTTAAAAAAAATTACATCAATTGAGAAGGAATTTCACTAGCTATATCTTGATGAAAAACCTCCAAGACCTCACTTGAACGTATATAAAAGATCTGTAGATTTGATTTCTAATCTAGATATAGTTTAGCCATTCGGTTTGCAGCTAAATTTTTTACCCTTGGCACATACTGGATTCACCACTGCCCTTTAGAAAGGTTACAAAATGGTTATTAAATTATTTGAAAGTTTTCATTTAAGTTACCGAGCTGATAAAATCGTTGTTGTATGGCCTTCTATATTCACACTGCCTACACCAATCGAAAGCGCTCATTCCCTTTCTTTTCTACAATTTAATTTCTCTCCTGCTATCTAACACCGACTATCAGGTCGATTTGGATATAAAATCTTTCCTTTATTCATCTATGAGTATTGATTTACCGTACTGATCACTTAAGTTTAATCAAGAATGTAATAAGAAATTTAAGTTAAGAGTAAGTACTATTGATAAAGGCTATAAATCTATATTACATCCCCACCCATTGCACTTTAAAAATCTTCACCTAAATTGGACCAAGTGTCTCCTCCGGCCATCCTTTTTGGTTGAGCTTGGGCGGCTTTTGTTAGGGCTATATATGTACATATATAGGGTAGGGCTCAGCTCTGATTTATTCTAATTGCAGGAGAGACAGACACCTTTCTCTATATCTGAGAGGACCCCTACATGTGTGAGGTTCAAACAATGAATATGTTGAGATGATCGGAAAAAGTTTTTCAGTGGTTTTTATTATGCAGCTTGTTTCACGTATTCCCCTACCTTTTTTGAATCTTCATTGGAAACTAAAATATATGCTTGTGATGATGAATAAGTCTTTCTCAAATATTTGAATATTACCTTTGATTCTAACAAAATTAATATTAAACTTTAAAATGAGTGAGAACACATGTAATTATACAAAAAAATAAAAGATTAAATTCACGACCAACAAATATTAGGTGTAATAATAAGACGCATTACATTCCCATGAAAAGAACTTAAATTCAAACCTTGAAGATGAAACTGTTATAAGGGATAGCTATGAATCTCGAAAAGATTAATTTTCATGTACCATAAAATAGACATAGAAGATACCTTAATTATAGAACAAAAATTAAGTTTGCAAATTATATAATTTATGTGTAGGGGCGAAGGGAAGGGGTGTTATATAATTCTTTTTATTTTTAAAAAATTACAAGTTAATATAATAAAAAAATTACATTTTTGGTCTTTTCAAAAAAAAAATAGTATTCATTTTTGGCTCCCATAAAACAATTTCCTGACTTCCCCTATTGATGTGACTCAAGGCACTTTTTTAAACTTTAAGATTTGTTTGAGGTTAAAATCGAACTTTTGTGTTTATATTAATTTCAAATTTGAAATTTAGTTTCGATACTTTAATTTAATATAATTTAACTTATTCATTAATATTAATATTATGCTTTAGTCCAACTTACTAAGGTGACATAAAATTAAAAAAATTCAAATAGGGGTTGAGTTAGAATTTCGGGTTTTTTTTTCCTTAAATTCACATAAGGTGAACAACTAAATTTTTTAATTGGTTAGTGATTTGGACTAAGACATAACATATTAATAATAGTAGAAGGATTAAAATGTATTAAATTAAAGTAGAGAGAGTAAACCATCAAACTAAATATAATACAAGGTCTAAAACAAGAATTTGACCTTTTTCATGTTTCTTTTCCATACTGATTTTATAACCATTTTTTCTCTTTTAAAAAGATTTTGGGCCAAGAAAATGTTCAAAATCCCATAGAAATACAGTGAAATTACAGTTGTGATATAATGATCTATATTATGTATTTGATAATAGAGATAGGTCTTCCTTAGGTCAAATGGTTTGGTCTTTTGTACAACAAAAAATTTGGCTCTGATGAAATACACTTTTGTGTTTCCAATTTTATATTTTATTTTTATTTTCTCTTTCAAAAGGAGCAGGTAGAAAACTACAAATAATTATAGTCTTTGGCTAAATGAATATGGCTAAGCTAAGCTTTTTAGCTTTGTCCCATTGAGATGATTAGTCAGCTCCCACCGCCCATGAAAGGAAAAGAAAAGAAAAAAAGTTGGAATTGATATTACTGTACAAACATTTAATCACTGTGATAATGATATACCCAAAGTTACCACAATTAATTGTGTTCTAATATCGGTCAAATTAGTATATTTATTCTTCTTGATATAAGGTAGGTGAATAGCTGTGAGTAAAGATAATTAGAATTTAAGTTTTCTAAAACATCTTGAGTTTGAGAAGAAGAAGGGAGATAGCTGAAATTATAAGAGGAGAGAGTTGTCCTGTTTTGCTGTTTGTGGACCTTAAAAAGGACGTATTTGGTCATGTCCGAGATACTATATGTCGACTATGTATTAGTTTTTTTACTCCTTAAAACCCAATTGATCTATTGATATCTTGTTCTCGTAAATATAAAGTGTCATGTCAAGATTATGGATAATGTGATATATGAGTGATAGGTATTTTTTAAGAAAAACATATCTAATTGAGTTCTCAAACTTAAAATTTTTATCAATTAAACTCATTCACTTATGAAAATCATATTTGACTTTTACTATGCTGAAGTAACCATGAATAGCGACGGACTCAAACATCATTATGTTGACGTGACATTTTATGTGGAAATAATTATTGATGTGATTTCAAGTAATTAGATAAATTTTTTTCAATAGAAAAATTTATTTTGTTTATGGTTGAATCATATTTGGGTACGATGGTATTCTAGTAAAGCCCTCCAATAATGATGAATTCAAGATTTATACTTAGTCCAAATGATAGGAAAGAAGTCTACCCCACTTTGTTCAACTACCTATCGGTGAAAAGGTTGTTTTCATCGTTTGAGTGAAGTTGAAAATTGTGTTTAAATCATTATTTGTACTACGAATTTAATAATAGAATTCTTATTAAAGTAAAATATTACAAATATAAATTAAACAACTTCTTGTATTTCATTATTTCAAAATCTCTATATGCACACATCAAATTACCAAACCTTACTAAGAGAATAAAAAAAATTCAAACTAAAGTTTTTAGTCGAAGATAGAATTTGACATATAATTTGGTGAGCTTTGATGATGACTACCGGATCTACCATTACTTAATGTAATAATAATGTCAAATAAATAAATAAAAGCAAGCGCCGTTGGAGAGTAAAAAGGAAATGGAACAGAATTATGGAGACTCCCACGTATCATTTAAAAAAATTCAAACCCAAAAACCAAAATCAATCCAATAAAAAATAAATCTAAAGTTGAAATGAGTTAATAATTTCAAAAGTTTAATTTATTTCATCTAAATTTATTAATCCGAAACCAATTCGAAAAAACTACTTTATACTCTAATAATTTTAGTGGTAAAAGTATTATAGAAGTCGTTGTATTAAGAATTAGATTATATTTTATCTTCTCTATTAAAAAAATAAGTAAATAAAAACAAGGTAGAATCCGATTTCTAATATAATATACTTTTACTGGATTCTAGCTCTTCTTTCTTCTAAATTTCATTCCATAAATTTTGTAAAAATAAATAAATAAGAACAGAAGAAAAAATAAAGGAGAATAAGAAATTTAAAAAAATGGGATGTCGGTAAAAGGCTAAAAGAAGATACAAGAGTACATATACTTTATAATATTTTATAAAAATAATATTTCATAAAATAATTGAATAATAAATGAAGTACCATTCCACTTTTCAGTATATAACTTATCCCTTACGTTATATCTATTTTGGGATGATTTCATTATTTATATTTAATCTGGTAATATGTTATAAAAAAATGAAAATTGAATTTATGTAATCTTATTTATATGATGTGAAGTTAATTAATTTACTAGGAAATGCCTATTGAGCATTGTTGATCATCAATCTACTACTCAAATTTAGATGCTATATTATCCACTTTAATCCCTCTAGTAATTTGTAATTAGAATATTTGTTATCTTAGGGTAAATGTCAATTTCACTAGATATTCTTAAAATATGACTCAATTTCTAAATTAATTTATATAATTTCAAAATATCTTGATGGGGTCTTTAAAGTGCCGATATTATATCAATTAAATCTTTTTATCAGTCTAACATTAGTTTACACATTAAATATCAACTCAAATTTAACATAAAGTATATATAAATAAAGAGTAATTAATTTCATCATATATCCCAAACTATGACCCAAGTTCTATCAATCAAGTCCTTTTTATTAGCCTAACGTTAGTTTGGGCATTAAAAACTAATTCGAATATGTGGATCAAATTTTAATATGTATATGAATAGATCATTTAGATATGACACTTTAAAAAGAGAGTGTGTCATTAAATGTTAGGGGGCTATTTCTTTCTCCTTTTTTAACAGGAAAGATCTAAAATGTCTAGGCAATAGGTACATATTGTTTTAAATTTGATTCATGCATTTCAAAGATTCCCTACATCAAATTCAAGCTAACATTCGACACTCAAGCTAATGTTTATTAAGATAGAAGGACACGATTGATGCAATATTAATACTTTAAAATTTTTATTAAAACTTTTTAAAATCTGGGAATTAATTTAGAAGTTAAACGATAGTTTAATATGGGGTGAAATTAACCCATAAATGACATTTTCAAAATTGATTTTGACATGTTGTGTTTGAATTTTTATCATTGATCTGACTAAGGGTGCTAACTCTAGACCATTAAGTAAATAGTAATTTTTTTATTTGAAAATAAATGCTTATTTGAATAAAAATCAAAATAAAAAAAATATTGTTCGAGTATAATAAAAACATAACAATTATTGTAAGAAATAAATTAGTTTAGAGATAATTGACATAGCCTTTCCCCCCTTGGTTAATCATAACCACATATTTGATGTGATTAAAAAAAGTAAAAGAGAGAAGCAAAAAACAAAATAATGGTAAGAAGTGACACGTCATAATGATAACTCAATTGAAAATGACCTAATATAAACTTCCCTAATATGACATTAAACAACTATTGTCAAAAAAGAAAAACCTAAATTAGCCCAACTTGCAAGATTAATAAGTTTCTCTTTTAATGGCTCGATGAGGTCCCAAACAACCTTTTGACAATGAGTTTAATTAAAACCCTAAACCTAACTTTAATCCTATTCAAACCTTACTTTATAACACTTGCGGGTAGCTGCCAATCAGCATTGGCAAAAGTTTAGGCACGGGCAGGAGTGAAGTCAGAAGAGTTGAAAGTAAATTATAAATATTTGAGAAATTAAAATAAAATTTTATTACTATATTAATTTGACTTCGTCATTAGTTATGTGTAACTAAAAATTTTGTGGGTTGAAGTCCCAAAACTTTTTTAAGTATGAGCCATGCAACAAAAACTAGCCTAACTATTTTTCTAATTACACCATTACTCCAAAACTAGATTCTCAATTAGTTATAAATTTGTATAGTTAAATTATTGTTTGGTCTGTCTATTATGTTCAAATTCAGGATTATATTTTGTTTTCAATATTACTAATTTTTTTGTTTAAATTACAGTAAAAGTATTAGGAGTCGAATTGTATTTTGTCCTTTCTACTAAAAAATTACGACAAATTAAACTCTGTATGTTAGATCAAAAGAAAATTTTGGTCTTTTTTTGTTAAAATTCCATACACATGACTGATAGAATAGTCAAACTATAACATATGACGTGCGACATGTACCTCATGCTGATGTACATGCCATATGGCCATGGTTTGCTTTTTACTCTAACATCAAAGATTAATTTGCTCATTTTTTGTAAAAGAGGCAAATAACAATCTAACTACCAATATAAAGACCTCCATAATATTTTTACCATCATAATTAAATATTTAAAAAATGAGGACCGAAAATCAAAAACATATAAAGGAAAAAAGAGAGGAAAAAGAACATAGGGCTGTTTTGTAAGGAAAAAAAATTACTCATTTAGTTCAAGAGAATAAAATAAAATACAAAAGAAGGTAGCTTCCATCGTAACTCGAAGAGGGGCTGTTTTGTAGTATTTCTTTTCATTGTTGTCCAAAAAAAAAAGCAATTTAGGGTTTAAAAATGACCAAAGAGATCAGCCCCCAATAATTTTCATCGAAGTTAGGAGCTCCATGTTTCATACTTACATAATCAAATAATTAACTATCTAATCAAGTATTAGAAAATGAAGACAAGAAGCTAACAAAGGAGAGTAGAGTCAAATAAGAAAAAGAAAAAAAAAATTGGGATTAATCATTGTCTCGGGCCCCTAATTACAATCAACTTAAAATATATTGATTAATATTTTAATGGATAAATATTAAAATTATATATTATTGATGAAGAAAATTTACGAATCAATTATAAAGCGACGGGTGTCAAACTAAAATTATCGTGGGTCAAAATCAAAATTATCATGATGAAAATGATGATATCATATCTATGTCATAATTATTATTTTTAATTAATTTAAATTAATTAAGATATAAATATTAAAATTTTATATTATCACTAACTAAAAATAAAATAGTTAAGTGACGGTTGGTAAACGAATATGCTCCTTGTGGTCTTTGAAATACACTAGTATTATGAACTTCAAAATGGGCAAAACTAACTTATGGTCGGGTTTTAAATATTGGAGCTTGAACTTGACTTATATTTAAAAGGGTAAACTACATTAGTAATTACCCAATTATTAGGATTTTTTTTGTCACTCAACTATGAAAAGTTACAGAATAATGACCTAACTATTCAATCTTTTCTTTGGTCACTCAATAATTCAAAATTTTCATTTTCAGTCATCTGCAATTAAATTATTAATGAAAAGATAACTTGACAACTTTTAAATTTGGCATAATAGTAAGTTTAACCCCTAATATTTATACATTTTTTCAATTTAGTCTTAATTCTAAAAAAAATTAACTTTCAACATTTACACACTGTGTAATTTGGTCTCTTTTTTTTTACATATTTACTTTTTTTTGTAACATTAAGGGTTTGGTTTTAAGAAAATGAGAAAAGATGATAATTATTATCTTGGATTTTTGGGTGTTTCTATTTTTGGTATATTTTCAAAACAAATTTAGTTAATAGATTTGTTTATTTTTTTAGTTTTTTGGTAAAGGGATCACAAAAAAAAAAAGAAGACTAAATTACACAATGTGTAATTATTAAAGGTTAATTTTTTTAGAATCAATACTAAATTAACACAATATATAAATATTGATGGTTAAAGTTATTATTATGCCAAATTTAAAAGCTGACACATCATCTTTCCGTTAGCCATTTAATAATTGGTGACCAAAAAATAAAAATTTGAATAGTTGAATGATTATTTTATAACTTTTCAGAGTTGGATAACAAAAAAAAAAATACAAATATTTGAGTGACTACAAGTGTAATTAAACCTATTTAAATAAGAAAATTCTTTTTTACCTAAATTCATTTTCCAAACCTCGTATTATTATCCATACCTTCTCAAATATTGCATGAAGCCTTGAATTTAGACAAATAACCCCAAACTTTTAAGCCTTAAATATTAGAAAAATAGGAAACATTTTAGGATGTTAAATTTTTGTCAAATGCTATTAGAAAATATTATTTTAACTTAATTATATAGAGGAAAAAAAAAAAAAAAAAAGAGAAGTTTGATTAGGCATGGGAAAAGCCTGTTTAGTGAAGCGGCTATGGTGTACGATTGGGGGACAAAAGCCGCCGTCCGTACCTTTTTTCTTAATCATTCATATTAATATTAATATTAATATTAATATAATATAGTTAATTAGTTTAATATCTAAAATCTAATAATTAGTGGCCACTAATTTCACGCTGTTTCCACGTGATTGTTTGATAATATTAATATTAATATTAGTTTTATTTTATTTATTTATTTTAAATTGGTCATTAGACCTTAAAAGATTCCAATTATATTATTAAATTTTTCGAAATTATATCACTCATTCCATTACAAAAATATTAATTTAACTATTAAATTAGATGTCAAATTTTATGTGATATAATTCAAAATGATAAGTTTAAAGAAAAATGAATATTGTAAAAATTTTAATTTTTAGATTTTTGAAGGATTTTTAGAAAAGCTTTACTGCTGACTCTCTCTTTTATCGATTTTACTTCATGCTTTTAAAAGTTATGGGATAACGTTTTATTTTTCTTCAAAATTTTTATATTAAATTATATCATGTAAGATTTGACATATTATTATTTAATAGTTAAATTAACAGTTTTAATAATTGAAGGACATGATTAATATAATATTAATAATTTAATAATATAATTAAAACATTTTAAAATTTTAAAATTAATTTAAAATGTGGGTCATGGTTTAGATTTTGTACCAAAATTATCCCAAAGAGGAAAAAAAAATTTAAACAAAAAATTAAAATTACATCATAATTATAGGTTACTATCAAGTACATTGATAATGGAGTTAAAATAAAACTCTACAAGTTATCTGTACTTTATTTATCAAATTTTTAATAGGTAATTATTTCATCCACTAGAAATACAATTTTTTTACCTCACAAGCGAAATTAAGAAACAGTCACATATTCTTAATTATTTCATATTTTAATTCCGTAAATAGGGTTCAAATACTGCTACATACCCTTTTTTAATTATTAATTTTTATTTTTTAGTACACCCTAAATAGGACATGTATTATCCTTATAACCTTAAATGTGGAGGTGGAAGTAATGAGAATAATTTTAGTTAGCAACAAAATTGTCTTTGGTTGCTTTCTCGCAAGTTGTTTACTTATATGATAAAGAAAAAATGTATTACTAATAGGTTGAACAATTATCACACGTATTTGTTTTTCCCTAAAGTAATGTGAATTAATGATATTGAAAGCAATGTTTTAATAACCGGATTTTGAATGGTTTAGATTATTAATTTTTGGTTTAATAATAATTAATTTTTAGCCTGCTCTTGTAGCATGCTTTTTAGTATTGCTTAGGCATGTAATTTTCTTTTTGTAATTGTTTTTAGGGATGATTTTGTTGTCGTTCTCTCTAATTTGGCGAATGCTCAATTCTTTTGTCGATTTTTGCTCACCGCTTTGGACCACCCAGGGTTGATTTTCTTACCGTATTAAGTGCTTGCAATCACTTCAGAAATGCCGTGCTTGAGTTGTGACAAAAGCCAATTGCAACTTGTCATAATATTCTATTGATGCTGAAGCTAAAGCTTTTGTTGTGTTGATGGAGCTTATCATTCACCATCTTGAACGACGAGTGTTGTTATTTTTCTTTTGATTTGTATGGTTCTATTCATTCAATGAATTAATGAATTTACCTTTCATAAAAAATAAAAATTGCCAAATAGTTTTTATTTATCTTATGCTCGAATGGAATATTGTTAGAAGTAATGAAATATTAATATCAAGTATTGTATATATGGTAGGGCACATTACGTTTTTAAAGAAAAATGTAGGTCAATATTTTAGAAATGATATTTTTGGAGCGAACAATCCCGAACCCTGAATATGAATTATAAAATGATAATAAGAATACAAAATTTATGAGATATTAAAAGAATTAATTTATAAATTTAAATTCCTGTCTAGGTTGACTGAATGTGAACCTAGAAATAATATTTTATTAAATTTACGGCGTGTCATGCGACATGAAAGTAATAACATGAAGAATAACGAAAATTCAAACATTATTTCATTGTGTTATGCATGTATTCTTTAATAAAAATAGTAAAAATATTTGAAAATTAATTTTGTGAAAGACTTGTATTCTAAATTGACATTATAATTGATTCAAAGATTTAGAAACAAAATTCATTGTGAAAAATGTGATTTCCATATAATGATTTACTCGAAGAAATTTTTGGAATAATTAAGAATAAAGAGATTGACGAAAGAAAACAAATTCCCTCAGGAGACAGGTGGGAGAAAATAAAAATAGTCACCAAAATGATTTATTATTTTTGGGATAAATTAACATTTAGTCCCTGGACTTCTTAATGTTTTCCGCTTTGCTCCTTAACTCTTTTTTCTTGTTAACATTAGTGATTATTCTCAAAACGTGGCAACTTTTTTTTTCTCAATTTGGTATTTAAATTTAGATTTTGTTAAGGTGTAATGGCATGGCATTCCTTGCACCACACCATCCCCTGAATTCTTTTAAAAAATTTATAATTTATATATAATTTTTAGGGTAAAATATATCCAAGGTTACTAAATCATTAATAATTTTACATTTTGATCACTCAACTTCAAAAGGTTATAAAATGGTCACATAACTACTCAAAAGTTTTCATTTGAGTCATTGGGCTGTTAAAACCGTTGTTGTATGGCCTTCTCTATTCGCATCGCTCGCGCCAACCGAAAGCTCTCCTTCCCATTCTCTTCTACAATTTAGTTATTTTATTTTATTTTATGAAACAACTTTGAACATTACGAATTTGCGAATCAAAATCCAAACAATTTTCTTTATTAACATTAACCGTTAGATTGACTTGGATCTAACGTATTAAGTATATTCTTCTACTTGTTTATGGGTATTGATCTACCGTATCGATCATTGAATCATTGTTTAAAGCTTGCTAGCTAGATTTAAAAAAAAAAAAACTTAACAACCTAGTGACTCAAATAGAAACTTTCGAATAGTTTAATGATCATTTTGTAATTTTTTAGAGTTAAATAATAAAAAAACTTACTAATAATTTAGTCACTTTGGGCGTAGTTTACCTTTTTCAATAAATATATATATTTAATGATTTTTTTTAATTTAATAAAAGTAATATGTTGAAATATATTGTAATAATTAAATGATTCATAATCTATGTGTATGAGTATCAATTAAAAAATAGTATAAAGGAAAAATCAAATCTTAATTACAGGAAAAGTCAGAAAAGTACATGCGGGTTTTCCGGTAAAAGGACGAATTATTGATGACGTGCCACGTGGATAAACTTGAACCATAAGATGAAAGTTCAACGGCGGAGATTCAAACCTTTATTTGATTAGATTCATTGAAACTGGAAGAGAAACTGTAGAGAACTGCCCACTGAACAGATTCATGTTCTTACATGTTTATCCTCTACAAAAATTTATGGTCTAATTTTATTTTTAGTCCCTCTTAAATTTCAGATAGTAAAATTAATAATTAGACCTAATATTATTAGGAGCTCCAAATTTATAATGCGATTAACTACCGCTTTAAAATGGTAACATGGATTCTTTTCGTAGATAGTTTTTTTCCTTACACAATTTTTATTATTATCTATAATCTCTTCCAAACTCTTAAATTAGAGGATAATACGCACATAAACACGCTCAAACCTATATCCTCTTTTTTATTGCAACAACAACTAACTTATTTATTGCAATAACAACAGTGTCAATTGAACTAAGGCTTAATCGACAATGTTGATAATGTTATAAAAACTAGATTTTATTACACCCATGATGTGAGTGAAATAAAATATTATATGTTGAAAATATTTTCTTTTAAAATTTATTTAATAATAAATATAGGTGAAGTGGTAACAAATTTGTATTTTAATACTATTAAACACATGTTTAATTTGAGGATTTTTAATTTTTAATTCTTTTATTTGAAAATGATATAAATGTATGAAAAGATAAGAATGTCATTATAATAATATTAAGGGTAAATTACACCTCAGGCTATTGAACTATTAGTAAGTTTACGTTCTTCAAAAAGTTATAAAAATGGTTCATTTAAGTTATTGAGATGTTAAAATCATTGTTGTATGGCCTTATCTATTTGCACCACATGTACCAATTGAAAGCTCTCATTTCCCTTCTTTTCTATAGTTTGATTTTTTTTCATGAAACAACTTTGAATGTCATGAATATGAGAATCAAAATCTAAACAGTTTTCTTCTCCAATTTCCAACACTGACCATCAGATCAACTTGGATCTAAGGTATGTTATTCTATTTGTTGATGGGTACTGATCCACCAGTCAGATCGACAAATCTTCGTTTGCAACTTGCTAGCTTGACTTTAAAAAAAAAAAATTAATAGTCCAGTGATTTAAATAAAAACTTTTGAATAGTTTAGTGACTTAAATGAAAATTTTGAATAGTTTAGCGACTATTTTATAAAATTTTAAAGTTAAAGGACCAACACTTAAAAATTTCTAATATTAATTAAAATGATTAAATATAGTATAAATAGATTAAGAGAGATTAAAATCAAAATCATATATATATTTTTGGTTATAATTTAGGAAGAGAGAGAGAGACAGGGAGCTGGTTTTTGTCATAAATGAGGTAACGGTGTAGCAGAGGGCGGAGGGCAGTTCTCATGGCGGCGTTGCAGTGGCTTAAATTCCGTGCCATTATTGGTGGGTAAATTGAAGTGATAGAGAAAGCCAAAAAAAAAAAAAAAACCTCCTTGTTTTTCTTTATTTTATTTCTACCCTAAAAGAAAATTCATATTTTTAACCTCAAAAAACATCCTAGAAGAACAAAAAAAAAAACAAAAAAAAACAGGTCCTTTGTACTTAAAATTCAACTAATTCAGAGTTTTCAGACAGAACCAGAACCAGAAACAAAACAAAGAAAGATCAGGTCAAAACCAAAACCCCGACAGTTGTTGTTTAAACCCCCCCATAAAAACCCACTAGTTGATCTTGGGTGGGTTTGAAAGGGGTATTTTGATAGTGTGTTTTGCTATGGATTTTGGGTCCAAATTGATAGATTTTGTATCCAACAAATGGCTGGTTTCTTCTATTTAACTGGAAACAAACAAGAAGATAAAGAAGAAAGCTTACATTTATATAGAAACGAAGAGATCTACAACAGTAACAACAAAGGGTTCGAGATATGGCCGCAGTACTATTATCAGCAACCGCAGCAAGCAAACATGGTGAGCAGCACCTACCCGTTTGGGACGGGTCCTAGTCGAAGAACTATCGGTGGTGGGTTTAATTTATCCGATGAATCATCATCTTCAAGGTTAAGACAAGGAGGAATAAACTGTCAAGATTGTGGTAACCAAGCTAAGAAAGATTGTCTACATTTAAGGTGTAGAACTTGTTGTAAAAGCCGAGGGTTTCAGTGTCAAACACATGTTAAAAGTACTTGGGTTCCTGCTGCTAAAAGACGTGAACGACAGCAACAACTTGCAACTTTACAACAACAACAAGAACAACAACAGTTTCGTGGTGAGATCCCTAAAAGACAGAAAGAGAATCAAGGTGGTGTTGTTGTAACAGCTGTTCCTTCACTTGCTTGTACTCGTTTATCACCCACCACCACAACCACCGCTTCAGGTAAAAAAGAAACCTTGGGAATGGTCTAAAATGGTGATATTTTTGTAGACAAAAGCTCACCATCCCCACCTGTCTTTTTTTTTTTTTAAATCCCATTATTTCAGCCACTATTTGATGGTTAAACTGACTAAGAATTTCCATAATATTCGGGTTCCTGTTTTATTTATTTATTTATTAAGGTTTGCTTTTTCTTTATATATATATATATTAGGGTTGGAACTGGGGCAATTCCCACCGGAAGTGAGCTCACAAGCAGTGTTCCGGTGCGTGAAAGTAAGTGCTATGGACGATGTTGATGAAGAATTCGCTTATCAAACGGCGGTGAACATTGCCGGACATGTGTTTAAAGGTATACTCTATGACCAAGGACCTGAATCTCGTTACACCGATGGCGGCAGTGGCAGCAGAGAAAACTCTCAACAACAACAACTTAATCTCATGGCCGATACGACGACGACAGCCGTGGCTACTTCAAGTAATATAGGCACGAACATGCTCGATCCTTCGGTCTACCCAGCTCCGATCAATGCTTTTATTGCCGGTACGCAATTCTTCCCACATCCAAGGTCTTGATTTTAACGAGCATTTGTCTCTCCGAAATATGTTATCATCTACAAAACTTAGAAAGCTCATAATTTAAATGGAAAATAGAATCCATACGATAATGGGGGATGTTTTTTTTTTTTTTAATTTAAATCCAGATTTTCAATGACTTTACATAAATATATATATTATGTTTTTTGATTTGAGTGTACTTAGTGCAACATGTGAATGTGTTTGCTTTCTTGAATCTGTTTGGTTGCAAAGAAAATGGGACGAGAAAAGAAATATTAGGTTTTAGGCATAGGATTATACATTGCATTAAGTATACATTTTTTGAGAATGTATATGTATTTATGCATAATATTTACAAATATTTAGCATTTATATATATAAGCTACTTGAATAGGACGTGCATGGGTGTGACCCTCCATTGCAAATTATATATATGCATGTGATTTATGTTTATATTTAGTTTGAGACTAATGATAGTAGGCTAAGGTACGCAAGGTGTTAAATGGATATCTATAGAGATGCTTCTGTTTTTCTAGCCTTCTAGATTTATCCGATACTAGCTTTGCTCCTCGTTTAGAATCTGACCTGATTTAATTTCTGATTTAGTCGATGTCTAGTGATTACTAATTACAAAAGAATTTTAGATAAACAAATAATATATATATTAGATTATATTTGATGCACTAATAATTTACAATTCTATAGATTATCAGCGAGCTAGATAATGAGTCATTATTTAAAAAAAAAAAAACTAAATTAATTTCATTTTCAATGTTATTATTTGATTTACTAATGGTGTGTATAATTATAAATTGTTAGAATATCAAATATTAATCTATATAATCAAAAAGTGTTGAAGGTAGTGGTAATACACATTACATGTCTAGGAAGAGAATTTAGGTTCGAACTCGAAAAATAATCCTAGAAAATTTAATTTTCTTAAACCATAAACTAAACATAAATGTTTGTTATTTCTCGGAGGGATTATGGAAGGGTCAGAACATGATGATTCTTTATGATCACGAAACGAATAATAGCTAGCATTGTGATGCGTCATTGAAGCACAAAATATATCCTATCCCTATAGAAATAATAAAAAGAATAGTATAAGAGAAGTATGGTCAAATCCTCAAGAAAGAAAATCTACGTACTTGGGAAAAAAATAAAAAGACAGAATTAAAAGTTGATTGAAATTGCGAAATTAAATAAATTAAAAAAATTAAAATGGAGAATATAAAAATAAACAGAGTTTAGGAAAAGAGAGAGTGGCGAGATTCCAGCCTCTGGTTGTCTCGATCCTCCTTGAGTTAAATCCTTGGCTTTTAGGTGATCCTTCTCGAACTAAATAAGCTAGTTATAGTGGAAGAAGACGCCTACGGCCACCAGCTCCACTTAGGGTTTAGACTTATAATTTAGAGGAATCTGACTCTAGCTAACCGTTGCTCTTGTGGGACCATCTTACACTAGCTATCATCACTTCCGAATGGCGAATCCCACACCATGAACCTTTTTTGGGGATTTTTGACAACCTTTGACTAGATGAATTTAGTGGCTCGAAAAGAAATATGACTTAATAAAAAAATGGAATTTTATTGAATAAAGAAAAGAACAAGGTTAAGCTTTTTTGGAGGAGAAAGTGTTTACAGAAAAGATGATATGAAATTTGAGTCACTCCATCCCCTATTTATAGTACTAGGAAACCTAGTCTAGTCATACTTAAATTCTAAAAGATAAATACAGATAAATAAAGATAATTAAAGATAATTAAAGATAAGTAAAGATAAAAAATAAAATAAAATCTAAATAATAATATCTAACAATTATCCTAATATAATTAAAAATTAAATAGAGTCTTGTGTTTATAAAATATCTCTTCTTTGCATTTTTATCCTTATGTCTTCTATGCTTGCATTTTCGGCACCACATTTTTTCCTATGTCGCATGTTCGCCCACTTTATCTTTGAATTCACGCTTTTTGCCCTTAAATTTACTTTTGCCTTCAATTTAACCCCTAAAAGATAAAAGACCATAAATAGTCCAAATTAATAGGATTATACTCAAAATAAATATACAATTAACACATAAAAATATGTCGTTCTAGAATATCATCACATTGTCCTCAGTGTTGATGCTTAAATCTAATAATAATAATAATAATAATTGGATGGTAGGGAAAACAAAAAAAAATGTAATAAAAGATTCGTGGAGTTTTATAGAAGAAGATAAGAAAAAATTATTGAGGAATTAATGCATTTATAGCCTACTTGACCTAGAAGCATCATCTCCTTGTGCATTTTTCTAAAAAAAAAAAAAGGTCACATTGCTAAAGATAATAGGGGAATGATTATAAATATTGAAATTTGTTAAATATTACATTTTTTAGTGAACATATGAATTAATTGATTTAAACACATGTGAAGTTCATTAACAATAGTTAATTGATTTTAATTAAATAGTCAGTCATTTTTTTTTTTTTTTTTTTTTTTTTGTATTAGTATTGAGTCGATTGTTAATCGTCTAAGGGAGGTTCCTGAGAGAACCGTTCCCAATTTGTCCTCCAGTTGGTACATAGTGAGCAGCTCGAGCAATGCGTTGATAATCAATAGGTTTGAGATTGGGATTTTTATGCCCAACCTTCAACGCTAATCCTTTTTCCAAGATTACGTATCCATTTTACCAATTTCCCTTTCCTACAATGTTTCGTCTACCAAATCCTTACGTGACAAGAAAAAGAAAATAAAAAAAGCCTAAAAATTTAACACTAAGTAATTGGGAAAACCATGTTAACTAGAATAAGTACAATGTTTTGAATAATAAAAATTATTATTATTATTTATGTACGATTAATGTATGAATTTCATGTACCATTAGTAAATAATAACACAACACATCATTATTGAGTACAATAACAAATAATGGAGGACTTATAAATAAATAATAAATTTATTTAAGTATCATTAAATATTAATTGTAATTACTATAATTTTATCTGGTTTAGAGTTTACGGTTTAGAATTTAGGCTTTATATCGAATTTCAAGTTTCATATTTATATTTAAATAAAGTTATTAATATTTATTTTTAAGTGATATACTATTTTTTATTTCATGAGTGATGAAGTATCATCTTATTATCCACAAATGATGTATAAAATGTATATATTGGCTAACGGTGTATTAAATATTTACCAAATAATAGTATTTGATAGTAAAATGAAAATAAAAGGGTTGGTTTTGCTTGACAATTGTGGATGTTGAATCATTTCCATTAGCATGAAAGATAGGATTGCAATTTACTTTTACTAGATCTGTTTGTCATTAAGCTAAAATTTGGCGAAAAAATTGACAATTTTTTTTACCTAGTTTGCTGTAATTTTCACCACCTAATTACTTTTTTTTTTTGAACTTATAAATGATTATTTCAATGGAAGAATTTAAAATAGTATTAGGTTTGGGTAATTACTCTTTTATTTTCATAGTGCTCCTTGTTGTAATTAGGTCATTATTGAAATCTTTGCATGCTAGATTACTACAAGAAATTATTATAATGGCAAAAATAATTAAGCTAAATTAAATTGTTTCTTATTATCAAAACATAATTTACTAAGATTTATTTCTCCATTGTTTTTGTTTTTTTCCTTGGAAAAAATTAAATATAATAAAAGTTAGAGGTGAGTATGGTTTGATTTGATCGAATTTTTTGAATTTTTCAAATTGGGTTTGTTTTTTCATTTTTTATACAAATTTTGTGTTTTAAATTTTTGGACTTATTTTGAAAAAAATAAGCTTTATTTAATGGATTTTTGGCTTATAAATATTTTTAAAATGATTAGTTTCCAGTAAATAAAAATAATTAAAACTCTTAAGTAGTATTTTTGAAAATAATTATTATATAAAATTTTAAGATATTTTCACTATTTTGCATCATAAAAAATTGAAATTAGTTTAATTAATTATAAATTAATAAAAATAAAAATAACTTTCATTTGAATAACCGCGATTTTTCAACTTATATTTCAAAAAATCATCCAAATGCTATAGATTAGATTGATTTTCATCCCAAAATAAAATTACTTTCCATACTTGATATATGCTTATTGTATATATAAGTTCTATCTATATTAATTTTAATTTCATCATAAATTATAATAATTGATTCTAATTATAACTATATACCTATAATTGTATTTATAATTCTTTGCTCCAAAAAACGTATTTATAATCTCTTAAAAAATAATAAACTAATGCTATATATAAAAGATAATTACATACTTCAAGTTTCAAATAATAACATAAAGAGTAAATTAATACATGATTTTGCAAACAAGTGTCGTTTTTAAGATTACTATATTTAATAATATATATTTTCATCTTCGAAAAATATAAATAAATTATAAATAAAATGTCTATTATTAAATGAGAAGGGATTGTATGAAACTGTGATTCCATATCATCCCTATCCCTTTCTAATAGGAGAATAACAAATTAAATTTTTTCTCCTGATTTACAGCTTTTTCCTCTTAAAAAAATTCAAATTCAACTAAAACTGCTAAAAATCAAGAAGAAAAATATGATTTGTTATTTTTTTATTGAAAAAGAGTATGAATGACATGAAATCACAGTTTCATATAATCCTTTTTCATTACTAAATTTAGTACAATATTATATTTTCGATAACTCAATATTATTGTATAAAATATTGTATTAACTATCTTACTAACCTCATTTATTAGCAAAATTCAATTAAAGAGAAAGGCATTGTATGAAAAGACCTTTCAAAAGAAAAAGGAAAATTAACTTAGAGGGCGTAGTGCCCCCCCACCTATCGAAACCTTAGTAACACGAAACATTTATTATTAGTTAATTTTGGATCCCAAGGCCATTTCCCTAGCTATAAAGCTGCCATACTTAATTGATTATGTAGCCTAGGATTAATTTATGATAATTTTATCAATTTAATTCATTGACAAATAAAAATAGAAAATTCGGCATATTTATAACTATTTATTATCAATCAATTAATCAAGATTTCAATTGTTTCAATTATAATTATTGAAGAATTTTTAACTATTTCGAGAGAAATTTTTGAAACATCATTTGCTCTTAATTGATTGACCCCTCGATGAATTAATATTTTCTCAATTGGTGGTGATATAGTTGCCCACAATGTCCTATATTCTATAGGGTATGAGCTCCAACCCTACTTAGCACAAATGTTTACAATTCTTTGATAGACAGACATGCTCTACACACGGTTCGTCTCGATGAGATGTTTTTATTTTGTTGAATCCGTTATTTGAAGGATTTGAACTTTTCACAAAATCATAATTTAAAATTCTGTTTAAGAATAATATCGAATCATTAGAAAATTTATCAACTCCAATAAAATGATACTTTAAAACCATATTCGAAAAAGATAAAAAAAACCCTTAAAATAATAAACCCAAAACTTAAATTAAAACATACTATAAATTGATATTTTTCTAAAATATTATGAATGGATTTGAAGAGGAAATTAAATCGATATGTAGTGATTAATATTTGGTGGGATATGGAATACTTTTTTTAACATTGACCCCATAGTGAATTGACATTCACATGTGGGCTGCCGCATGCTTTCATTGCACATTGACACCTGGAATCGACTCTCATTACCCTAAATTAGATGCATCCGGAGAATATGGTACCTAATTTTTCATTGATAAGACTTCGATTGCCCCCACTAAGTCACAAAAATCAAAATATTATCTGTTCTCAGAGGTTCTTGAAGTACTTATATATCAATTTCTAACTCTATGTTGATTGTATTTAAATATCTTTTTACTTTAAATTTTACCATACAAATTTTTCTTTTAAAAATTATTATACTATGTAATATTTGATTTTGATTTGAACGTGTGTTTTAATGTCTTTTATTAGTTGGCTTAAATTAGAGGGCAAGACCCATTAATCGATTAATGATTATCCATCAATAATCATCTTTTAATATTTAATTGGTGTTTAAATTTAATTTTAGTGTTTAATTTCATACTCAAACTAAATATTATCATATAGTCTAATGAATATTTGACATACGTGCTTTAGAGAAAGAAAATATGGATACTTATTTAAGGAAAAAACTCAAATACTAAGTAAAACATTGAAACTAAACTAAAGTGCTTAATTAAAAAAAATCCTTAAATATCAAACTGAAAAAGTTTAAGTACTAAAATGAATATTAGATCCAAACTCAGATGCTAAAGTGGAAGAAAAGAAACTCATCTACACTCAAATACCAAATCAGAAAAGAAAATACTGTGTTTGCTATTGTCAACATGTTTTGTGATACTGGAGATACATCATCTTAGCTGCGCATATATATATATATAGGCATATAGCTGTATAATTTGAGTAAAACGAAAAAGGCCCATTAGCTGACCAAAGCTAAACTTAGTGTTTTTGGGATACTCACTGATCCTCAATTGCCACAGTTGCTGCTATATTTTGTTATGGAAACTTCCTTAATTATTGAATCCAAAACTGCAAGAATAAAAGATGGGTTTTGGACCTTTGGTCCCTATTTATCCTTATCGTGTGATGAGGAAGGGTGAAAAGAAGTGGTTGATTCCACGGACATCCTTGAAATATGATTAGATTCGATTCTTAATTTAAAGTATTTATTGAATTTTTAAAGTATAAATATTGATAGAGTATTTTCCGATTGTCTCACTATTTGCTTAAGTTTTTTACTGTTAGCTTAATTCTTACATGCAGCATGTTTAAATGTATGTGTACCTACCGAATGAATTGCTTGGATTTGATGTGATAAGACAGGCATTGCCGTCATGAGTTTTAGTAACATTGTTTAGTTTATTAATATGTTAGACCCAAGTTATTTATATGGTAGGTGCACACATGTTTTACAATATGATTCAAGTTAGAACCAAACTAGCATTTAAAGGCTAGGCTAATAAAAGGATTTAACTGATACAAACTAATATTTTGAGGAGGGTTGAGCAAGAAAAAATTGAGAAATCAAAAATCAACCAGGACCGAAGTGTTTGAACAATTTATAAAATATAAGTTAAAAAAACAACAATTACTCAAATTGAACTGAATTATAATTTTATTTAATTTTTATAATGCAAAAGCAAATATTTTCTATTTAAATAAAAATCACTTTAAAATTCTACATAAAAAATATTTTAAAAAAAACTATGTAAGAGTTATTGAAATTTTTTTTTTATTTGAAAAATTAAAGTTTTATAGAAATATTTATCAAAAGGATTTTGAAACAATAACAAATAATATCTGAAATTAAAAAAAACATAGCTCATTTTTTTCAAAAATAAGTTTTTTTAAAAAAAAAAAACCTAAAACTCAAAATTAATATAGAAAAATAGAGAACATAACCAAACCAAATCAAATTATCATGGACGGTTCAAAAAATCCAAAAACCCGACCAAACTGAACCGAAATCACACATAACTTTGAGGACTCAATTAGAAACGTTTTTGACATTTAAAACCAATTTAGAGTCAAAGTAATAATTTGGGGATGTCTAATGGAATTAACCGGAAAAAGAAAAAAGGGCAGTAGTGTCCAAACAATAGCATCTAGGGTTTCCGACAGTAGACAAAAATAGGGTGGTGAACTAAGGGTTTTGGCATATGACATATCGTCTTCGCCATTGGCATGCGAAAATCTACTGCTAGTATCTTTTGATTTATTGGCGTCGTGGCTGATTTGTGGTCCAAAAACTCAGTTTTGTTTATTTTTCATGAAGAAGGCAAAATGGTTGAGATTTTCCATGCCGAAAAAAAGATGGCCGCGCCTGCTTTTCTGTTTGCATGTAAAGCTAACCACATTGCATGCACTGCAGCCTATACCCAAAGTCAAAACTACTGAAACAAAGGCGTGACCATTTTGATATTGGCATGTAGGCTACGGAATGTTAGCGAGTCTGATATCTTTATTGCTTGAATTGGATTAAATCATTATTTGTGGCTTGAATAAGGTAATTGTTCTCATATTGGGTTTAAACTTGGCAACTGTTTTTTCATATTAGAGCTTGAACTTTAGAGCTTTCAAGGAATAATTTAGACAAAAAAAAAAAAAGATTCAAGCCATAATTTGGGAATAATTGTTCAAGTTTAGGGCCTTACTTAGATAAAAAAAATTCAGACCCTAATGTAGGAATAATTGTCAAGTTCAAGGCTTAAATTGGACTAAAAGAAATTCAAACATTAATGTAAAATAAAAATGTACGTAAATAAAAATAAAATTAAAAGATAAAACAATACCTTTGTTTTTTATTTCTCTGTTGAAAGAGTTTTAAAATAAATAAAATGGAAAGTAAATCAACAGTAAGTGAAGATAAAATCAATCCTTTTTCTTTTGCTTTTGGTTCTGGATTGATTGTCTCCGAAAAAAAAATTCGTTTACAATGGTTTCGGTTTTATAACTGATATCCAGATCACTTGTTATTTTTTATTTGTTATTCTCCTTGTTTTCTCTGCCTTTTGTCGTCTTTCTTCGTTTGCAGGGTATGGGCGAGGCAGCGCGTGGGTGTCGCTAGTGGAGATGCCTGGGGAGCTGCGGGTGGTCAGAGGAGTAGTGGGCATGGGGAACATAGGCCAATGGCAGAGGCGGCGCGAAGGACTAGGGTTTGCTTGGCTGAGGGTGTTTATTTTGTGGGCTAGATCTTTGGGTTAGGGTTTTTAGAATTTGGGCTTTGTTGTTTTTTTGGGTTAATAAATTCTGGGCTGTTGCTTGTATTAATTGGGCTCTGGATTTTTGTAAATGGACATTTAAAGGGATTGATTCTATTTATTAATTTTTGGTTTTTTGTTTTATCAGGTATGGGCCGGGCAAATTTGGTTATTACAGCTGCCCCTCTTTGCTCATTGTCGTGAAACAAGAATGGAGCAAAGACTGTAAAAGAACCAATTTTGCCCGGTTTTGGCCAAGCCTTGACTTGTTGGTCCTTGTCTTCCTCAAACATTTTCAACTCTAGTGTAACCGGTTGCTTTGATCCACTCTGCCGCCGCTTCCGCGAGATATGACCCGTGGCTTTGATCCGCTTTTCCTCAGTTTTCTAATGAGTGAGATTTGTTTATTTTTAACTTGCTCCAATGTGAGTTCACGACACAAAGAGATTTGTAGCTTCAATCTACCAACTGCTCCACTGGGACTTTGAGGAAATAAATCTGAACTTTTCGAACTGCTTCATTATTCTCGCAATATGAATTGACTTTTCTTTTCCTCTTTTTTTTTTTGAAAAACGGAAATTGAAAAAACAGAAATTGGAAATAGAAATTGAAAATACCTCAGCGTGTGTGACCCGAGGCCCAACTCACATTTCGCATTATGAGTTGATTTTAACAGAAATTGAAAGACAGAAATTAAAAATACCTCAGTGTATCCCGAGGCTCAACTCACCTCTCGTATTCTGATTTGACTTTTGAACAGAAATTGAAAGACAAAAATTAAAAATACCTCAGCATGTCCCGAGGCTCAACTCACCTCTCGTATTATGAGTTGACTTTTGAACAGAAATTTAAAGACAAAAATTAAAAATACCTCAGCGTGTCCCGAGGCTCAACTCACCTCTCGTATTATGAGTTGACTTTTGAACAGAAATTGAAAGACAAAAATTAAAAATACCTCAGCGTGTCCCGAGGCTCAACTCACCTCTCGTATTATGAGTTGACTTTTAAACAGAGATTGAAAAACAGAAATTAAAAATACCTCAGCGTGTCCCGAGGCTCAACTCACCTCTCGTATTATGAGTTGATTTTTGAACAGAAATTGAAAGACAGAAATTAAAAATACCTCGGCGTGTCCCGAGGCTCAACTCACCTCTCGTATTATGAGTTGATTTTTGAACAGAAATTGAAAAACACCTTAGCATGTGACCTGAGGCTAAACTCACCTCTCGTATTATGAGTTGATATTTAAAAAATAAAAATTGAAAAACACCTCAGCGCGTGACCTGAGGCTCAACTCACCCCTCGTATTATGAGTTGATATTTTGGACAAAAATTAAAGAACAACTCAGGGTGTGACCTGAGGCTCAACTCACCTCTTGTACTATGAGCTGATTTTTTTGCAATCAGAATTCCAAAACATATCATCTAGTGGAACTCGGATGTCTTCTTTTTCCTCGATTTGGTACAACTATCATCAGAGTTTCTCGCTTTATGGGTGTACCTGTATGTGTTATGCATGATGTTATCATGATATGCACGTGTTGGCCTTAAATGCTTTTATGCCTACATGGTTATGCCATGCGCCCTGGGCTTGTTTGTCATGTATCTCTCGTTATGACTTTCATGATGACTTGTATTCATTGCTTCGATTCTTGACTTTTCTTTCAGGTTTTGTACCCGTCCTCAAGTTTTACGAGTAATCTGCGTTTCTCGTATATCACCCTTTTGCCCCCTGTTGAACTTTGTCCTTGCTTTGAGGCTCTTGTACTTACCAGATCCTCATCCAGGTAATGCTCACAATTCTTTTTGTTTAGAGTAGGTCATTTCACTATTTATCATTTAAATGAACCAATCATGAGATGTATGAAAATGGTCAAGTGGGTATGAAAGGGATACCTCATATCTGTATTTATTTTAAAGGTTAACAAGCAAAGAAAATGGACAAGGAATAATTCAATATAGAAAGCACCATAAAAAAGGAAAGCAGGGTTCAATTGTCACAAATGCTCTAGATATTCGACATATGAACTTCTCCATGTTCCTTCATCCTGGATCTTTTCGAGCGAAGCTTCTTGTGTAGAAGGTTTTGAGCCTCCGAGTCTGCTTCAAATATTACAATCTCGCTATTTAACTCTCTGTTCAAATCACCTTTGCTCTTTAAGCCCGGATCTACTTCCTTAGGATGCCCTTCCGGGTTTACATCCTAAACCTTCTTGTTTATCAAGACGCCCTTTTCGGGTTTTTATCTTGATCTTCCCTTTTTTTTCTTTTTTTTTTCAAGACTCTCTTTCGGGTTTTCATCTTGCTTTTTTTTTTAAGCATAATATTTCTTCACGACATCTGAGTTCACTGGATTTGGTATCTCTTTCCCATCCATCTTAGTGAGAATCAAAGCTCCACCCGAGAAGGCCTTCTTTACGACATATGGTCCTTCCCAATTCGGGGCCCATTTTCCTCGAAAGTCCTTTTGTATAGGGAGAATCTTTCTCAGCACGAGTTCTCCTTCGCGAAATTCCCTTGGTCGTACCTTCTTGTCATGGGCTGTGATCATTCTCTTCTGGTACATCTGTCCGTGACAGATTGCTTTCAAGCGTTTTTCTTCGATCAGATTTAGTTGGTCATATCGAGCTTGCACCCATTCTGATTCTTCTAGTTTCAACTCCATTAAGACTCGTAAAGAGGGGATCTCAACTTCGATTGGCAGCACAGCTTTCATTCCATAGACTAGGGAAAAAGGAGTTGCCCCTGTAGAGGTCCGAACACATGTGCGATATGCATATAGGGCAAATGGGAGCTTCTCGTGCCAGTCTTTATATGTCTCAGTCATTTTCTTAATAATCCTCTTAATATTTTTGTTGGTCGCTTCTACTGCTCCATTCATCTTTGGGCGGTAGGGCGAGGAATTATGATGTTTTATTTGAAATTCCTCGCACATCTCCTTCATCATCTTGTTATTCAGATTCAAAGCATTATCTGAAATGATTCTCTCAGGTAATCCATATCGACATATGATCTCCTTTTTTAAGAACTTGCAAACTGCGGTCTTTGTCACATTCCCAAATGAAGCAGCTTCAACCCATTTTGTGAAGTAATTTATGACCACAAAAATGAATCGATGCCCGTTAGAAGCTTTTGGGGAAATTGGCCTTATAACATCCATGCCCCACATAGAAAAAGGCCACGGAGAAGTCATGACATGAAGGGGCGAAGGTGCTGCATGAATTTTATCGCCGTAAACTTGACATTTGTGACACTTTTGTGCGTAACTGATGCAGTCGCTTTCCATCGTCAACCAGTAATAACCGAGTCTCATAATTTTCCTGACCATAGTGACACCATTAGCATGCGTTCTACAAATTCCTTCATGGACCTCTTCAAGTATCTTTCTGGCTTCAATATCATCCACGCATCTCAGAAGCACTTCATCTTTTCCTCTTTTGTATAGGATGTCCCCATCAAGAACAAATCCTGCTGCCATACTTCTGATTGTTCTTTTGTCGTTCTCATTTGCTTGCTCAGGATATCTTTGATTTTTGACATAATCTAAGATATCATGGAATCATGGCTGTCCATCCGCCTCTTTTTCAATGCTAAAACAATGCGTCGGGGCCTCATATATGCTCATCTGGAGAGGTATTATTTCCGTTTCTCGGTTCGCTTTGAACATTGAAGCCAAGGTGGCCAGGGCATCAGCCAATTGGTTTTCTTCTCGTGGGAAGTAATTAAAAGTCACTTCCTCAAATTCTTTGACCAATTCCGCAACAAGATCGCGATATTTGATCAACTTCGAGTCTCTCATTTCCCAATCTCCACGGATTTGGTAAATCACCAATGCCGAATCCTCGGATACCTTTAAGATTTTGATGTCTCGTTCAATAGCTGCGCGAAGTCCCATGATGCAAGCCTCGTATTCCACTATGTTATTGGTACAGAAGAAATTTAATCTGGCAGTGAATGGATAATGATTCCCTTCTGGTGACACTAAGATTGCTCCAATCCCATGCCCCAATGCATTTGATGCGCCATCAAAGCTCATCTTCCATGATTTCTCTTTTGACGATTCACATTCTTTTTCTGTAATGCACATCAAGTCTTCATCTGGGAAATCAAATCTTAATGGCTCGTATTCCTCTGTCGTTCAAGTTGCTAGGAAGTCAGCTATTGCGCTCCCTTTTATCGACTTTTAGTTCACATAGATGATGTCGTACTCTGACAATAGGATCTGCTATCGTGCCATTCTTTCTGAGAGTGCAGGTGATTCTATCATGTACTTTATTGGGTCCAACTTTGAGATCAACCACGTCGTATGATACAGCATATATTGCCTGAGCCTTTGAGCTACCTAGACTAAAGCACAACAGAAGTTTTCAATTGACGGGTACTTCGCTTCATACTCGGTGAATTTCTTGCTGAGGTAGTAGATTGCCCTTTCCCTTTTCCCTGACTCGTCATGCTGCCCTAGTACACAACCCAACGAGTTATCGAACACAGCCAGATACAATATTAAGGGTCTCCCGTGAGTTGGCGGTACTAGCACCGGGGGGTTAAACAAATACTGTTTTATCTTGTCGAAAGCCATTTGACATTCCTGATTCCATTCTCCAGGATTATGTTTTCGAAAGAGTCGAAAAATTGGGTCACGTTGGTTGGTAAGCTGAGCAATAAACCGAGCGATGTAGTTCAACTTTCCTAGAAATCCTCTGACTTCTTTTTATGTCCGTGGAGGTGGTAATTCTTGTATGGCTTTTATCTTGTCCGGATCAACCTCAATCCCTCTCTCGCTGACGATGAAGCCCAGTAATTTCTCCGAGGTCGCTCCAAATGTGCACTTGGCTGGATTAAGCTTCAGTTGGAACTTTCTTTGTCTTTCAAACAATTTTCTGAGGTTTCTAACATGCTCTCTTTCTCCCCAAGATTTGGCAATCATATCATCGACGTAGACTTCTATTTCTTTATGCATCATTCGTGAAATAACGTCACCATTGCTCTCTGATATGTTGCCCTGGTATTCTTTAATCCGAATGGCATTACCTTGTAGCAGAATGTTCCCCATATCGTCACGAATGTAGTTTTCTCCATATCCTCGGGAGCCATCTTTATCTGGTTATAACACAAAAATCTATCCATGAAAGAAAATAATAAATGTCCTGCTGTGTTATCTACCAATGTATCGATGTGTGGCAAGGGAAAATTATCTTTTGGGCTTGCTCGATTCAGGTCGCGATAATCTACGCACATTCTCACCTTACCGTCTTTCTTCAGTACTGGGACTATATTAGCCACTCATTCTGGATATTTAGAGACTTGTAAGAAGCCAAGATCAAATTGTTTTCTTACTTCTTCTTTTATCTTTAACAGCATTTCAGGTTTCATTCGTCTTAGCTTCTATTGAATGAGTTTGCATTCTGGTTTCAGTGGGAGTCTATGGACTACTACATCCTCGTTCAAAAAACTGGCATGTCCTGCTACGACCATGCAAACACATCTTTGTACTCATGAAGCAAAGCGATCAAATTGTGCTTGGTGTGCTCTGAAATGGAGGTCCCAATCTTCACTTCTTGTCTCTTTTCTTTGTTCCCCAAGTTCACCGCCTCAACAGATTCTTCATGGGGTAGAATCTGTTTATCTTCTTGTTCTATCATTCTCAGTAAGTCAGGGGATGAGACATAATCCTTAGCATTTTCCTCAGCTTCGAACTCTCCTAAACAAATAACTTGCTCGAAATCAATTTTAGGACTTGTAACGGGATTGTTCACGTCATCGATATCTGAGCACCTGAAAGGTAAATGGAAAAGAAACTATAGAGGAGCATCGAGGTATTGGAACCTACAAACGTAATACTATGGCGTGATATGAGATATATATATAAAGACAGGCTATGAGAAGAGGGAATAAATGTGAGGCCAATGAGAATGAGAGACCAGGACAAAATGCATCTTCATTAATGTTCATTTAAAAGCTAAATAGCCAACATAAACTCTTATAACAGATTCCCCTACAACTTAGGGGCATACAAGAAGTGAGCATTGAGCATTACTTTGGGGAGGACCCAGAAACTACAAGAAGATCTACAGCGGTCCAATTGTTCAAAACAAATCCGGAGGGGCTAGGGCGTATCATTGAAATGTCTTCTGCTGCATCATCCACTCTGTCAATGATGTTTATACTGAAGTTCTGAAGGCCTTTTCAATTGATAACAGCGTGTTTTGTGAATTGTCTCTGCCCTGATATATCATTCCTGCAGATGTAAAAGTTTTCGACAACGGCGGATACATTATGGGCTCCCATTCTACTTCCTGACCTGAGGCTCTTGCAATCCTCTTTTCTTGATCTTTCTGTAGCTGTTTCCTTCTTTGTTGTACATACAGTTTGAACCTTAAACTATATCGAGCCTTGTGGTGTACCGGTTTTAGTGCTCTAGCTATCACTTGCTGGTATCTTTCTAAGCCTTTCCTTGCTCGGGCTCCTTTTCCCACCGTCAGTTTGATTCCCATCTTGGTATTCCTTGACAGTTTGGGCGTGGGAGCCCTATTCCCTTCAGTAACAAATGTAGCGTTGATGAATTCGAAGGAATGGAAGGAGCATTCTGCCGTATCTTTGTTTGCCTCGATGTAGGGTGCGTCAGTAGAGAGTGATGCGACAATGTCTTCTTCACCAGCGATCGTGATCAAGCGGTTATCCATGGTAAACTTTATTTTTTGATGGAGAGATGAAGGGATTGCTCCAGCGGATTGGATCCAGGGCCTTCTTAAAAGGTAATTATATGAAGGTACGATGTTCATGACCTGGAACTCGACATTATATGTGCACGGGCCCACCTCCAGAGGAATCTCGATCTTTCCCATGACCTCTCGCCGTATTCCATCAAATGCCCTTACTGCGGAATGGCAAGGCCTCAGATAAAACATATCAATTGGCATCCTGGACAGTGTAGCCAACGACATGACATTAAGCGCAGACCCGTTGTCAATAAGCACATGCGGTATTATATAGCCTTTGCAACCGACTGTAATGTGCAATGCTTTAACAGAGCCCCTACCGTTTGGTGGTATTTCATCATCACTGAAAGAGATGAAATTATCCGCATTTAAATTGTTCACCCACCTATCAAGTTTTTCAACGGGTACATTGCTCGGCACATACGCTTGGTTTAACACTTTCAGTAAAGTATTTCGATGTGGCTCTGAGTTCAACAATAGAGATAATACTGATATTCTTGCCGGTTGTTTGTTCAGCTGCCCCACGATGTTGTATTCGCTGTACTTAATAAACTTTAAGAATTCATGTGCTTCATCCTCATTCACAGGTTTCTTAGTTCTTTGTTCAGATTGTATCTCAACATCGACTTCGGTATCATGTATCGGTACCTTTCCTTTCTGGCTCGTGCCAACGGCTTTCTTCTTTTTTTCAACCACTTCAGGGGAATAACACCTCCCACTACGGGTAAAATGCCCAACCTTTCAGACGTTTTCAGTTGTAGCTTCGGGTATGGTGATGTTGACATCGTATTTTCATGGTACTGCTTTGTCATCCTTGTAAGGGAAAGGAGCTGGTGCTTTGATTATCATCTTTGGTTCGGCTTCCTTCTTCTTGACCTTATAATAAATCACCAAGGGTCGATCGACACTATAAGGGATGGCTGGTGGTTGATCATCGGAGGTGCATATTTCCTTTTCCTCGGCCTCGTCTGTTTTATCAAAGATCTTGACCTCCTTGTTGTTCATCATGTCTTGAAGTAACTCTTTGAATTTCCCACAAGATTGGATGTTGTGCCCTTCTATGCCATGGAAGATACAAAAACTTTGACCTTTTGTACTTTCTTCCTCGAAACTTACTTCGCTCAAAGGCGTAACAAGCCCTTCTCAGTCATCATTTCCCATACTTTCCATAAAGGTGTCCTTATCTCGGAGACACAACTTTTGGCTCGCCATCTGTCTTGCTGTGTCACCGCACTCACATTCCCTTTGGCATGGCTAGGGAGCGAATTTCCTGCCATATTACTAACACCATCAAATCGTAAAATACCTGCGTCAATAAGACCTTGAACCCTTTTCTTGAAGGCTAGACAATTTTTCATAGAATGCCCTTGGTTTCCAGCATGGTACATACAACTGGCATTAGGATCGTACCATTTTGGGTATGGAGGTTTTAAGGGTGCCATGTAATATGGGGATATTAGTTGTTTTTCTAGTAATTTTGGGCACAGCTCTCCATACAACACAGGAATATGGGTGAATTGAAGTCTTTCAGGATTGGGTTTTTTTGGTCTTGGTTCATTTTTGGGCTGACTTTGGGCAGGCATAGTATTTGGCGGGAATATAGTGAATGGTCTTTGGTTATCAGCGGCATAGACGGGGTAAGGAGGATGTGCTTGATAGTAAGGGTTTTGTGGAGGAAAATAGAAATTCGGCGGTGGGCGAAACTGAGGTTGTGGTTGGGCTGGGTACGGATTAGCAGCATAGTGGCTCTCGGTCCCCACCATATGGGTTTCAGGTTCTTTTTTCTTTACAGGTACTGGCCTTTTGGAACTCTCGGGACCCTCCATCCTTCCACTCTTGATGCCATTTTCAATGAGTTCCCCAGACATTACGATATCGGCGAAGTCTTTTGTGGCATTTCCTACCAGTTTGTCATAAAATGACGCCTTCAATGTGTTGATAAAAAGGACCGTCAACTCTGTTTTAGTCAGTGGGGGTTCTACTTGGGCCGAGACATCCCTCCACCTTTGAGCGTACTGTCTGAAAGTCTCTGTTGGCTTCTTCTTCATCATTTGCAGCGTTAGTCGATCAGGCACCATATCAGAGACATGCTTGTATTGTTCACAAAATGCTGATGCTAGGTCCTTCCATGATCGGATCCTCTCTCTGCTGAGTTGATTATACCACCGGAGGGCTGATCCGATCAAACTATCTTGGAAACAGTGTATTAACAACTTGTCTTCATTCACATGACCAGCCATCTTTCGACAGAACATGATAAGATGCGCCTTCAGACATCTCGTTCCATCATATTTTTCGAAATCTGGCGCTTTAAACTTTGGAGGCAGAACCAGATCGGGCACCAGACTGAGCTCTTTGGCGCTCAGTGCAGAGAAGACTCCAGTACCCTCTACCACATTGAGTCTTTCTTCCAAGCTCCTGTACTTTTCCTCCGCATTATAATCGTCCCTTTTTAACCTAGCTATTTCTACCGGATCATCCAAATCCGGAACAATCGGATTAGCCGAATTATCTCCGGAGTTTGATATGAATTTACCTTGCCCCAAATGAGTAGGTGGTATGGGTCGTTGTTCTAGGCCTACCGGTTTCCCTTGAGGATATCCTTTTTACGTTGCATGAGCATGGGGTGGCGTGAATCCTGAAGGATAGAGCGGATCCTGATTAACTCCCAAATGGGGTTTTGTAATATCAGGACTCTGCGCGAGTCCTTTTCCTTTGGCCAGAGCCGCCAACATCTCCATCATTTTAGCCATTGCTTCTTGCTGCGACTTGGCTAACTATTTTTGCAGCTCTTTCTGGATTCTTTCCATTCTTTCGATCCTCTCATTGAGTTCGGCGTCCATAGCTCTAGTACTTAGACGTGTCCTATAGGGATGACGTGATTCCAGATTCGTAGTGTCGTAGCTACGGATTATACGATTTTAGCCTTAGTGAATAATTAAGGTGATATGATACTAATGCATGCAATGTAATGCGAATGCATGGTATGAATATAAAAAGGTGTCAACTCTAATTCAATTCCCCATAAGAAACTTTCTTAGAAAACAAAGCTCTTTACATAAAACAGATTACAAATATGGTTTAGCCTTAGCGCCTAGATCCCTAATCTTTTGGAGTAACGAAACCAACTCCTGTCCTTGGCTTGTCCGTGACTCGTGCCGCACACTTAATACTTCAGCCTCTGCTGCCAAAATTTGTAAGTGCTCGGCCACCTCTCGAATCGGATTTATGGCTTCTCTCATGAGATAGTCTCTATTTTCGATTTGCTTCTGAGCCTTATGTAACTCCTCCTCCCGTTGCTCCTTACTCTCTTTCAAGTACCCAATATAATTCTGACAATCCTACAGTGCCGCTTCTAACTCTTCGGTCTTCTTTTCCATTTTTTCGATTCTACTCAAGCTTGACTTTAATTCTATCACCGAGTTATGATTTTGATAATGGTTTAAAGACCTTTCCAACTCTGCCACTCTAATCTTCAACTTATTTCTTCCGTTTTGGCCTTCTGACACTTGCTTTTCTAGGATCTCTTTCTGAGCTTTCATTTCTTGAAATCTCTTTTCCCATTGCTCGATTTTATCTCTTTCTTCCTGTAACTCTTGTCGCCATTGGCCCGAAGTCTTTCCTAGCCCCGCAGTTCTCATTGAGAGACGTATCTTTTTGTAGTCCCTCTTTAGGCTATCCAACTCTTCTTCAGCTTTGCTCTTTCCTTTTCTTATCTTTTCTGCTTCTGATTTCTATATCTCTACATCCAATTTCAAAAACATCTTCTCCTCCTCCAACTGCTCAATTCTCTTTTCAAGCTCTGAACTCCGCTGTACAAAATCTTGCTTTATAATTTCTAATTCTGTTGGTATCATTCGCAACCGTTCCTCCATAGACTGAGCATTATCTGAGCTTGGTCCTGGGATATTATCGTTGATTCTTTTGTTTAGCCACGCTTTGTACGCAGAAGTCGCCGTTTCGCCCACAGTTAACTTCTTCATCCGATGAGTTTGCTTCCAAGCATTTGCAACTTCCTTAATCTTCTTCTTATAACTTTCTCCTGTATAAGGGAATTCGCTTCGATCCAACCCATATGTTGCTGGCACGAACTGTCTAGACTGGTATTGTCTTGCCGCTAGCAGAGGAGCGTGTCCGACGACTCCCCAAATTCCGGGTAGAGGGTCCCATTTAAAGTCTCCGCGTGGTGGCCGAAGTCCCAAAAACGTAAGTGTTTCTTTTTTCTTTTTTTTAGTATTATATATGGATATATATGCTATATGTATGATAAAAAGTAAATAAATAGAAAAAAATAGAATATGTAAAATAAAAATGTACGTAAATAAAAATAAAATTAAATGATAAAACAATACCTTCGTTTTTTACTTTTCTGTTGAAAGAGTTTTAAAATAAATAAAATGGAAAGTAAATCAACAGTAAGTGAAGATAAAATCAATCCTTTTGCTTTTGCTTTTGGTTCTGGATTGATTGTCTCCGAAAAAAAAAATTCATTTACAATGGTTTCGGTTTTATAACCGATATCCAGATCACTTGTTATTTTTTATTTGTTATTCTCCTTGTTTTCTCTGCCTTTTGTCGTCTTTCTTCGTTTGCAGGGTATGGGCGAGGCAGCGCGTGGGTGTCGCTAGTAGAGATGCCTAGGGAGCTGCGGCTGGTCAGAAGAGTAGTGGGCGTGGGAAACATAGGCCAATGGCAGAGGCGGCGCGAAGGGCTAGGGTTTGCTTGGCTGAGGGTGTTTAGTTTGTGGGCTAGATCTTTGGGTTAGGGTTTTTAGAATTTGGGCTTTGTTGTTTTTTTGGGTTAATAAATTCTGGGGTGTTGCTTGTATTAATTGGGCTCTGGATTTTTGTAAATGGACATTTAAATGGATTGATTCTATTTATTAATTTTTGGTTTTTTGTTTTATCGGGTATGGGCCGGGCAAATTTGGTTATTACAAGTCTAATTTGGATAAAAAAAAAAATTTAAGCTCCAATATGGAAAAAAATTACCAAATTTAGGACCCAAATTGAAATTATTTGAATTTGAATCGGTAAATCTATATAAATATCTTAAATATAATTTCAATTGAATCGGTAAATCTATATAAATATCTTAAATCATTACTAAGCATATTTGAGTTTGAACCAAATACTATTATCCATCAAATATTTGAATATGTAAAAAAAAACTAATTTTAAAATGGATAAATTTATACATAAACTTTGATCCAATGTGCAATTTGAAATATGAATTTTGATCTGTTACAATTATAATACGCATAAAATTTGAATTGTGGCTTATATGTACACATAAAATTTTGATTTTTGTTCAATTGTTCACATTTAAAAAAATGAACACATACATTTATTTTTATATTGAATTAATATAATTGTTTGTGTATGTAATATATCAACATAAAATGATGCTAATTCAATAATGTTTTAATAGATTTATAAAAATTGAATCAAATCAAAATTTCATGTATAAAATTGCACAAAATAAAAATTCATGTATGACATTATACAAAATCAAATTTATTCCATTTCAGAATTTCCAATCATTTTTTTCCGGATATCCAAATCCACAAAAATCTAAATTCAAATCGGCTAAACTTCATTTTTATATATACATAAAATAATGAGTTATTATGTAGACTCAAATTTTCGAATTCACCTCTGTTATTCAAATAAGTAATGTAGATTTATATAAATACTTAAATCTACTCCGAATTTGCAGTGAATAGTAATTTTAAAATTTAAATAAAAATATTTTCTAAATTTGTATAAATAAAAAACAATTTGAATATTTGAATCCATAGTACAAATTGTCACCATACTCAAAATTTTATTCTTAGATTCATCTTTACCACCAAGCAATAGCCTAAAAAATAAGCTAATATGCCTTTGATCATTTTCTTTTCTAATTTAGTTAATATTTTTATGGTGTATATTGTAATTGAGTCGAGCAGAATTCAAACAATAAAAAGCTTCAGTTTTGAGGTGAATTTAAAATTTGCTTTCGAGTTGGTTTACATGATTTATATACATAAATTCAAATTTGAACTCATTTCAGATACAATTTTTTCAGTGAAGTAGTAATTTAATATCAAAATATTAGTAACATATTTTTACATAAAATGTTCGATTAAACTAACAAGTTGTTCAAACCCAAATATTAACATATTCGATAACTAACTCAATAGCTCTAGTTGCTTGAACTCGAGTAGATAATGAAATTCAGTATTTATTTCTTTACTATAATATCACCAATGAAATTAAAATATGCTTTTTTTTTTTTTTACATTAAACAAGAATTCATTTGATGAACATAATGTAATTTAAAATCTCTAAAAACATGTTTAGCAAAATAAAATTTCTTACCATGAAACATTATAAAAAAAATTCTATCCCTAAGGAAATTCAATATTTTTATCAACAAAACAATATTATAGAAAAATGGACTGCTAAGAAAATAATGAATAATCATTTGCTAGCCTTATAGGGCCCATATATTTTGGGTCATTAAAAGGATTAATAAAACTCAATATCATAATGGGCAATAGATTTTGGCCTTATAGGCTTATTGTTCTACTTATTTTATTTGTTGGAGCTTTTGGACCGTTATAAATAAACTGTTAGTTAAAATTATTTTTTACAGAGAAGTCCACTAAATTTTGCAAATCAGTCCCTAAATCTTAACGATAAATTTACTATCATATTAACATGTAATTTTACAAATTTTAAAAGGAATTAATGAAGTAAATATTCATAATTGGTAGAAGGTTTTAGCGAATAAAATTTATTGGAAATCAAGAGTGTTAGGAATCGACCCGATTAAGCAACGAACAAGTGAAAATAGCAAAAGAAATTGAGAAATTAAACACACAAATTTAACGTAAAAAAACTCCTCCAAAGAGGATAAAAAACTACGGGTAAAAATAATTTTACTATAATGGCAAAAGAAACAAAGAGTACAAAAGATGGAGATAAAAACTAAACCCCGAAAATTCGAAAACAAAGAACCCTCAAAATGTAAACACAAAATTCTATAAATGAGTTATCAGTTCTAATATCTAATGGGTGTTTTTCTAAGGTTGTAAAAGAGCCTATTTATAGGCTAAATTCATAGGTCAAATAATAATAAAATAATCTAAACTAATTAGTGTTTGATTGAAACAAATAAACAGAGTTTAACTAGAAGATTACTTCTCAAATTTGACTGAAATAGGAGTCATACTTAACAAATCTCCACCTTGACTCATATTTCCACAATGCCATCTTGAACCATGCAGGGAATTAACTGAGTCGAATCTGTGCTTAGAAACTGGAAGACTTCTAGCCTTCGACTTGTACACTGCCAAATCAAAACTAACCCGAATTTGATTTTCACGAACACAGTGCCCTAACTTTTCAAAACTTGCATCCAAAAGAGAACCTCTCTTCAACGAAACGGCCATACATTTTTCCCTCCTATGACCAAGTTGCCTCCATTCCAAACGAGTTGACTTCGACTCTATAACTGATGAGGGACGTCCGATTTCACCGGTCACCGTAGAACCTTCCAGAATATAAAGACTGCTAGTTCTTTTACCTTTTAACAAAACGAGAGCTCCACGAGATACTTTAATGCCGCTCAACTCAATGTTGATTCTGCATCCTTTCAAATCTAAAATACTCAAAGAGATGAGATTCTTTCGTAAATCAGGTACATACTTGACATATGAGAGTGTCCTAATCATCCCATCGTGTATCCTAATTTTAACAGTACCAATACCAATTACCTTACTAGATGAATTGTTTCCCATGCACACAACTCCACCTTCAACCGAACTGTATGTGGTGAACCATTCTCTATTGGGACACATTGATCGCTGTAAATCAGAACTTTAAAATTTATAAATGAATGATCAAACCTGGAAACTAACTCTGACAACGATTAAAGGCAAGTGTACCTATCGAACAGTAGTATAGCTTAGGCAAGACCGGATATCGAACCCAAAGGAACTAAAAGTACTAATACTAACTTTCTTTTTATTATTTAGCCTTAAAAATAGAGTGAATTTGCTTTTAACTATATTGACGAAGACTAAACTAAGGACACAAAGACAAAAAGAACGAATAGGGAAATAACTTTGAAGGAAAACTCAGTTGATTACGATGTTACCCTTAGGAAGAATCCACCTAGACTTCACTTGTTATCTAACCCTGAATTATATGATTTTTTTACTTAGCTTGATCCGTAAGACTCCCTAACCTATATTAAACCCTCTCTCAAGGCGAATAACGTCTAACCCTAAGTTAATTAGTGGAACTCTTGTTCGCTTATAATAATCCCCTAGGATAGCAGTAAATCGATCAATGGACTCGCATATTAAGTTTCACCCTAATCCGGCAAAATCTCCTAACCCTATCTCTAGGCGTTCGATCAACTCCGCTTAATTATGTTAGATCTACTCTTAGGCAGGGTCTATTCCTCCTCCACCTAAGCACATTAGATTTGGATTAAGCAACATAATTAAGAACAAACTAAGCAATTATCATATAACTTAAAAAATCAAATAAAAAGATTCATTTAGGTTTCATCCCCTTCAGGTATCTGAAGGGTTTAGTTCATAATGAATAGAAAGAACATCACAAGAGAAAAGATAAAACAAAACATAAGAAGACCCTAAAACCCCCTGAAGGAATTGAAGGAGAATTCTGCCGTCTTGAGTATAATTCCGGCTTCTTGGGATAGATCAACTGGCTATCCTCGCATTATTCCCTAACTCTGACCTTCTCGGCTTGGCTCCTTGGCCTAGCTTTGACGCCGATTTCGGCTTCTGCCGAACTCTCCTTTCAAGTTGCCCCTTGGGTGTTTATATAGACTTTGTGATGCTTTACTTGGCCCCTAAGTTTCCTAATTTAAGTAGAATTCCTGCTAGGGTGTTTGAATAGGCTTTGGAATGTGTTTCTTTGCCTCCAAGTATCCTTTCCCGAATGAAATTGCTTTTTCCAACGACAGGGACACGGCCATGGCACACGTCCGTGTGAATCATGGCCAGACCGTGTTTGGACTTTTAATGAGGCACGGCCGTGTTTATCAGGGTCCAGGCTGTGTTCTAGTAATTTAATGGGGCACGACCGTGTGGTTTAAAGTCCAGGCCGTGTCGATTTCGTGAATTGGCCCATTTGGCCTGTTTTAAGCCCGTTTTACGTTCTTTTCATCCGTGGGTGCTTTCCTTAGTATAAGACATGAAAAGAAAGGATTAAGAGCACCTTTTTACATAAATCGAGTCTTAAATTGTGCAAAAGCATGCTAAATGTGGGCCTAAAATATGTTACTTTTACGGTGTATCAAATACCCCCACACTTAAGCTTTTGCTTGTCCTCAAGCAAAATTCTTAACTTACAATTAAATCGAACTTTCCATAATTCATAATTTCTATCAACAATGTCTCATAATAATTTAGAGATAATTTATACATGGATAATTCAACTCAAAGCGTCCTAAAGATTCAAATAAGATAAGTCATGTATTTGTAGCATGAAAACATAGGTGTCTCCCCTTTTCTAAATAATTACCTTTAATTCAAAATTGACAAGGATTGACATCCTCACAAAAGATTCACTCAAATCACTCAAAGTGTTTAAGGTTTGAAAATTAGAAGATCACTCATAAGTCGAACTTGAAAAGTTAATCCCATAGGCTTACCTGAAAATCAAATCTCCACCACTATAAAATGAGATGACAAACAGATCAAAAGGTCTTTAACAGGGTTGTAATGGGGCTAGGTTAAGGGTATGGATATAGGCTGAATTAGAGGGTTAGAATCGAGATTGACCTGATAAATTTCCTAACTAGAAAAAATGAACTTAATCTTACATTAATTAAAAACTAATAATACGAGCTTTTTCCTTGAGAATTGGAATTTGAACATGCAAGCTCACTTAATCATAGAACTAATAATGAATATACTTCGGTTTTTTTTTAGAACAAACGATCATAATAATAATAAAAAATTTTTGCAACTGAAATATAGAACATAGTTAGGAAACTTGTTCAAAATCAAATCTCAACAAAAAGGGCAATTAAAAAGGGATGGTGATAACAAATACAAAGGGTTTTGGGTTAATATTAGTGGGTTAGTCAATAAAAAGGGTTGTTAGGCTCAACAGGGTTCACTAGGGGTTAATTATGAAGGTTGGCTTTTTAGTGGAGTAAGTGAGTTAAAACCTAGGTGCCTTTATAATCTCAGTATATCAAATCATAACTGTGGTCTTGACATGTATAATCAAGGCAAGTTCTAGAATAACAGTTCATAGTTGACACACTCATAATCAATAAAGTGAGCACGAAGAAGAATTATGCTTTATAAGGTTTAAAATCTCACAAAAATTATGGGTGTTTTTGACATCAACCTTGTAAATCTCAAACTTCAAGATAACATTCAAATTCAGGTTAACAACCTAAAATTTTAATTTTTTTGAAAATTAGACTTTATCATGCTTGATTCCCTAGTATTCTTCAAATTTAATCATCAATGCACAATTAACTATGACTTATTCAAAAACATGTCAATAAAAATCATAAACTATTAGAAATTTCATTCTAATCACAATATGAGAGACTTTACTTTTGAACAAGACATAATTGAGGGATTTTCAAATAATACTATAGTTAACCCTCCACACTTAAGATGTACATTGCCCTTAATGTACAAATATGGATAATAGCAAAATAATCATAAAATCATAAGATGGGAAGAGAAGTGAAACTTCCTGAATTTTGGATGAAGTCAATGAAAAGAAACCGGATAGGATTGAAGGTGAACATGGGGAAGCGTCTCGAACCTTTTGAAATTGAATCCTCGAAGTAGCCGGTCTGATTTTATTGTATCCTAAGTTAAATCTAAATATCATAAAGAATAAGAAGAAGAAAATAAAATAAAGTAAAAAAATATAATAATAATGTAATGAAAATAAAACTAAATTAAAAACAAAAATAAATAATGGAAAATGAAAGACAACTAAAAAAAAGGGAGAATGAGTTTTAAATAGAGATGTAGCTCGTGTCTTAGAATTTTGAATTTTGGGCGCGTTCAGGGTGTTCGGGCACGGCCGTGGGTGAAGTGGCACGCCCGTGTCTTTCTTCACACGGTCATTTAATATGGGCGTGCTCTTCTTGTCGTAACCATTTTTTGACAAAAACGGGAATCGAACTTGGGTTTTGAAAACGAATAACAAACGGGAGTCGCCACCGATCTTTTATTAGGTGTGATCGGATTACCTTTGTTTTAATAAAACATTTCGGTTTACTAAAACGAAGTTTTTGGTCTACGAACATTCGAGAAAACAGGTTCGGGAGTCGGTTACGTGCGAGGAAGGATTAGCACCTCACAACGCCCAAAATCGCATTTTGATTGATTAATCAATGTCTTAATGTCAAAAAGTTGAAAATATTTAGGAAAAAGAATTAAATGAATAGATTAATTGAATCGGGATTGAATCTTGAGATAACCTCGTTACGAAGGAATAAAAAGTATCATACCCAACACGTTAGGATACAACACCCTTATACTTCGATACTAAGATCATCTTCCAAAAAAAAAGATTATTTGAATATTTAGTCGAACGAAAAGATCGACACCCAACACGTTAGGGTGTAATTTTTCGGCCTTCTAAATGCACAAATATTACCCCTTAAAAAAATCGAGTTGTAATTTAAAACTGTCTTTAGATGATCTCACTTCAAAGGAATAAAAGCGTCATACCCAACACGTTAGGATATAACACCCTTATATTTCGACATCGAGGTCATCTTTGACGAGAAAAGGATATTTGATCATGTAGTCGAACGAAAAGATCGGCACCCAACACGTTAGGGTGTAATTTTTCGGCCTTCTAAACGCACAAATATTACCTCTTTCGTATAAAATAAAAATATCAGATTGTGATTTAGAACTATTAATCCACACGAAGTGGCAAAGACGAAACAATTAACAACATATGATGATAAAAGGTGTGATAATAGAAACAAGAAGAGATAATATTAAAATCGTAACAATAAATAAAATAAAATAAAAATAATAAATAAAAAAGGTATTAGTGACTATAGAGAAAATATTAAGTATAAAGGTAGTAATAATGATAATAATAGTACGAAAATATGTACAAAGATAATATATAATAATGATAATAATGATGATAATGCTAGTACTAATAATAAATATAAAATATGTACAATATAAATAATATGAATGTAGTAATAATAATAATATAATGATAATAATAGTATAGTAATAATAAAAAATAATAATGATGATTCAAAAATATGTATAATATGATAATATAAATATAGTTGTAATAATAATAATAATAATGGTAATAATAATAATAATAATAATAATACTAATAAGAACAGTAATAATAATAGAGTTAGTGAAACAAAATAATAATCAAATACGTACATAAAAATGTAATAATAATAGTAATAACAATAATAATATAATGATAACATAAAAATAAAAATAATAATATAATAACAATAGTAATAATAAAATAATGTAAAACATACACGACATGATAATGATTTAAATATGGTGATGATAATGAATATATAAATAATATAATAACACTAATAATAAATATATACAATATAATAACATATTAAATAGGATAAAATAAAAAAGGATTACAAAAATAACTAAAAAAGGATCAAATTGCATCTAAAACGAAAGTTTGGGGGTAATTCGAAATAAAATAAACGGGGAAGGGTCTTTTTGAGATGCGCGCGGAAAGGGAGGGTCTAAAACAGTAATAAACCCTATTAAAATGATGCGCTGGAAGAAAAGGGGGTCAAATTGAAATCTGGGAACAATGTCAGGCCAAAATTGAAAAGTAAAAAAACTTAATTGCGAAAACATGAAAAAGAGGAGGGGCTAAACGCGCAATTAACCCCTCCAAACAAAAACACGCGGATCCTAGGCTGGAGCGGGTCGGTTCGGGTCGGGTCAGAGTGAAACGACGTCGTTTTGGGCATTGATGGCCAGCCCCAAAACGACGTCGTTTTGATGGGCTATATAAGGCCAAACTTTACCAAAAAAAATCATTTTTCACTCATTCTAAAAAAAAATCCCTTGACCTCTTCTTTTTCTCTCTGCAGGGAGAGAGTTAGAGCGATTTCCGGCGGGGAGGGCCACCGTCTGTTGCCGTTGCATCAAGCCATGCATGAAGCAGGCCTAAAAAAGTAAGTTTTTTTTTATTTTTTTTATTTTTATACTCTATATATTTATATATGTATGTATATATTTGCGAATGAAGAAGAAAAAAAGAAAAAAAATGAAATAAATAAATCAAAATAATGAGAATAAAAAATTTAAATACCCTTGAAACTCTTTGTACCATTTTTTTTTGAATCTGTTTCTCCTCTTTTATTTTTTTTTGATTGATTGCGAAAAAAATGAAAAGAAAAGTGCTTGTTACATGATTTTTCTCTGGCTTTATAGCCGAATCATAGCAAATAAAAAAAGAAATTCCTTTTCTTGTGTTGCTGTTGTTCTTTGTCTTCTTCTTCGCAGGTGATAGTGGTGCCAACGGCGGTGGCAGACAAGGTCTAGTAGATGGGCGGTAGTGGAGGCTTGCGGCGCTGGTGGCTAGGGTTCCAAAACCCTAGTCTTCCAAAATTGTTAACTGTTTGGACCTCTTGGGCCGTCTGTTATTGGGTTTATTATTATATTATTTTAATTTCGTTTTGGGCCCTGGGTTATTGAACCCGGGCCAAAATTGGTTGCTACACTTTTCGTGTTCGATAAGTCAGAATGTTGGCACGGTTGGAAGGCACGGCCATGTTCAGCCCGTGCTTAACAAGTCAGTAACCTCACACGGGGTGTCGGTACGGGCGTGGACTTTTATCGCCACCGGTGTTGGGAAAAGAAATTTTTCTATGTCGTGCACGGCTACTAGCACGTCCATGGTTCATCTCCTGGCTTCCACATGGTCACGGGCACGCCCGTGTGGCCTAGAAATCTACTCTTTGGTTAGTTTATGGTTAGGTGCTAAAAGGAAAAATAAAAGAAAAAAGAAAAATAAAAAAATGTGAAAATGGGGTTAATGCTCGGGTTGCCTCCCGAGAAGCGCTCGTTTATAGTCTTAAGCTAGACTTTACCTCTCATTCGTATGGTCATGGTAGTTTGAGGAGGTGAAAATCCTTTCTCATGCGATTACTTCGGTTATGGATATATAGTTTAAGTCGAGTATTGTTTACCTCAAAAGTGTCGAATTTAGGATTGTTTACCTTGACTGTGCAGTATAGGAAGACATTAAGTACCTCAAAAGTGATTTCTTCGCTTATCTTGAGAACTGAATTGGTGATTTGAGGGTCTTCCTTATTCAACAATATTTGACCCCCTATTTTGAAGTGATTTGTTGTTTCTATCAGCTCGTTTGGGGTTTCTTTTGGTTTCACTTCGTGCGGTTCCTATTCCTCTTTGATTTGTGTTTCCTCCTTTTTTAGTTTGTCAACCCTAAGGCTTTGTTCCTTATGTATTTCTTTTTTGTTGGCACGAGGTCTGAGATCTAGCTCAGCTAAGTGATTTCGTGATGCTTACTGTAAAGAAGGTTGAACCAAATGATTATCAATAGAATTAACGTTCGTACCTTTATTACTCGATGTCCTAGCTAAGTCAAGAGCTTGAAGAGTGATTGTTTCATCGTCTACACGAAGTGTAAGTTCACCGAATTCTTCCTCTGTGTGGTCTTTTTTTATTGCATCGGGATATGACACACGACGTTGGTACTATGTAATTATCGGTTTTGGTAAATCATGGCACACTTCAACCTTACCTTCACTTACCACAGGTTCTTCCTTTGGGTTTGGTTCGTCTAACCCTTCACTATCGTAAATGGCTTGATTGTGCTCTCTCGGGTTAGTTTCAGTATTGCTTGGCAAGCTTCCTTGTGGTAGTTCTGAGATCAGTTTAACAAGTTGTCCAACTGACTTAGTAAGTTCCCCAACTTGGTTCTCGATCCCTTCAATCGATGTTTGTTGGTTTTTAAGTGTTGTCTCAGTGTCTTGGAAATGATTTTCTGTGGCTGCCATGAATTTTGTCAGCATCTCTTCAATGTCCGACTCCTCTTCCTGTTGGTGAGGTGGTTGTTGAAAATCTGGATGAAGTTCTAGTCTTTGGCTACCTTGATCATCCCACGAGAAATTGTGATGGTACCTCCAACCTGCATTATAAGTGTCACTATAAAAATTATTTTGAGGTCTAGAATAGCTACCCGTATAGTGAGCTTGCTCGTTTTCCATGCCATATTCGTAGGGTGGGTACTCAGGATTCGCCACGCCTCCTAGATTCGAATCATATTGCATTACTGGGTGTACGTCAAGGTTAAAGACCCTGGCGGCTTTTGTTGGCGTTGTCCTCATAACTTGCCACTGATAGTTATTTAGTGTCATCTCCTCTATAGATTATAATTATTTGCCAAAATCAAATAAAAGAAAAATTAGCAAAGTAAAAAAAAAAAAAACTAATAAAAAAATAAATTGCAATAATAATAATAATAATAATAATAATGGCTAAAGTAATAAAAATAGAGCTTTCTTAATATTTTAGTTCCCCGGCAACGGCACCAAAAACTTCATCGCTGTAAATCAGAGCTTTAAAATTTATAAAAGAATGATCAAACCTGGAAACTAACTCTGACAACGATTAAAGGCAAGTGTACCTATTGAACAGTAGTATAGCTTAGGCAAGACCAGATATCGAACCCAAAGGAACTAAAAGTACTAATACTAACTTTCTTTTTATTATTTAGCCTTAAAAATAGAGTGAAGTTTCTTTTAACTATATTGACGAAGACTAAACTAAGGACACAAAGACGAAAAGAACGAATAGGAAAATAACTTTGAAGGAAAACTCAGTTGATTACGACGATACCCTTAGTAAGGATCCACCTAGACTTCACTTGTTATCTAACCCTGAATTATATGATTTCTTTTACTTAGCTTGATCCGCAAGACTCCCTAACCTATATTAAACCCTCTCTCGAGGCGAATAACGTCTAACCCTAGGTTAATTAGTGGAACTCTCGCTCGCTTATAATAACCCTCTAGGATAGCAGTAAATCGATCAATGGACTCACATATTAAGTTTCACCCTAATCCAGCAAAATCTCGTAACCCTATCTCTAGGCGTTCGATCAACTTCGCTTAATTATGTTAGATGTACTCTTAGGCAGGGTCTATTCCTCCTCCACCTAAGCACATTAGATTTGGATTAAGCAACATAATTATGAACAAACTAAGCAATTATCATATAACTTAAAAAATCAAATAAAAAGATTCATCTAGGTTTCATCCCCTTCAGGTATCTGAAGGGTTTAGTTCATAATGAATAAAAAGAACATCACAAGAGAAAAGATAAAACAAAACATAATAAGACCCTAAAACCCCCTGAAGGAATTGAAGGAGAATTCTGCCGTCTTAAGTATAATTCCGACTTCTTGGATGGATCAACTGGCTATCCTCTTGTTATTCCCTAACTCTGACCTTCTCGGCTTGGCTCATTGGCCTAGCTTTGACGCCAGTTTCGGCTTCTGCCGAACTCTCCTTTCAAGTTACCCCTTGGGTGTTTATATAGACTTTGTGATGCTTTACTTGGCCCCTAAGTTTCCTAATTTAAGTAGAATTCCTGCTAGGGTGTTTGGATAGGCTTTGGAATGTGTTTCTTTGCCTCCAAGTTTCCTTTCCTGAATGAAATTGCTCTTTCCAGCGATAGGGACACGGTTATGGCACACGCCCGTGTGAATCGTGGCCAGACTGTGTTTGGACTTTTAATGAGGCACGACTGTGTTTATCAGGGTCCAGGCCGTGTTCTAGTAATTTAATGAGGCACGGTCGTGTGGCTTGAAGTCCAGGCCGTGTCGATTTCATGAATTGGCCCATTTGGCCCGTTTTAAGCTCGTTTTACGTTCTTTTCATCTGTGGGTGCTTTCCTAAGTATAAGACATAAAAAGAAAGGATTAAGAGCATCTTTTTACATAAATCGAGTCTTAAATTATCCAAAAGCATGCTAAATGTGGGTCTAAAATATGTTACTTTTACGGTTTATCACACATGTGGAAAGAACATCCCGAATCTAGGACCCACTCGGACGTGAGCTTGGAGTTATCGCTCGTTGACACTAACAGGAAATTATCACCACTTTCATCGGCCAAATTAGCACCAGCTACATCTTCCTCATTACTTGCAGCAGCTCTTTTCTTTCGCAGTTTATAATAATCTGCTTTGACGTGACCTAACTTTTTACAATAGCGACACCTTTTGTCTCGTTTCTTTGATGCTATCAAAACGGAAGCTTACTTATCCGCCTTGCTATCCAAACCAAACTTATTGTCTAGTTTGTCTCTATTCAATAAATGACCTTCACATCTTCGAACGAAAGTTTGTCTCTACCATAAATCAGGGTCTCCTTGAAAGACTTGTATGAAGGGGGTAAAGAGCACAATAATAGCATAGCTTGATGTTTATCGTCAATATGAACCTCAACATTCTTTAAATTATTTAAAAGAGTAATGAATTGACTGATGTGATCTCTAAGAAGCTCACCTTCGTTCATGCGAAATGTAAATAGACGTTGTTTCAACACTAAACGGTTAGCCAGAGACTTACTCGCATAAAGAGTTTCTAACTTTTCCATAAGGTGGATGAGGTTTTCTCCATCAATACCTCCTGCAATACCGTATTCGCGAGGCACAACTGGATTGCAGACAAGGCTTTTTCATCAAGCTCTTCCCATTCTGTTTGATTTAGATTCTCAGGCTTTTTCTCGTTAACAACCTTTTTCAAGCCGGTTTGAACTAGAATTGCCATCATCCGAACTTGCCACAGATTGAAATTTGTCTCACCATCGAACTCATCAATTTTAAACTTTGTTGCTGCCATATTTGAATGGGCTGAAAAATTGAACTAACTCTGATACCACTTGTTAGGAATCGACCCTATTAAGCAATGAACAACTGAAAATAGCAAAAGAAATTGAGAAATTGAACACACAAATTTAACGTGGAAAAACTCCTCCAAAGAGGATAAAAAATCACGGGCAAAGATAATTTTACTATAATGGCAAAAAAAAACGAAGAGTACAAAAGATAGAGATTAAAACTAAACCCTGAAAACAAAGAACCCTCAAAACGTAAACACAAAATTCTATAAATGTGTTATCAGTTCTAATATCTAATGGGTGTTTTTCTAAGGTTGTAAAAGAGCTTATTTATAGGCTAAATTCATAGGTCAAATAATAATAAAATAATCTAAACTAATCAGTGTTTGATTGAAACAAATAAACAGAGTTTAACTAGAAGATTACTTCTCAAATTTGACTGAAATAGGAGTCATACTTAACAAAGAGATTAGATTTTAGTATTTAGAATCTTATAGAGGAGAGATGAAGTCCTCCAATACTCAATGAGACAAGTCTTTAGCTAGTTTGCAATTTGCAAATATATTTACTATATCTCTTGGATACATCACAGTTATTTAGATACACTAAAAGAGGGATTAGTCACAACATCATTCACTAAGCTTAGATTCATCATGATTTTTTTACAAATATACATTGTACTTATTGTTGAATAAGAATTAAGAGTTAAAATATTTAGTAATAGTGATTAATAGTAAGTTTTGGTTCTTTTTCTATCTTTAATTTGTTCAAATGTTTGGGAAAATTTTATAAATTTTTATAATTTTTTTTACAATTAATGTAAAAAAAGAAAGTAGCGGGCAAATTGACAAAAGTGGTAAAGGTTGAGGGGTTAAATTTGTGACTATACCTAATTTTAACAGATTGACAGAAAAAGTTAATAGAAGGACTGAAAAGGAGTAATTCGAAAGTAGATGAACCAATTTTGAGCAAATAAAAGTAGAGGGACTAAATCTACACAAACCAATAAGTACAAGAAATATTCGTAGAATCTAACCTTAAATAAAATAATTATATTTTTGAAAAATAAAAAATAACATGGGTGGGAATAAACGAACTTGGGTTAGCCATTTCAAATATGAGTGGATTTGAGCAAAATTTGAATCTCATATTTTGAGCTTGACCAAACTTAGGTGATAACGTATGGTGTTAATGCCATTCATATAAACCCAACCCGACTTAGCGCATGAACTACTCTTGTTGTAATTGAATTATTAATGTTTAGGAGAGGCCAAAAACACAATTTTTTTTTCATGTAAATAAAGAGTTAAAAGGAATTAAATTGAATAATTAAATTTCAAAGAGACTAAAAGGATTATTATACCCTTTTGCTAAAGGGCTGCCAAGGCTTATCTGTCTCCTTTAACGATGGAAATAATTATTTTTTGTAGGAATATTAGAACCACATTTTTAACTATCTCCATCGTAACAATCATCTCTTAAGCCTAGGGGCGGAGGAGGGGTTGGCAATAGTCTTCCCCCACCAAACCGAAAATTCTTTATATATTCTCTTTTAATTTTTAAGAAATCACAAGTTAATACCCTTAAAAAAATTATTCTTTTGTGTTTTGTCTTCAATTTCCTTGCTTCGCGGGTGCTTGAACTTATACAATTTCCAAATGTCTTCAATAGCATTGATGCCACTTGACATAATCTTTTGTTGTCCATCATATTACATTAACATCGTTAAATGTACCATGTTGTGTTTTTAACAATCGTAATAGCTAAGTTCGTTCACTGCATGTGATAAGACTAATCATGCCCTCTCGAAGTCCTAATCTATATGGTAACCGAAAATGCCAAGAAAACATCGAGTGGGTTTTGAATACAACATCATGCCTAGAAATTGAGCCCTTTCTAGAGAGCCAATGGCCACAGCTATGTCGCCCACTGAATTCTTCTTTGTTAGACCCACGCCAACCACAAATATGATGAGTATCTTGACAATGACCAACTAGGTATCTTCTTTGTCACCTTTGAAAAGATTCCATTACCATCTTCTCAAATAAATATATTGAACCATTGAGCTTTGGCTATGCTTGATCAACTTGATCCTTTAAATTGGACAATATTTGGCATTCGATGTGGTCCTTTGGGGGGGGGGGGGGTGCCCCCATTGTCCCCTTTACTTTCACACTTAGTGCAACTTAAAGAGAAAATGGTAATGGAGACTGTCACTCCCATGAACGTGGATTGCTAAAAGTGGTTGAAGTGGGGAACCAATAACCCCATTGAAAGAGATTGAAATATTAACCCAAAGTGTCAAAGATGGTTTCATTAGGAACATTGGAAGCTGTGGCACTGTCCCCATACTATATATATATATTTTCTTGGATCGAAAAATACCTGTATATAGTAAGGTATTCATCCATGCCCATTCAGACAATACCGTATTTGTGTCAGTTGTTTACTTTAACTTATAAACTTGTTTATAAGACAAATAATATTATCATGATTTACGTTATGTTCCTAGATTATGTAAGATGTAAATTCTCATGCAAGTGCACCGTTCCCATTTTTCTTTTTTAAAGTGTTCACTTTTAGATGATTTTGGTGTAAATTAAATTTTTTGGATTAAGTTATTTTGAGTTCGGATCATTTTGAGTTTAGGTTACTTTTGGTTGAGATTAATGAATTTTTATTGTCAATCAAATTGGACGAATTTAAATCCAAATTAATGGAATCAAGTTTTCAAGTTTAAGGGTCTACTGGCTTATATAGCTAATATGGATCTTTGAAAAACCATACCTGAAAAGTTACCTATTGAATCTAAAAACACAAAATTCATATAACCTTATAAGAGAATCCTAGTCTTTTCTAAGGTAAATGCAAGTTCTATACCTTAAAATTAGAACTATTTATGGGTTGGGTTATCTGTCAAAGTTCAAAGGCTCATTTGAAATATGAGAGGGTTTGGACAAAAGTATAAGACTCAAAAAATGGTTTGAGCAAAAAAATTAGACCCGCTTAAAATATAAGTCAAGTTTAGACTTCAACATTCAAGGCTCAAGATACAATATAAATATATATATGAATAATCTCATTATAGATTCTGATCGTATCTACTCTTTTTGACACAATACCTAGAACTACCCATAGCGCCTCCCCAACCCATAAATAGGAGGATAATGCGCTTTAGCCCACTTGAACCCACGGCCTCCTGCATTGGCAACAATACCCATGCCAGTCGAGTTAAGACTCAAATGATAGATACCATATAAATATTAAAAAATGTTAAACTTGTCTAAACTTATAATTTTAATAAAAGAAAAACAATCTAAATATTAAATATTAAATATTAAATAAAAATTAATATATATATTTAAAAAACATGGATGAGTCTAAAATGGACTTGGATTAATTATTTACAAATATGGATAGATTAAAGCAAAATTTTAAACTTGTATTTTGGACAAACTGATCTTGAGCATATATAAAATGTACTAATATCATACATAGGCTTGATAAAAATTAAATCCGGCGTAACCCAAAGTTGACTTGACGAAACATGAACTCAGCTCACAAACACCTTTACTCACAACTTGGCAAGTCTATCTCGAGCATATTTGATTCCTTAGGCATTGGGGGTCCAACTTCCGAAAGGAATCAAGTTTTGTTTTTCAATTTTCTCATGCCCCATAATCATGAAATCAGCTTCCATTATTGCCTAAAACAGGGGAACAAGAAGAATTGTAGATAAGAACCTTCAAAGCCATCGATAACAGCCTTGAAAGTTCCATTGATATGTATATATATATCAGGGGAAGGTAGAAGCTGGCATGATGCGTGTCAAAATTGATTCTATGTATGAAGAGAGATATGTTTGTTGGATGAGAGTGATTGCTAATAAAATGGTTGCAACAATGGCAAACAATTATGGACATTTGAGAGTGACCGATTGATATTTGTTCACTAAATCTCTAGACAATTTGTTAACGAGTGGTAGAGAATTAAAGAAACCTAAATATAGGGACTGTATTGTTAAAACGATTTAATGATTATGTTGAAATCGTGTGAATTTTGAAATCTTAAGTTCGAGTTTCATAATGTGTTAGTGTGTGAGTTTTTCATCAATTTTATTATGATTAATTTTATTGAAATTGATGTAATTATAAAAAAATATTTTTATAATGTTAGTATATATTTATTTTTGAGAATAGTATATCTTTAGAAGTTAATTGTAACTAAAGTGATATTGACATATAGATTTTTATTCCAAAGTATGGTAGTATTAAATTAATAATCCTAACTTATCATCTCCTTTATTAAAAGAATATTACTTCCAATGGCAAGTTAGTCCATTTTGATGACTTAATGTGTAATCATCAAGGAAGATTTTTCAGTCAAAAAGAAGGGAATAGCATATCGTTAGGGTGTGTTTGATCTAATTAAAATTTAATTAAGTTATTTGACTTAATTGATTAATTAATAAAATTAATTTTAATTTTTTTTACCAAGTTATGGATTGGGAGGGAAAATTACATCAACAGTTTGAACCTTGATCATTGAAGTGTTAACAAGATTAACCACTACTCTTTTGTGTTGTTGACAATTTCGATTATTGATCATGCATTCAGTCTTCGATTATTGATCATGCATTCAGTCTTGGATTGGATTTTTCAATGGCTTCAACTAAAGTATATCAATGCTGAAGAGGTAAAAAGTTTCTACACGTTACTTTCTTGCGTTCTGTGGGTGATTTGGAAGTCTAGAAATGAAGTTATCTTCAAGGAAGTGGAGCCCAACTCAATGGGTGTCATTCATCAATTGAATGAGCTTTATGACTATTTCGTGGAAGCATTTGATAATCAAGAAGCATCGAGAAGAAGAATAAGCCCATTGCAAAAGGCCATTGAGACAATATTGGAACAATTGGAAGTGGTTAATAAAAGATTGGTCTAGTATATTTACTTGTGTATTGCTAAAAGTTTTGATGGAATTCTTATAGAAGAGCGGCTATGGCGCAACACTTAATTGGAGAAAGATCGTTTATTTGTAGATCTTTGAAAGTGGATTTCAAATTGCAAGCACCAACCTTTATTCTTAGACAACTTCAATTATACAGGAACAATTAACATGTTACAGAATGTAAGTTTCTAAACAGAGATAGAGATTGATTTAATTCATTATTGGGGAGATCATGTGTAAGATGGAAAATCTTTCTTGCTTAAAATGCTATCTTATTAATAGTGGAACATATCAAAATTATGTAGAGAATAAATCAAGATAAGCTACTAATGGAGAAGATGAAAGGATAAACGAAATGGTATCAAAAGTTAGACTATCCTTCTATAAATAAAAAACTTTATTTGAATTAATGAAAAAATTAAGGTTTTAAACTAAAATTTTATCTTATCACATGATGATGGAACAATTAAAATTCAATTAATTAATTAAATTCGATCTATTAGTACCAGATTTTGTGTTTGATTAATAGTTAAAAAAATTGACACCTCAATTAATGACTATTCGATATATGATTGTATTTGAACCGGTCAAGGGAACATCCCTTTCAATCATGGATCGATGCCTAATGGTAATGAATGGGAATAGGGATGATCTCCCTTTAATAATTACACTACATAGTATTACGTAATTTGTAAAATTACATGAACCCATCTAATCATGTTGATTGCCTTCAACAAAAGCATGTAAAACAACAAGATAGTTTATAGTTTTACCAAATATATGCCATACTTGCATTTTTCAATAAATATGATTTAAATCGTATTACAACAAGATAAATTTTACTTTGACATAGATTTATATATCATAACTCATCGGCAATAAATATGTTCATGAGTTGATTAATAAATATGTTCATGAGTTGATTCGAATAATTTGCATGATCTAATAAATTTAGCTTAAATCGTGTTAGGACAAGATGATTTTTACTTTGAAACAAATTTATTAGACTATTTTAAGACTAGACCGGTTTATGAATATCGGATTAAAATGTCTACGTGGGCAGTCGAGTCAAGTGAAATTAAATTTAAATCTAAATATATATATATATATATTCGAAAGCAAGCCATGACCAAATTTGAGTCATGAACATTTTTAATCTGAGTGTGAGTGTGGGTGGGTGGAATAACTTTATGTGCTAAAAGCGCCAAGCAAAAGCAATAAAAAGCGTCAGTAGTGGTTTATCCTCTAACGAGTGCAAAACCCAAAAGGAGCCAACCCATATATAGCTAAGGAGATTTTTCCAAAAGGCATAGAGTCAAGTTTTTAGTTCTAATTAAATCTAAAAAAAGAAGGGTGAAATACAGTTAAAAGATCACTTAACTATTAGTAAATTTACATTTTGGTCATTCAATTTTAAAAAGTTATAAAATGATCATTGAACTATTTGAAAGTTATTCAAGTTACTAGGCTGTTAAAATTGTTGATGTATGGCTTTCTCTATTTGCACTGTCTGTACCAATTAAAAGTTCTCCTCCTTTTCTTTTATAGATCAACTTTTCCATGAAATAGCTTTGAACATTACAAATCTGTAGGCCAAAATCCAAACAACTTTCTTCTCTGATCTCTGACACTGACTGTCAGATCGAATTGGATTTAAGGTATGTTCTTCTACTCGTTGATGGGTATTGATCCACCGTATCGATCGTCAAATCATCGCTTAGAACTTGCTACTCGGGCTTTTAAAAAAACGACTTAACAACCCAATGATTTAAATAAAAACTTTCGAGTAGTTCAATGACTTAAATGAAAATTTTCAAATAGTTTAGTGACCATTTTATAATTTTTGAAATTAAATGACGACCAAAACAATTTTAGTGACGTTAAGTGCAATTTACCCAATAAAATAAAATAAAATATCTCAATTTCATCAAAGCTATGACATCTTTGGGGGATACATTGGCATTATTGTTGTTTTCGATATCCAAAAACAAATAGGGTCCAAAAAGAAAAAGTGAAGGAAAAAAAATGTTTGCTACTTTTGTAAGTAAGGTTTAATACGAACTTCCAAGTTTTGATGATCCCCTAGAGATTCACCTATTGAAAATCCTCTTTAACTTATTATGTCTTTGGAAGTTTGTTTGTGAAATTCAGTTCAACAAATATTCCCAAACTTGAAAATGATTAAATGATTCATATGATGAAGGTTAAGCCACAAACCAAGTGCCGTGCATAAAGGATCACCATTTGACCTAGCTAGGCTTCTGTTTCATAGCATCACAATGACTAGCTCCAAGCCAAATGAGATGTGGCCTGATTCAACTCTATAGTAGCTTTTACTGCAATTGATCTTTGTTTTTACAGGGAGATTACCTTTCCCATACTTTTCAGCTCCTTGCTAGATTGGTTTTTTCGTCAATAGGTCTATTGGTGATTGCTGATTTATATCCTACGTTAATGTTGCATTTCACTGTTGTCAATTTAGTGGCCCTGGGTCACTTAATGAGCTAAAAACAGGCACCTGTCAATCGAGTGGTAGGTTTATGTCATTTAAAATTTTAAATTTTTGAGTGATTTCAGGTTGGAATTATTTTGGGTTTAGATAATTTGTGTTTATTAGTCGAGTTTATAGGTCAATATTTTTTGTACGAGCAATTTTAATTTTTTTTTATTTGGGTTTAACACTCGAGTTTGAGTCGTTTCGAGTTCAGGTTATTTTGAATTCAAGTTATTTTTTGGTTCGAGTTAAACTGTTTTAGATTTTTGACCTTTTATTATCAAGTTAAGTTGAATCAAATACGAATTTAGATTACTACCGAAAACCTTAATTAGATCTAATCAATTTAGAAAATGAATCTTATACTTTTGAATGTAACTTAAAAAGTCAAAATGCCAACAACTATTGAGTGCACTAGTAAGATATATTGCATTTTTGGAGAGAAACTTTAATTCGAACCCTGAAGATGACATTGTTATAGGGAATAACCATGAACTTTGAAAAAATTAATCTTTATGTTTTATAAAACGAAATGGAAGATACCTTAATCATAAATTTTTTTTAAAAAAGCCAAAATATAGTAAAATATTTATTTAATGAAAAAGCTGAATAAAACTTGGGGGTTGATTACAAAATAATAGACACTGGGATAGGCGGTGATTTTAGCCTTCAAAAACAATACAATTATACTTAAACTCCTCTAAATTTTATAAAATTATAATATAATCTAATCATGAATTTACAGTTTAATCATTTAAAAATTTAATTTAATTTAATTTACACTTTAATCATTTAAAAATTTAAAAATTTTAATCCATGCAGATTAGTGATGAGACACATTACCATGGGAAACAAAAAACAATGTAATTTCACGTTGTCTTCAAAGTGCTCAACATCATTGTTACATGGTGTGAAAAAAGAATGATTTCAGACCCCCCAATATATATCATATTCTTTGTTAATCATGAAATTTAACTGCAATTAATTATATGTCACCCAATAAAGTTCACTAATTTTGAAATTTCAAAAAAAGAAAAAAAGAAAAAAGGTCATCTATGTCATGAACAAATTTCAAAGTCATAGCAAACATTATTATAACTAATAATTTGTGTTAATTAACGAGATGTTGCATGCTTGCATTGATCCATTATCAGAAAATATTTTTTGGACAAATAAATCAAAAGTTTTACAAACTTTTAATGATAACTAAATCTCACTTAATTGTGAAATTATAATAAAATCTATTATTTTTATAAAACAAGAAATATTATTTTAAGGATATCTTTATCCTTTTTATCTGTTATATAAAATTTTTTAAAAAAAAAATACATACTTGTGATGGGATTTGAAATTGAAAGGACCTTCGGTTTGTATTTTGTTCAACTATTGATGTATGTACTACTAGTAAAACAACAAAACTTGATTTATAGCCATTTAAAAAAAGCAGTCTCGTTCTATTTTCTGTTGGAACAGAATTTGGACAAAATTAAGAGAGTTGGCAAAATAAATTCAAAGCGCAAGTGAGTCAAAGAGATAAGTAAAGAGAGAATTGACACACGATATTTGTTAACGTAGTTTAGATTCCTCAATCCTACATCTGCATAGCTTTGCTCAGAGAATGATTTTATTCCTCAATTGTTCGGATCACCTATTGACTCAATCCTAATCTACCTTTACACAAAGAATAATTACAACCCTAATATCGGCTCCAATTGTATAAATCACTCTCCCTCTATACCTCATTTCATATAATTTCTCTATATAACAAATCCCTAAACAGGGAGTGTCTAAACATACCCCATACAACTAAAGAAGAATGTCGATCAAAATAGGCTCTTCGACGTGATTAGCAACTATTGTTTTGATAAGATTGAAATACTTATTTAAAGGCTAAAATTATCCAATTAATAATCTTGAATATTTATCAGATAAAATCCTTCATAAACCAATCTTCCAACAGCTCCAAAACTCTCTTAATAGGTAAGGATAAGAATAAACATTTTCTACACTTTAAACTTTTCAATATGATCAATTAAAGAGTTAAAGAGTTCTAACCGAACACCAACTATTGTTTTATCAAACATGTCACTACTTTAAAAGTCGAAAACAATAACCACCCATGAGGTCGTAACATCCCACACGACCCAAGCAAAAAATTCGTTCTCATTCAAACACAACATGGAACCAGCAAATCAGAGACCCAACGGAAACCAAAACACTATCACATTCACTCACATAACTTTGCTATTTAAACCAAAATTATATATGATCTTTTTTTATAAATTTATTACATAAGTAGGCTTAATCCTAAGATTTTGGCTTTTGATTTGGGGTTTAAATCAATTATATTTTATATAGATTTTTTCTTCTCAAAAAGAAAATATCAGTGATTTGGTGGATTATCTAGTTGATTTGGATGATAACTTTTTACTACTTTCAATCCGATTTATTTCATGTAAAACTTGTTAGATAAAAGAATATGTATAATTATGGTTTTAGTCCTCCTATATTAAAAGTTAAGATTTAATACTTCGACTTTAATTTAATATAACTTAGCCCTCTACTTTTATAATATTATTAGTAGGTCCAAATTAATAGTCCCATTAAAGTGATGATGTATAATGTATGAACTTTATTTTAGTGTTCACAAACCACTAAATGTCAATGTAGCAACATTTTATAATCCAAATAAATATGTTTATCCAATAGGAAAATAAATAAATAAATGAATGTATTTATTTATTTATTTATTAAAAAAATATACAATTAAAATCAAAATCAAAATTTTATATGTATAATTAAATTAAAATTAAAATTTTATTTGGTATAATTACACCAAAATAAAAAATTATATATACATCATATTAGCCAATGAATCAAACTATCCTTAGTGCACATGTTATGATTGTGCCGCTATCAAAACTCATCAAATTTAACTAAAATTTTTCTATTTAAAAATGTTTATAAACCAACTAATACTCCCAAAGGGAAAAAAATTCCCTTAAAAATTGTTTGATATGTGTAATATTCTTTTTTTTTTCTATTTATAGGCATAATAATAGATTAAATAGAAGTCCACTATATAAGTGTACACTTTCATTTTTCATATGCCCTACCATTAATCTTGAAATATTGGGATATTCCATCTTTGTGCTCCGTAGACTGAAAAGAGACCCCATGTTTTATGGACTTTCCTTTTCTAAATTAAACTTTATAATATCAAATAAACTAATTATATATATGGCCATTGTATTTGCCATCAATGAAATTAGTACTATGCTTTATTAAAGGAAAAAAAAAGGAGGGTGGTATTGAGTCAAACGAATCGACTCAGACCTCGACCAGAGTCTGGCATTGAAGATTCTCCCGAGGAAATAAAATCTATTTTAGCTAGCTGTCAATCATCTACTTAGATAATCTTTATCCCTATCTCTTATAAAAAAAAAAATCACAACTAGATTGATTAGTTTCGTAATAATCGGTTTATGTAGGTTGAGTTATACAAGAGTTAGAGTTGAGATTTTTCGGTATTTGATAGGTTTGATTAAATTTAGAATTGAATTATGTCAGGCTTTTAAATGATTAAATTGGTGTTGAATTGATTTTTGTAGGTTGAATTAGATTCAAATCGTTCTTTAGTATTTAGTAGTTAAATTGGACTCGACTAAATTTTGAATTGAGCTACATAAAACCCCTAAATAGTTAGATTAGTATTTGATTGATTTATATAAGTCAATTCAAACTCAGATCGTTTGTTTTGGGGCCTTAAATCTTTTGATATTTAGTAATTAAATTGAACTCGACCAGATTTGGAATTAAACTATGTTAAACCCCTAAATGAAGGGACAAAACGTTCATAATATTGTTTTCTCTGTTCACAAGACTCAAATCTCAGACATTAGAAAAATAAGGATAAATTGCAACACCAGTCCCTCAAACTATGAGCTAAATTTTAAATTGGTTCTTAAACTTCACAAATATTCCAATTGAATCCTCAAAACTAAAATATCATACCAATCAAACCTTTAAATTAGTCTAGTAATCAGCTTTGAGGTTAAATTTAGACAAATAAAAAAGTTCCAATTGACTACTGAAATCTAAAGTACTATTCCATCCTTCTGTTAGTTTAATCGTCGGCTATGACATTAAGTTTATGGACCATTTATGAAATTACCTTAGCCATCAAATTCATACCTGTTTAACAAAAAAAGGAACAACACTAGATCTAAGCTAATATTTAATACCAAAGCTAAAGGTTAGATTGATGGAACATCCAATTAGAACGTTTTGAAATTTATACTCAATTAAAGATTTAACCAATAATTTAGGGATATTTAATGCAATTAACTTAAATTATATATTTGCAGGGGCAAGGCAGGCCTCTTTTTGGAAATTTAGAATGATGGTGGTCTCAATTGGCAGGGGTCAACATGTCCCTTAAAGCAAAGTAGTTGAGATCATAAACAAAGCCCAGAATTGAACATACGTTGGGAGTGGGAACTTTTTAGTGGAAACACTTCATTAGGTTCAACATCTTTTATGTTTAAAGCCCCTTTAATTCAATTAATTATGGTAATTAACCTGCTCTACACTAAAACAACTTTTGATCATTTCTTTAGTACATATGAATTTTTTTTTAAATTATTTACAAAACAGAAAGAGAAAAGAAAAGTTACAAATTGTTGAAAAGTTGGATTCCTCATGTTGGCAATGGAACATACTCTTATATATATATATACACACACACATATATACCATGGTCCTCTACTTGCTCTAGATTAAAAAAATGTTTTCTCCTTTTTAACTTCTCTTTTGCAAGCACCTAGTGGACCCTAATCTCATTTTGGAAAAAGCCTTAGAGCTAATTATCTTGAATTGTTTGACAACTTTGTTGTTGGGTTAATTATTTGGCTTTCAAATGAAAATCAGATTGCTTTGGTTATTCTATGAACAAATTAAAGAAACACACAATTAGATTGTATTAAATAAGTATATCTATAATAAGGGTGAAAAAAATATATAATAAATATATTTATTAAAAATTGATAATAAAAAAATAAATAATACTTTAGTTAAAATGGTAAAGTTGAGATTGTTGAAAATTATGTTGTGGGAAGTTCAAAATCTATAGCATATGTAAAAGCTCAAATTTGTCCGGGCTCAACAAACCCAAAACATACAAAATATAAACCCCCCCAAAAAAAACAAAAATCCAATTACTAATGTCCAATTATTAAACGAGCCTAAACGGCCCAATAATAAAAAATCCTAAAGCCCGTTTAGCTCACAACCTTAACTTTCAGAAAAAAATGAAACCCTAACCAAAGAGCTACTGCCGCTCCTCCCATGTCAGCACCCTCTCCACGCGCACTGCCACCACCACCTGCAACACGCAACAACAAAAAAACAAGTAAGAAAAGACAACAAAGAACAGAACAACCAAGAAACAAACAAAAAAGACAGAAACTAAATGTTGTAATCTCGGCTATAAAGGCCACACCAATTTGTTTGTAATTTTTTCGGACAGACAAGTAATAAAAAATTGTATATTGAGTACAAAAAAACAAAATATAAAAATTTTCTAAAGGTGTTTTCTTTAAATTTTTTTATGTTATTTTTACTCTTTTTTCTTATTTATTTTACATACGAAAATATAAAAAAAGGGAAAGGAAAACTCACCCGAGTGATTCCACGTTCTCTTCGTCGGAACCTCCTTCTCTAGTGTCGAAATCGGCCCAAGGAGAGGGTGGAGGGTTCTTTTCTTTTGATTTTTCGAACTAGGAAGGCTTTGCCTTCAGATCCGTTTTAAAAGGGGCTAAAAAACCCAATCTTGTGTGGCTCCGACCACCATCCACGGTGGAGCCACGGCGGAGGCGCGGTGGACAGGCAATGGACCCTAAGGCTAGGCTTGAAACCCTAGCAGAGAAAAGAGGATGGTTTAAATTCTTTTTTTTTAAAAAAAAAGTGGCAGAAATGAGTTTTAAAAAAAATTGATTTAAATAAAGATACAAAACGAAGCCGTTTTGAGCTAGGGACACAGATGCCAAAACGACGCCGTTTAAGGCCTACCCGCGCGCGACCCGACCGGCTTCAAGGGGGATCCGCGTGTTTTCAATTTTTGGGCTATTTATGCCCCTGGTCCTTCCTCATTTTTGGGTTATTTTAATTTAGTCCTATTTTCATTCTTTTTTTTTTAAATTTGGCCACTTAATTTTTCGCGTGATTCAATCTAATCCCTGGCACGCTGATCTCCTGGAGAAAGGACGCGTGTCTGAAGATTGGGTTATTTTCCCATTTAATCCTGGCTAGTTTTAGCGCGTTTTATTTTGATCCTTATTAACCTATTTTTATTATTTATAATTTGTACCCCGAATTTTATTTCGATTTCAATTCCGTCCTTAGACTATTTAATTTATTTATTTTTATTTTTAAAAAAATTGTTTTATTTAATATTTTATTTGTTTATTTATTTATTTTTAATCAAAATTTTATTAGTTTTATTTATTTACTCACTTATTATTTCTTTTTTTAATTTTATTTTTTTATTTCTGTCCTTATTATTGTTATTTTTGTTCCATTATTTATTTATCACTTTTTATGTACTTTAAAAAATTTAGATTATTCATTATTATAATTATTAATGTTACTGTTATTATCATTATTATTGTTATCATTTTCGTCATTATTATTATTGTTTATGCATATTAACATTATGATTCGTTAATATCAATGCTATATATGTTATATTTTATTATGCATATTATCTCATTGTTACTCCAAATGTATGTTGCATTATCATTATTTGCCAAGTATGACCCTTTTTACGTTTTAAACGATTTTTTAAACATAATCAAATAAACTAGACGTATATTATTTTTAATATTGCATTAATTTTCACCCAAATTTAAAAAAGAAAACTTTTAAAAATAGGCAATATTTTGCATTTTGGATATTTGACAAATCGTACCCTAACTTACAGGGCTTTGATTTTCTCGTTAAACCTAAATAGCCAAATATCCTTTTAAAATTAAAATACATGAAATTTAAAGGCAAGCTTATTCTCGATGGTTCAAAATGTCGTATCCTAACTTACGGGATGTGACATTTGTTACCTTGAGACGAGAGGGTCTTTGACATTTGTTTCAATTTATTCAAGCGTTTTTTAAAAAAAAATTAACATTAATAAAAAGAGGAATCGTATTGTAAATTCTTTCAAGTTTTCAAACTTTCGACATTAAGACATTAATTAATCAATTAGGTACCAATTTTGGGCGTTACGAGGGTGCTAATCCTTCATCGTATGTAACCGACTCCCGAACCCATTTTCTCGAATTTCGTAGACCAAAATCGTTGTTGTAGTAAATCAAAAATTTTATTAAAACGATCAAATTATAAGGTGATTCGATCACACCACATAAAAAAGGATTGGTGGCGACTCCTTTTGTTTTTAAATAAAAAGTCGATTTCGAAAAAATGATTTCGACAGCTTGGCGACTCCACTAGGGACACAATAAGAGAGTCAAGCCGCATATTGATTATTTTCTGTCTTTTTGCCAAAAATTGAAAATTCGATTTAAATTTACGATTGTTCCATTGCATTTTACCCATCATTTTTATGGTTTTTTTTTTATCATGATATGTTTGCTTTTTTGGTTTAAGTCTTTTATATCCCTGCATATTGCATCGCATAAATCAGTCGATTTTACCCTTTTAACTGGAAGTGAGAAACTATTTCTTCGTGAGGTCCTCACCTCTGTATAGGATAGTGGTTCGCTTTCGGGATATATCCGTACCTATGTCTTTGTAAGATTTTCATCTTCGTATAGCCATAAGGAAATGTATTCCCCTGAACTGAACTCGGTCCATATGTGCCTATAATGGGTAAGGATCGAGGAATCTGCACGTTCAGGTACCTTTGCTGTAGAACCAAACCGCATATAATGAGCCCTAAGAGCCTACCCTAGGTAGAACCATGCCAAACCCTAGTGGTTACCCGAATAGGTGCTTTATTTATTATTTCTCGTATACTTTGAATTCTAGCTTTGTGTTTAATACTGACTTGCTTTGTTTTGCTTTGACTGTGATTGTATGGCATTTTTATCATAAGAAAGGTGTTGATTCACGTTCAATATCTAAATAAAGAGCTTATCATGAAAAAGGGATTTCTTGATAAAGTGGAAGATAATGCGGCCGTCCGAATTTGGTCTGAGAAAATACAACAAGAGAAAGGTGATAGTCTTACGGAAGGATATGTGTCGGAGTTGTGGGGTTTTACTCGCATCAGCATGACTCAAAATAATCTCCAAGAATTGAAAGAGATATGGAACCAATGGGATGACAAGATCAAGCAACTATTTTATTATAACTATGGTGATTTGCCCTATCTACTTGATATGAAAGTAGACAAGCACTTATTCTGAGCTCTCGCCCAGTATTGGAATCCCGCTGACAGTTGCTTCACTTTTGGGAAGGTTGATTTGGTACCTACCGTGGAAGAATACACGACCTTACTTCGTTGCCCGAAGATTCAAGCCGACAAGGCTTATTCTAGAAACGCCAACGTTCCGACGTTCTTAAAGAAGCTAATGAGTATCACGGGGATGAGTGAGCAATGGGCTGCAACCTGAATCAAGCAAAAATGAGATAGTAAGTGCATCCATTAGAAAAACTTGAGGAATTTGATCCTAGCACATCTGGATATAAAGAAGAGGGTTGACGTTTTCGCTCTAAGCATTTATGGTTTGGTCGTTTTCCCTAAAGTACTAGGGCATATTGATGAGGCAGTTTCAGACTTATTTGACCGAATTGACAAGAGGGTCACGCCCATCCTGGCAATCCTGGCCGAAACCTTCAGATCTTTAAGTGCATGCCGAAGAGTGGGTGAAGGTAGGTTCATCGGGTGTGCACAAATTTTATTAGCATGGTTTCATAGCCACTTTTGGAAGATAGAAAAAGTTTCTTATCGAGTATTCTCTGAGAACTGCTCTCCTTTGAAAGAATTAGTGGCTACACCGAGGCAAGATGACATTTCAAAAGAAAAGTGGATGGCGATTCTCCAGAGTCATCAAGATGAGGATGTCGAATGGAGAGCCCCTTGGATGATCTCCGATGAGATTCTGTATCGATGTGGAAACTTTGACCGGGTTCCTCTACTCGAGATTTGGGGAGCTGTTGGATATGCTCCTTTACTCGTATTGAAACAATATAGATCGAGGTAGTTCATACCAACTACGCAAGGGTTGGCTCAGTGTGAGTTTTCATACAATGGTGATAATTACAAGAAGAAGGTTCGTGAAATATCGAATGCTTGGAACCAAACTCGCAGAATGAAAATATTTGCCGTAAATTCGATGATAACCCCCGAATATAGTTGGTGGTGGGGTAAAAGGGTTAACAACAACATCCTTGTACCAAGCCAAGTAGACACTCGGCCGATAGAAGAGCATCTACAAGAAATCCTGTCTGAGTTAGAGATCATCAAGTAAGACTTTGAAAAAAAGAGTTCAGAATTGGGAAAGAAGATAGAGCAGTTAGAAGAGGAAAAGATGCGGCTAGGATTAGATGTTGACATCCATAAGCTGAAGGCCGAGAAATTGAGGAAGGGAAAGAACAAGGCTGAAGAAGATTTGGATAGTCTAAAAACAAATTACAAGAAACTGCGTTTGTCGATAAGAACTGCTGGTTTTGGGTAAAACATCGGAGCAATGGCGATAAGAAATCAAAGAAGAAAAGATTAGAGCCGATCAGTGGGAAAAGAAATTCCAAGATGCTCGAGCTTAAGAAGATGCATTGGAAAGGAGTTTGTTAGAAAGCCGAAATGAGAAGGTGGGATTAAGAGCTCGGGTAACAGAATTATAAAAGTCACTTCACTAGTATCGTAGTCGCAACTCTGCAATCGAGTTGTGAGTAAGCCTAAGTAAGATCGAAGAATTGAAAGGAAATATAGGGGAGTTCGAGGCCACATTACAAAATTGTGAACTTCGAGTTGAGTTTCTTGAAAATAATAACGAAAAATGGAAAGAGCAGCTCCAACGTTCTCTAGGTCAGGTTAGAGATAGAGACTACATCATGGGTGAGACTGTGGCTCAAGTACGGGAAGTGGCCTATCATCTACAAACCCTAGCAATTCAAGCCAACATACTGAGCTTAAAATATAAATCAGAATCAGATCGAGGTCGAGAATTAGCTTGGCTTCTTAGGAAAGTTAAAGCTTTGAGCATTAGGGTAAAGTCGTATATGTAATCCGTTTTATGTAAAAAAAATTGTTTTCTAGTAAAGTTGTTCTAATGAAATTGAATCAGAATCAACGCCTCTTTTTGCATTCATTTCATTCATCTGCATTACATTTCATCATATGCATTAAGTTTCATAAAAAGACCCTAATTAATTAAAATTATGACAGTTACCTTAGAAACCAATGAGAGTTTACCAACTAAATATCACTACAGTACCCGCCGCAAAACCAAAGTAATGGATTAGAAATTGGAAAGATAAGAACAAATGCAAATAGATATGCAAGATCAATTGCAAGCACAAATGCAAGAACAATTAACCAAAATTCAACAAGATATGAGGGATCAAATGCAAGAATCCTAAAGAACTATGATAAGCCAATTGACGCGGTTGCTGGCTGGAGGACTCGAAAAAGGGAAGAGTACTGCAGTTAACTCGAGGAACGATAATGAAGACCCTACTTATCCCTCAGGTTTTATCCTGATAAATGTCCAAACTCAACCAGAGGCGTACCCACGAAGGATACCTGTTACTATCAGGCCCCAACAATATCAGGCTGGTGCCTCGGTACCAACAAACTACCCAATGGGTTCAGGCTTTAATCTAGGGGATAACCCAACCAATCTCGTTGTTCCTGATCTAGATGATGCGACAGAAATAGAAAGAGCAAGAGTGGAACTATCAAAGTAACTTGAAGATCGGTGCAAATGGTTAGAAGAAAAATTCAGAGCAATGGAAAATGCTGAAAAATTCAGAGCAATGGAAAATGCTGGCTATCACTGAGGAATTGATGCTAAGGACCTGAGTTTGGTCCCAGATTTGGTGCTCCCACCAAAGTTCAAAACTCCAAAGTTTGAAAAGTATAATGGGACTAGCTGCCCTGAACCTCACATTACGATGTTCTGTCCAAGGATGACTGGATACGTTAATAATGATCAGTTATTAATTTATTGCTTCCAAGACAGTCTAATCGGGTGTGCAGCCAAATGTATAACCAACTGAGTCGTGCCAAAATCAATTCATGGAAGGACTAGGCACAGGCTTTTATGAAGCAGTATAGTCATGTGACGGACATGACACCCAACAAAATCACATTGCAAAATATGGAGAAAAAGCAAAGTGAGAGCTTCAAGCAATATGCCCAAAGATAGAGATAGGTAACGATGCAAGTCTAACCACCTCTTCTGGAGAAGGAAACAACCAGGCTTTTCATTAATACACTGAAGGCTCCATTCATTAACCATTTGCCGGGAGGCGCTACTAAGAGTTTCTCGGATATAGTGATGTCTAGTGAAATAATAGAAAACGTTATAAGGTGTGGGAAGATAGACATAGGGGAAAACGCTAAAAGATCAGCCCTGAGGAAGAAGAAAAATGAGGTGAATAATGCGAGTATGTATAATAAGGGTTATTCGAAGCCGATCACTGTAAGCCAACCAAGGACGGTAACTACTAGCCATCGGGGGCCCCCAATGCAAGTATTTAATCCAAGACCGAACACAGAAAGACTCTAATTTACACCCATCCTAATAACATAAAGAGAGTTATATCAAAATCTGTTTGATGCGCATGTAGTATCTCCGTTTTACTTGGAACCCATGCAACCTCCGTTCCCGAAATGGTATGATGTGAATGCTCAATGCGAGTATCATGCAGGAATAACGGGACACTCAATTGAGAGTTGCACCACATTTAAAAAGTTAATCGAAAGGTTCATCAAGATGAGCATCGTGAAATTCGACGATCCATCAGGACCTAATATGGTAGGAAATTTGTTATCCAGTCATTCAGACCCAGGGGTAAACGCGATAATTGAGAGTGGAGGAAAGAGAACAAAAACCAATGTCACAGAAGTAAAAACCCCCCATTGAAATGGGTTCTGAAACAAATGATAGACAAGGGATTAATCATTTAGGATTTGGAAGAGATATCCAAAGGGATGAGGAGCTACTGTGAGTTCCACGCGGAAGAAGGTCATGAAATCTAGGAGTGTGCCGAATTCAAAGTTTTGGTGCAAAGTCTAATGTATAAAAAAGAGTTGGAATTCTTTGAAGAGGTCAAAGGCCCAGAAGGAATGTTAGGGAATTAGAACATTAACGCCGTATCCAAAAAGGGAACCGGGGAAAAAAAAATTCAAGCCTTTGCCCTTACATACCTAAAAGTGTTTTAAACAACGGGACTATGGAAGAGATCTCTGTATTTTTTAGAGCTAATTCAGAGTAATGTTTAAAACATGCTTATTATTGCTCTAAACCTAGGAGCAATAAGAAACCTTTTGTGAAATAGACTTATGTCCAACATCTTTATTTCAAATAAAATGCATCTTTTTGCCTCATTCTCAACAAATATTCTTTTATTCTTTCATTTTATTCGTAATCATACCATACAAATAATTATTCTTAGACTCTTTCGTTCTTTGGATCTTCTTTCATTCGTACAATAGGTCTCCAAATATCAATCATATAAGCGACACTGCTATTGACTCAGAACCTCCGTTTGAGCAAGTTATGTGGCCAGAGGAACCTTAGGACTTTGAAGATGATCAAGACTATAGTTTATCTCCTGATTTGTTAAGGATGGTAGAACAAGGTGAGAAATAAATCTTACCTTACAAAGAATCAGTGGAATCCATGGTCTTTCTCTATGTGAGGCATTGATGCCATTGGGCCGATTTCGCCAAAAGCTTCTAACAGGTATCGATTCATCTTTGTGGTCGTTGATTACTTCACCAAGTGGGTGGAAGTTGCTTCATATGCTAATGTCACAAAGTCGACAATCAGTAAGTTATTGAAAAAAAGAAATCATATGTCAGTATGTAATGCCAAAAAGGATCATATCTGACGATACATTAAATTTGAACAACAACATGATATTAGAAGTTTGCAGCCTGTGGAAGATCAAACGCCATATCACCCCAAAATAAAAGGTGCAGTAGAGGCAACCAAAAAAAAGATCTTGGGGAAAATGATTGAGGCTCATAAAGATTGGCATGAGAAATTACCATCTATGCTTATCAAACATCCGTCAAGACCCTCACCGGGGCAACGCCTTTCTCATTGATTTATGGAATGGGGCAGTTTTGCCCTTTAAAGTTGAAATTATTTCTCATCGAGTGTTGGATAAGCTGAAGATGAATGAAGCAAAATGGATCAAATCTCGATGTGATCAATTGAATCTGATTGAAGAGAAGAGGTTAAAGACTATACGACATGGTCAGATGTACTAAAAAGAAACGAATGATACGAGATTACAATAAAAAGGTTCGTCCTAGAGAACTCTATGAGGGAAACCTATTACTAAAAAAATTATTCCTATACAAAAGGACTTCAGAGGAAAGTGGATGCCAAACTGGGAAGGATATTATGTGGTAAAGAAGGCCTTCTTTAGAGGAACGTCAATTTTGACCGAGATGGATAGCAAAGAATTTGCCTAATCCTGTGAACTCGGATTCAATCAAGAAATATTTCACTAAAACAAAAACAAAAACAAAAACAAAAACAAAAACAAAAAGAAGAAAAAAGGAAAGGCCAAGGCGAAAACCCATAAAAGGACACATTGAGACCAAAGGGGTTTTGAGTTGAAAATCTAGGAATGGGCAATTCAAATTTTGATCAAGGGTGGGGGCATGCGGTAGTATTGGATTCTCCAAATTAACAAAAAGGAAAGATGCTACATCTTGGGGCATCAACAAAGTACTCTAGGACTTCTGAGCACATATCAATTTCAAAGGGTCCTCAAGAAGTTTTGTGTAGAGAAGCTCATCTTGCGATATCTGGGGCACCTATTTTCATCTTATTCATTTTGTATCTTAGCAAAATTTCCTATCTTGATTAATTTATTCATTTTGAGCTTTGCTCTCAATCAATTCCAGTCCTGTTAATTGTTACAATCTTTTTCAAGCCTTTTTACATTGAAATAACGATTAATGGACTAGTAATATTCAAACAAAAGGAGTTTTGCATATTACTTTGAAAGGTTGATGACCTAAAACAGGACCACTAGTCAGAACTAACCAAATTCAAGAGTTGGAAACATTTGGGGAAGAATAACTAAAATTGTGATTATTTCTTTGGGTTTTCTGTCAAAGATACTAGCTGAACGAGAAAGCAGGGTAATGCGTCAGTGATAGAACCTTGATGAACAAAGAGTAATGTCAACCTAAGCTTTAAAATGGGATCATTCTTGAAAAATAACGTTCTGCATTCATGCAAATATCATGCATACACATCTAGTTTGGGGTATTTGATTCATTCTGATCATAACATCCTAATCATTTGCCACAATGATATGCCCATGAAATGAATTTAACAGGTCATGTTACCCAGAGAATAGTGTAATAGATCAACGAAGCCATAAATCCTATACCCTTGAAGTTGTAGTGGGACGGATTGAAGTCATCATGGCGGATCTTATCTTCCTGAAGTTGCAGCGGAGCAGATTAAAGTCACAAATCTTATCTCCCTAAAGTTGCAGTGGAGTAGATTGAAGTTATAGATCTTATCTTCCTGAAGTTGCAGTGGAGTAAATCGAAGATAGCAAGTCTTATCTCCCTGAAGTTGTAGTGGAACAGACTGAAGATAGCAAGTCTTATCTCTTTGAAGTTGCAGTGGAGTAGACTAAAGATAACAAATCTTATTTCCCTGAAGTTGCAGTAGAGCAGATCAAAGCTACGAGTTATAAATCTTATCTCCCTGATGTTGCAGTGGAGCAAATTGAGGATGTGAATCTTACTTCCCTGAAGTTGCAGTGGAATAGATTAAAACTACAAGTCAAATCCTATACCTCTGAAGTTGCAGTAGGTCGGATCAAAATCTACCATGGCGAGTCTTATCTCCCTGAAGCAGTAGTGGAATAGACTAAAGCCACAAATCTTATCTCCTTGAAGTTGCAGTGGTGTAGATTGAAATTACAAATCTTATACCCCTGAAGTTGCAGTGGGTTAGAATGAAACTACTTGAAAAAGAAGAGCACCAAAGAAGTTGAGATTCGGCGAGACCGAGCAAATTTGGTCTTTCTTAAAGTCTTTTCTTCTTTCTCGTTACACGACAACGAGCAAAGAGGGGCATCTGTAAAAGCCCAAATTTGCTTGGGCCCAACAAACCCAAAACATACAAAATATAATACCAAAAAAAAATCCAATTACTAATGTCCAACTACAAAATGAGCCCAAACGACCCAATAATAAAAAAAACCTAAAGCCCGTTTAGCCCACAACATTAACTTTTAGAAAAAAAATGAAACTCTAGCCTAAGAGCTGCCGCCGCTCCTCCCATGTCAGCACCCTCTCCACGCGACTGCCACCACCACCTGTAACACGCAACAGCAAAAAAAAGTAAGAAAAGATAATAAAGAACAGAACAACCAAGAAATAAACAAAAAAGACAGAAACTAAAAGTTGTAATCTCGGCTATAAAGCTACACCAATTTCTTTGTAATTTTTTCGGACAGACAAGTAATCAAAAATTGTATATTGAATACAAAAAAGAAAATAAAAAAATATTCTAAAGGTGATTTCTTTAATTTTTTATTTTATGTTATTTTTACTCTTTTTTTTATTCTTCTTTTTTCTTATTTATTTTACATACGAAAATATAAAAAAGGGAAAGGAAAACTCACCGGAGTGATTCCGCATTCTCTTCATCAGAACCTCCTCCTTTGGCGTCGAAATTGGCCCAAGGGGCTAAAAAACCCGATTTTGCGTGGCTCTGAACACCGTCCATAGTGGAGCCACGACGAAGGCATGGTGGATCGATGATGGACCCTAAGGCTAGGCTTGAAACCCTAGTAGAGAAAAAGGGATGGTTTAAATTCTTTTTTTAAAAAAAAAAGTGGTAGAAATGAGTTTTAAAAAAATTAATTTAAATAAAGATACAAAACGATGTCGTTTTGAGCTAGGGACATAGACGCCAAAACGACGCCGTTTAAGGCCTACTCGCGCGCGACCCGACTCGCTCTAGGGGGATCCACGTGTTTTCAATTTTTGGGCTATTTATGCCGCTGGTCCTTCCGCATTTTTGGGTTCTTTTAAATTAGTCCTATTTTCATTCTTTTTTAAAAATGGTTTCAAAGGTCACCAAGGTTAGTAAGTTTACATTTTGGTCACTCAACTTCAAAAAGTTACAAAATGGTCGCTGAACTATTTTAAAGTTTTTATTTAAGTCATTGGATCGTTATTTTTTTTAAAAAAAAGATTGGCTAGCAAGCTCCAAGCAACGATTCGACGAATGGTACGACGAATTAGTATCCATCAATGAGTAGAAGAACATACCTTAAATCCAAGTCAGTTTGATGATCAGTGTTGGAGATTGGAGAAGCAATTTTTTTGGATTTTGGTTCTCATATTCAAAATGTTTAAAGTTGTTTCATGAAAAAAACTGAACTGTAGAAGAGAAGGGGAAGAAGAGCTTTTGATTAGTGCAAGCAGTGCGAATTTTTGATTGGTGCAGGCGCTGCGAATAAAGAAGGCCATTCAATAGTGATTTTAATAGCCTAATGACTTAAATGAAATCTTTTAGATAGTTTAGTAACCATTTTGTAACTTATTGAACTTGAATGACTAAAACATAAACTTAGTAATAGTTCAGTGACCTTAGGTGTAGTTTACCCAAAAATATAAAAATTACATAAATACACTCACTTTGTAAAAGGAATGAGAAACCCTATTGATGGATGACAATAACTTAGTCAAACACAAAAAATAATAATATAGATCAATAGATCTTTTCCACAACATTGTGTTATGTTAATTATTTATCAAATTATAATTTTTGTCCCTCTACTAAGTTGGGGTTTAATTTCTATACCTTAATTTGGCATAGTTTAGTATCTACTTCCATAATGACATTAATCAGTCTAAATAGTTAATGACATTAACTATTCCAGTTTAAATATTGATGTAATTTTTTCTTAAAAACATCCTTTCTAATAAGAAATGATTCATGTCAGCATAATGAGCTAGAAAAGGTATTTTCCAAAAAAAAAAAGTATGAGTTTTAAACGATTAACAAATAACATTATAAAAGTATAAAAATCAAATTGTATTAAGTTAAACTACGGAAACTAGGCTGAACCCCAAAAAAACTCTAGAAACTAAATATCAAATTTTAACATAATAGGAGGACCAAAACCATAATTTAACCTTGATTATTAAATGGTAGGGATTGGTAGTAAGGAATTGCGATCTCTTGGAGATTATATACAGGTGATAAATGTTGGAATATTTTCTTTTTTAGTATAATTATAAGTGTTTTAACTCGTTTTATAGTCTGAGTTTAACTATATTTAAAATTCAAGATCCAAAGTTGAAAAAGAAGTTTACGGCCAATTGCCGAATTCTTCTACACATGGGTTGATTAATATTTTATTACAAAGAATGGTGAAAGGAGGGGGGGGTGTTTCATGGAGCATGAAGACGCATGGGGTGTGTACCCATCATTCACCCCTCGTGCGTGTTATTTATCAATGGCGGCTCACTCACCTTCAATTATCATCATTAATGGCATGGAGCCAAAACAGAAACCTCTTAGATAATAGTGTATAGTAAATAATCATTCTTTTTCTTTATTTTTTTCAATTAATGTCATGTCAGCTAATGAAGAGAGGGTGGAATAGGGAAAAGAATGTGGGAGACAACCCAAAAACATTTGAAGGGCTATCACCAGTTGACATAACGTCTTTTTAGGTCCATTGTGGGTCACACCCTCCACTTTAAAATCTCTTGGTCTAATTCTAGTTTTAGTCCTTCTAATATATTAAAATTAGAGGTTTAATCCCTCTGCTTTAATTTGGCATAATTTAGCTCTCTATTTTTATAATATTTTTCCTAGATTCAGATCGAAAACAATGTTATCTGATACGATAATGCTATGAAGTAGATATTTTTAACTATTATTTGGTCATTCAGTTAGAACAATGTGAAAATTCAATCAATCATTTTCAATAAATAATAAATTTATATGTGAATCGAATGCTTAAGATTGTTTTAAAAGAAAATTTTGTATCACCATTTAATCAGCTGCAAATAATATTCTTATCAATTTGGAATTACTACTAACATTGTAAAAGTAAATGATAAATTATGTCAAGCTAAAGTAGAGGATCAAATAACAAGTGATGATATAATAGTAAGACACATTACATTGTCAGAGAAAAAACTTAGATTTGAAGATGTTGTGGAGAGAACAACCATAAATCTCTAAATGATTAATGGTCATGGATTGTAAAATGGGCACATAGGAATCCACCTTTTGATTTTTGATATTACAAATATAAAGGATTTTAAAGGATTTGAATTTGGATTTTTGCATACCTCAATGTTCAAAGACTTATTCCGGAAATTTTGAATTTTTTTTTTTAGATTCCGGTATTTGACTGGTAATAATATTTAATTTAAATTCAAATTTTAATATTAATACTAGGATAATTTATTAATAATAAACGGATTCAGATTTTTAGGTAAATTTGTAAATTCAGATTCAATAAAGCAAAAAATGTAGATATTTAACTTACTACAATTCCTACATATTATCAATAGTCCAAATTGATAATACTATTAGTTGTTACTGACAAAATTATACAATTAGAATCATGTGAAAATCTAATTAACTGTGTTTGAACAAATAATATGTATGCATGTCAGCAAATTACATAATACTATTTTAGAAGGAAATCTTCATCATCATGTAAACAGTAGCAAGTAACAATGTTATTAATTTAAACCTACCAACACTATTATAAAACTTAAAGGATTCAAATTATAAGTAGAGTGACCAAAAACAAAATTAGACCAAATCTCTTTTCTCTCTCCCACTCTTCAAATGTATTTATATATATACCAACACCTCGTTCCCTAGCTCCCCATCCTCAACTTCCCTTTAATCTCTCTCGTAAAAATCCCTATTCTTTTTTTTCTTTTAGTTCAAGACCTTTGCTTCAATGGCTGATGCAGGTGGTTCAGCCGTCTCTAAGAGGATGTGGTGCTCGGTTCCCGAAAGACTCCAGCTGCATATGGCCATGTTGGCCTTGCAGTTCGGCTATGCAGGGTTCCATGTGGTTTCTCGAGCTGCCCTTAACATGGGCGTTAGCAAGCTCGTCTTCCCAGTCTATAGAAACATCATTGCTTTCCTTCTGCTCCTCCCATTTGCATATTTCCTCGAAAAGTAAATACAAATATACATATATATATTACAAGCATAGGTAAAAGTATCATGAAACTCTTATATTAAGAGTTTGATTGCATTTTGTCTTTTTTATTCAAAAATTAGATAAATTAGTCTTTATACGTTAGATTAAAGAGCAAACTGATCATTTTGTTAAAAATTTTATTCATTTTTACTATTAAAAATTAGTTAATGTATGCCAAAATAAGGTTCATTTGGTATTATTTTATTAATCATGCTGGCTTTTAATAGTAGAAATATATGAAATTTTTAATAAAAATAATTAAATTGCTCTTTGATCTAACATATCTAGATTAATTTATCTAATTTTAAATAAAGGGGCAAAATCGAATTTCACTTAATATAGAGCAAATACTTTTACCTACAAGCATGATATATATGCTTTTTAAATTAAAACCCTAACTGATTCTTCTTTGTTCCACAGGAAGGACCGACCAGCCATTACACTAAATTTTCTTTTACAGTTCTTCCTCTTAGCTCTTGTTGGGTATGCTTTAAACACACTTAAAATGTAAAGAACAATGGGAAAAAAAAAACATAAAAAGCTAACCCTATTTTTATTTTTCAGGATAACAGCAAATCAAGGTTTCTATTTGCTTGGTTTGGATAACACATCACCAACCTTTGCATCTGCAATACAAAACTCAGTCCCCGCCATTACTTTTCTAATGGCTGCTTTGCTTAGGATAGAAAAAGTGAGGCTTGATCGAAAAGATGGGATATCAAAGGTAATAGGAACAGCCTTATGCGTGGCTGGTGCATCAGTGATAACATTATACCAAGGTCCAACCATATACAGTCCAAGACCACCATTAAATAGACCCACACCACCTATGTTTGTTTCTTTGGGTGACGCAAATGGAAAGAATTGGACACTTGGTTGTTTGTTTTTGATCGGTCATTGCTTGTCTTGGTCTGGTTGGCTAGTGTTACAAGCACCGGTGCTGAAGAAGTACCCGGCCAGACTCTCGGTTACGTCCTATACATGTTTCTTTGGTCTCATTCAGTTCCTTGTTATTGCTGCGGTTTTTGAAAGGGATGCTCAAGCTTGGGTTTTTCACTCTGGTGGTGAACTCTTCACTATTCTCTATGCGGTTAGTAGAAACCATTTATGCATTTTTCTTCTTTTCTTCATGGGAATTTGTGTTTCGGGACACGTTTAGATTATTAATCTAACGTTTAAGTTATTTCGGAGGACTATGCCAAGTGACCAGTTTATTGGTCCTGCAACCTCTTTTCCAACGATGTTTTCGGTTCCTAATAGTTACTATGTCACGACTTAGATTCTTTTGAGCACCTAAATATATATTTCTAGGTAAAACTATCTTAAAGTCTTTATATTAAGAGTCAGATTACATTTTATCTTTTTTATTTAAAATATGGATAAATTAATTTTTATACGTTAGATCAAAGAGCACATTGGTCTTTTCTATTAAAATTTTTATTTATTTGTATTGTTAAAAATTAGCGTAGCTAATGAAATAACCAGACAATGGCAAATGGCATGCCACATGTACCTTATATTGACGTATATTAACCATTTTTTAACAATAAGAATGGATGAAATTTTTAGCAAAATGATCAATTTACTTTTTGATCTAACATATAAGGATTAATTTACCCTTTTTTAAGTAGAGAAGGCAAAATATGCAATCCAACTCACAGTGGCCACTATTATACTTTTACCCTATCTATTTATGTATACAATTCACACTCTTTGAACAAAATCTTCAAGTGCTACACATGCACATACCACATACAGATTATAACCAAACAATTCTTAAAAAAATAAACACCCGAGTAATAAATGGTTCTAACACCTAAATATATCTTTTAACATAAAAGATAGTTATCAAATACCATTAGCTACTTGGGAAATTGGCCAAATGGTACTAAAATAAACATTTTAGGCACATGGGGAAGAGAGACAAATAATCTTTGTTGAAATTCTTGGCACACATTGGCTTTTTCTTTTCTTTTGTAGAGTGTGAATCTTTGTGCATATTAATTACTTTAATGTACATGCATACCAAAAGCAATACCTAAAGCTATCATTTATGTGCATAGTATTTTAAGACCCAAAATTTTTTTGGTGTGGAAAATGAAATGTGCAGGGAGTGGTGGCATCGGGGATTGCATTTGCTGTACAAATATGGTGCATTGACAGAGGTGGCCCTGTCTTCGTTGCTGTTTATCAACCTGTTCAGACTCTTGTTGTTGCTATTATGTCTTCCGTTGCTTTAGGCGAAGAGTTCTATTTGGGAGGGTAAGTGGGTCCTTTTGTTTCTCCTTTTTCAACAATTAATAATGGGTTAATTACATTATACATCCCCCAATTATGACCGTACTTTTTAAATCTTCAAAGTATCAATATCACATCACTTAGATTTTTCGGTCAACCTATTTATCAGCTTAATAGTTAACTGCTAGCTTGAATATAATGTGAAGCATGTAGATAAATAGGCAACTTAGATCTAAGTATTAAAAAAGTATTGATATTTCTCTTTTTAATGCGTTGGATCCAAATTTTCTTTACAATAGGTACTATTTAAAATTTGATCACACATTTAAAATTAAGTCCTTCCATCAACCTAGCAAGGGCGAAGTTAGGAATCAAGTGATGGGAGACTGAGATAAAACTAAAAAAATTCGAGTGTCCAAAATTTAAAAAATTTGTATTAAAATAGCTTAAATTGAATTTTTTTTAACTTTTGAAAAAAAACTAAAATTACAATTATTCCATTTAAATAAAAACTAAAAGAGATTAAATTGAGCAATATACATTTAGGAGATACTAAAATTATAATTATACTATTTAATCAAGAAAAGTTGAGGCCCTTTACTACGTCCTTACAACCTAGTCGTTAACTTAAATTTAAATTTAACATATTTAAACTAGTTAAATCCAAATTATCCATATAATATATAGACTCGTATTTACAATTTGATTGCTTGTTTTAATTATCTTTCATCCATCTAACTCTATTTTCCTTGTGGTAAAACACTATATATTACAGTATCATAGGGGCAGTGCTGATCATAACCGGATTATATTTAGTGCTATGGGGTAAAAGCGAAGAAAGAAAATTCGCAGCTCAAGAAAAAGCCGCAATTCAGTCGTCAACGGCGGAGCACGGCAACAGCAGAGCATCGAGCCATATCAAAACATCCCTTACTCAGCCACTTTTGCCACCTTCAACGGAAAATGTTTGACCCCTAAAGAAAATTCCTAAACTTTCGACCATTCTGCTTTGCTGCAAAAAATGAAAGAAAAAAAAGAAGAAACAAATGGGAAAAAAACCAAGCACTACCCTATATCAGAAAGTTTGTGTGTGTATGATTTTTTTTTTTAATTTCTTTTCTTTTTCTTTTTTCTTTTTAATTTAGTCGTCAATGGCTGTTCTCTGGGTAGCAGAGAGGGTTTTTGAAAGATGATGATGATCACTGTCACAGCTGTGTATGATGGCTTATGGGGGGGCCGAAATTCTCCATATGCTTTTTTATATGTTAGTCTTATGGTTTGTTTTAAAGATAAAAACATAATGCAAATTATCAAGTTAAAATTGATAATTTCCCTAATGCAAATTTTTATATCATTATGTTAGTCTTAATGAATGTAAACAAAAATAAAAATAAAAATAAAAATTTATTATATAATGATATAAAAATAACTTGACTCGGAATCCGATCCGAAATCCGACTTGAAAAATCAACTTAGAAACTCCCTAAAATACAATTTCAAAGACCCCCTTAAAAGAGGACAATCCAGACCCTCTTTTTGAATCCTTTTCTTCCCTAGTTCTTCATCCTCTCCCTTCATCTCCACATCGTTAATCCAATATATCAACAAAATTAAAATTTAAAAAATTATCAAATTCAATTAGCAGACGTTACTTCACCCAAAGTTAAACAAATTCCCATCACACCAAACAAGCTGTTTGCAAATATATGAAAGCTCATAATAAAGATAAATTAGAGACCGACAGCATAGCACCAAACCCTACATTTTGGAAGGTAACTAAATTTATATATTATGTTGGAAGGGAGCCAAAGAAATGACATGCAATGAGAAGTGACAAACATATATTATATAATACAGTATCATTTCATATTAAATTATATTATATAGTATAGTAAGTGATATGGCCCATAAAAAGCTTTTAGAAACAACCGAGGGAAAAAGCAAAATAGGTGCATTGGGATTCAACTATAAATTTTAAAACCAAAAAGATGTTAGAGAAATATAAAAAAATATATATTATTTATTTTGTGGAGATAAGCAAAAAATGGCCAAAATTAAGGAACTAAAGAACCTTTTAAGAAGATTGACTTAATTAGAAGTGTCTTGGTTCAAATCCTTCATCCCCCACCTATTAAATTATGTACTGAAAATAGAGTTAAAAGCAAAAGGTAGGTGAAGGGATCCCAAGATTAATGCTTTAATTAATATTAAAGAGATTGACATCATTAGGGAAATTTTTAATTATCACATTAATTAGTAAAATCTTTTCAAAAGCAATAATCCCATTTTCTTTTTCTTCAGCAATCAAAATATGCTTTAATGATGTGAATGGAATATGCATCATTTTGTTTCTCTTAAAACTTTTACTTATCTTTCTTGTCTTCCAATTAATTAATTACTCTTTCTTTTGTCTACACAAAGTTTTTGTCTCAATGCATTGTCCTAATTAACTGCAAATCCTAGATAGTTTTAACTTTTGGGAGTTTCATTTCACGTTGTTGTTGGTTGAGTTTTAGTTTGATTGATATTAGTATTATTGTCAATGCAAAAGGTCGTGGATTCGAGTGCCCTGAAATATATTATCTTCCTCTTTAAGGATTGAGGAGGGGTTATAGGTAATTCTACGCATTGTATCAAAAAATTGCATATAAGAAAAATATATATAACTAGATAAATATATTATACATGTACATAGATTCTTATATATTTACAAGAATAACTATGTAATTGATTTTATAAATCAAAAAAATATTCACACCATTTGTTTAAATTTAAAGTATTATTTTTTTTGTTTGTTTTATGGTTCATAAATATTAATATTTTCGAGTTTTATAGCTATCCCTCTTTTCTCCAAGAATCAAATTGAGTTCTCTCCCTAAAATTGCCATGTATGGTAAAAGTATCACGGAGGCTCTTGTACTGAGAATCAGATTGCATTTTACCCTTCTACTGAAAAAATAGGTAAATTAGTCCTTGTACGTCAAAATGAGGTACATGTAGCACGTCACGTGTGACTGCCTTGTTATTTTGTTAATCACACTAGTTTTTAACAGTAAAAATGGATGAGACTTTTAACAAAAAGAATTAGTTTGCTTTTTGATCTAATGTATAGGGACCAATTTGTCTATTTTTTTAGTAAATGGGGTAAAATGCAATCTAATTGATATAATACTTTTACTTGCAATACACCCAATATTTATTAATATATACATCATTTTTTTGGATAAGTATTTGTATTTTATCCAAGAAGCAGTAAAACTGATACAAAGAATGAAGAACAACAATGTTTTGTACAATAAACCAAAGAATCAAAGAACAACAAAAATCAATTCAACAAATTCCAGTTCAAACAAAGTTGCCTATTATAGCGATCCAAAGAACTAGTAAGCTATTCGGTAAGACAACAACAGACTACTTCCCAAATTCTTGCTAACAGATGTCCACAGAAGTTACAAATCCACCAAATAATTTACCATTTCTTTTGCACCAGATGGAATGCACATAAACATTCCAAACCAATTTAAAAAGATATAAGAAACTTACCCTTAACGAGTTACTATTCGATATAATTCTTTATCTTCCATGAATCAACCATACTCCCAATACTACACAATTTCAAAGTTCCACATCATTTTTATTAATCATCAAAATACATTTTTTTCGTATACTTTTATTTGTTTAGCTTTTTAATTCTAATACTTATAATAATAGCCATGTTTTAACCCACCAACCCCACAAAAGGAAATTCTTGTCGTAGTTTTGAATTTTTAATAATTATAAACAATAGACTTGAGTTTGTTCCATATCAAGTCAAAGAACTAAGAGATAAATTCATCCTACAAATATATTTTTCAATATTCAAATTTGTACTCTCAAAACTTATTACCATCTCAACCAATAGTTTGTAAATAATCATATATTTAATTTACATATATAGTGAAATTATTCACAAAAAGTAAAGTTTCGACAGAGACCGTGCACGTTTCACGATCCCCCATAAAAGTCTCGGCCAATGACACATGGAAGTAGAACAGCTTGGGCAGAACCACTCCTTAGGGGAAAAAAAAGCATAGGCCATTAGATTGCATGGTCCAATACGAGCAGATATTAATTTGGGTCTCTAGGCCTTCCTTCTTGGGTATCAAACACCTTTCTTTTTCGGGGTTAATTATATAATTAGGACCAAACGAAACATTTGTTTAATGATAATGTTGAGGTCTTGAAATTGGAAATTAAAGGTGACCGTTCGATTGAATCGAGTGAAAATTTTTAAGTTATTCGAGTTGATGAGTCTTATTTTATCATCTTAACTCAATTTTTATTCGAATCAAATTGAGTGAAATGAAATTTGAATCGAATAAATCAGTTCGAGTTAAATTTAAAAGATTAAACAAGTCAAGATGAAATCTTGTTAGAAATATGACTAAATTTTAAGTTAAAGCAGGTAAATTTGAGCCATATATATTTGAAAAACACTTTCAAAACAAAAGAAAAAAAAATTTAAAATGATAAACTGATTTGAGGAATGTACATTGATTTACTATTATATCCAACACCATAGTTGTTGAAATCAGACTAAACAAACCTGTTGAATTGAGAATTAACACCAACCTGAGATAATAAAAAATAATTGATGGAATTGAAATAAAAATCGATCGAATATAATTTTATAATATTTTTATTTAAAATTAAATTCAACTGATCACGTATACAATTTTAAAAATCATGTATCATTGATCCAATATTAGGTACAAAGAAGTAACACCCATGCTTGCTTTTAGTTGGAATATACCTATAAAGCAATCTGACATGTCATATCACATTTATCAGTTAAAATTTAATTTTAGTCCTTTTTATTATACTCAAATTTTAAAATTAATTTTCATATCATTTCACTAATTCAAATAATTTGATAATTTCGATTAAAATATTAATGTAAAATTTTAAAAATAAAACATTTTTTTTTATTTAACGAAATTGAAAGAACAAAATGTAATCTAATTTTTAATATAAACGTTTACAAGTTAATTAGTATTAAATAATTAATAAAAATGTCATTTCAAATACAATTATGGGTTATTAACCCAAAATTATGATTAGTTAAGATATTATTACTGATTAAATAAGATATGTTTTTGTTTAAATTATTAAATACGAAGTAAATAATGGAATAAGATTTTTATAAGAAGTGATTAGAAAATCAATGTGGAGCATTTATTTCTAATTAAACTTTCCATTGAAATAAAAGAAGGTAGATAAAATTGGTAACATGCATATGTTTGGCAAGTTTTTATTTAAACATTATATAATTCATAGCATTTGTTATTTATATTTGTAATGATATATATGAGATTTAATGAAATAAATGTTAGAATATAGTAAGATAATGAATATAATTATAGTAGGTTTGTAGAATTAAGATAATTTGTATTATAATAAATATAAATTAAGTGTTCAAAATAAATTTAAATTAATTGTTGATATTCATTAAATTAATCAAAAATTTAGAATTTTTAAAAATGATTATGAAGTCAATGTTTCATACATTCATTATCTAATCTAAATAATCTAATCTAAATAGTTGTTTTAAAATATTGTTAGGAGTCTGAGTTTAAAAAATAAAACTAATAATTAACATTTATAATATCTTGAAAATGCGTGTTTACCTTAATAAAAATGATAGTATGATGAAGTTGGGGTATAATTTAGTTTCTAAAACGGATGCTCCCTGGGTTTGTATTTTTAGATTCAAGTATGGAATGAAGGAGGTTATGTCGGATTGTATTTCTCGGGAACATTGTTGTTTCTTTTGGAGGGCCTTTTCTAAGGTTTGACCCCTTCTCCAAGAAAATTTGCTTTGGTCTATTGGTAATGGGAATAGTATTAGATGTTAGAAGGACCCATGAATCACAGATAATTGAGGTCAGTAGTCCTAGATAATTGGTTTAGTTTATGTACAGATGGTGCAATACATATAGGCTATGGAATTACTACAGCTGGAGGAGTATTACTAAATGGAAAAGGGGAGTAGATCATGGGCTATAACAGTTTCTTAGGTGAATGTTCTGTGTTCAATGCTAAACTGTGGGCCATCTTTGATGGTTTGACTCTTATCCAAGATAAATAATTTGCTAGGGTGATGACTCAAACAGATTGTTTGGAGGCGGTCAAGAACATTCAAGCTACTTACTTCAATTATTCGAATTCCACTCTTATTAGAAGAATTCATCAACGTTTAGCCAATATTGGAGTTTGGGGCATGCAACACATGCCCAGGGAGTCTAATAATATTGCTGATTGTTTAGTTAAAATGGTTTTTGATACAAGACAAAATCTGAACGTGTTTGAAGAGATTCCAAAGTAGATTCTGACAATCACTCCGGTAGTTAAAGCAAGCAACAGCCTCGTTCAAAGTTTTTATGTGTAGTTAGTTGTTTTTTCAGTTTGATTTCTTTAAAAAAAACAGAAGAAGACATGATATCATTTATTGCAATATTAACATAACAATAATTGTATAATAAAATGTGTAATATTTTGTATGGCAAAACTAATAATCCTTTTATACACTTTGTGTTAATAAAGTTACCAATACTGAAATAGTTGTAATATGTATGGTAATAGAGTTATTTATTTTTTAAGTAAATATGGTATAAGAATTAAATAGATTTTTGTATAGTTTTTAATGTTAATAAAATTATGATATCCATAATTAAGAATGTATATCCAAATCTACATTAAATACAAATTACATATTAAACAAGTATCATTCAAATAAATTTTAAAAGAGGATATAATTGATTTAATTTGATAGTAATGTAAAAGCAATACTCTCTATATAAACTACCAATTACCAAAGCTCAAATGCTATCCTTTGCCATCCCCCATCTTCTTTTTTCCTTTATCATTGTTGCAAGGTTGTTGTTAATGATTAGCATGGAGAATAAAAGTTCTAATATTAGATTCATGCTACTTTTTTTGGGTTTATGTTGTTTTTTGATATTTTGTGTTGCTGCTCCTTCAACAAGTAAGGGCAATATTTTACCTTTTTAAGTTTTTTTTTTTGTAACAATTTGGTTAATTAATTTATACAAAATTTCTTTGATATATATTTATATATTTTTATATAGGAAACCTCAAGTTAAATGAGGAATTACTGCCCTCTTCCCTCCAAAATTTACTTCCTCAGGTTTTTTCTCTATCTTTTAAAATTTTATTTTGACCCCTCCAGTTATAATGAATTTCTGGCTTCACCTCAGCTCATTATGTTGAATATTGTTGTCTTCTTAAACAATTGCCATTTTTTTAGAAAAAAAGAAAGAAAGAAAGAAAGAATGATTAATTATCTTTAAAAATTTGCTTCTTAATATATATATATATAAATTTAATAATTATATTAAGGTTGTATGTATGATTATATTTTGCAGGATGTGAAAAAATCAAATGAAGTTGAAGAAATGTTTGAACATGGATTCAATGAAGAAAGGATGCTAATCGAAACCATGGATTATGTAGAAACTGGTGCCAACACTAAGCATGATCCTTTAGCTCCTCCTCCTTTAATCTAAATATTTTATATATTTATATTATTGTAATAAATCTCTATTTTATATAGATAGAGCTCATTTATAAAAGACTCTCTTTATTTCAATATGTTTTTATCTGTATCTTTATATTCTTATCATAAATCTGTTTTTTTTATACAATACTTAAAGCTAACCATAGTCCTTCCTCAACCCTTAAATAGAATAATAATGCACTTCAGTGACTCGAACCCACGTCTTCCTACACTAGCAATCGAACTAAGATTCAATTAGCCTTAAATAGGTATTCTTTAAAAACCTAAACCATCTTCCCTAATTATTTTGAAGCAATTATTAAGCATATAATTATTATGGATTTTGGAATTTTTAGTCATATTTGAACAATTGAGCAGATATTATAATTAGACATATTACAAACCCTTCTTAAAACGTCTTATTATATTATCACTAAGTTGAATACCTTGGCCATGAAAGTTTAAATTAATTAATTTCCTTATAAAAAAGGAAATTAATTAATTTTATTGCAATTAATGTTTTTTTAATGGAGAAATTAATGTTTTAATTTCAATACAAAGAGCAAAATTAGACAAACTCATACAATTTCCTTATAGATCAGTATATAAATACCTATTAATTAATATCAAGAATCACGTTCAATTTAATCCAAATTTAAATTTCACGTTTGAGAAAATATATCATATCTAAATTTATTATTTCCCTTAATATTATATTTAAATATAAGGTAAACCATATCAATTGTCTCTAAACTTTGATTAAAATTACATTTAAGTCCCACAATTTTCAAAAGTTACATAATTTTCACTAAAGTTATCGAAATGTTACATTTGGCCACTCATCCGCTACCTTCCATTAAGAGGATGACAACACATTAATTTAAAGGGTTAATAACTAATTTATCCCCTAAACTACAACTAAATTATCTATTTGATATTTTTAAAATTATTAACTAAATTGGTTATTAACTCTTTAAATATACGTGCTGCGTCATCCTTTTAGAGGAAGTTAACGAATGAGTGACCAAAATATAATATTTCAGTAATTTTAACGACAATTATGTAATTTTTGAAAGTTAGGTATCTGAATTAAACTTTGATTAGAGGCAATTAATGTAATTTACCTTTAAATATATTACTTATCTTAATTTTCAACTCCTTAAATCACGCCCAAAATATCAATTTAATTTCTTTAATTTTATTCTATTTATTTTCCTTTGATCTTATTAATGCATTAAGTTCATATTTAATCATTGCATGACACAATATAAATCTATTTTTACTATTAAAAATTGGCTCATGTACACCAACAAGAGGTATACGTGGCCTGTCATGTGTCACTGTTTGGTTAGTCTGTCAACCACGCCAAATTTTAACCATATAGAGGGATGAAATTTTTAAAAGGAATGACCAATTTACTCTTTGATCTAACATATAGGGGCTAATTTGTCCATTCTTTGAATAAAAAAAACAAAATACAATCTAACTCTTAATATAAGGACTTCCATGATATTTTACTCCATTAGATTACATGTTCCATAATATAAGCAGATACAAAGAGGGACCAAATGGTGCTAATTTGGGTCTCTTGGCATTCTTTCTTGGGTATCTCAACCATCTAACCCTATGTGCAAGACTTTTCTGAAGTCTAACTATTGGCAGCAACTATCTTTGAAAAGTCAAAGATAGTGGCTGTAGTTGGCATCAAAGATAGTGGTGTAGGTGGTAATAAGCACCGAAAATTAATGGGTGACAATTGGCATGGGGTAATTGCAACTTTGGTCCCTATTTGTATAGGTACCTTGCAACTTGATCCCTGAACCTCAACTATAAATAGGCCAAACCATCTCTCATTTTCTTCATCCCAACATTTGCCATTCTCTACTTAAGGCATTGTTCTCTCTCCCTATTTGTAAATTTTCACTTGTATTTTTGGAGTGAAATATATTTGGTAGTGCCCGAGGACGTAGGCAAAATTTACCGAACCTCGTTAAAAATTCTGGTGTTCTTTATTATTTATTTTTCATATCTTGTGAGTGTGATTGTAGTTATTTATTGTGCTATTAAATTACGATAGAGGGATATTCTGGCTAGGAAAGATCTGGTACTTAAGTGATCCTCGTGATCCACCTCTCTTTCCTGGGAATTGAACTCAGTGTGATTTTTCAGTACAATAATTTTACTCTTTTACACGCTTTCGCACAACAATTGGTATCAGAGCTAGATTTGTACTTGGGGAATACGATCGTTTGTGGCACTATTCACGATATCTGATCGCTCACGTATCTCGATGGTTGGGATTGAGGAGAAAAATGGCACGAGCATCGTCATCGCAAGGACTCATCGTGACCAATGTAAAATTTGAAGTAGAAAAATTTGATGGTACCAATAATTTTGGTATGTGGCAATGTGAGATCTGGATGTCTTATGTCGGCAAAGAGCTAGATATAGCCCTTGAAGTAAAACGACAATATGGATGACAAGGAGTGGGCCAAGATTAATGAACAAGCGTGTGGTACAATCCGTCTATGTTTGGCCAAAGAGCGTATACTCTGTCATGAGGAGACATCATGAGAAATTGTGGGATACATTGGAAGAAAAGTTTCTAACGAAAAGCCTTGAAAATAGGCTTTATATGAAAAAGAAACTTTTTCGATTCACGTATGCACCCGGTATGTCGATGAATGACCATGTGAACTCTCATTCAATAAAATTTTAGCAGACTTGCTAAATTTGGATGAGAAATTTGGAGACGAAGACAAGGCATTATTGTTATTGAATTCCCTTCTTGATGAATATGATCATCTTACCACCACATTGCTTCATGGGAAGGATACAATCACATTTGATGCAGTCTGCAGTGCGTTGTATAGATCTGAGACTCGAAAGAAAGATAAAAGAGATCACGAGAGAGATACAACTGCAGAAGTCTTAACGATGAGAGGTCGTTCAAGCGAAGAAAAAACCTGGTAGAAGGGGAAAGTCCAAAGGGAGACCCGCCAAAGATGAGTGTGCCTTTTTGTCGTGAGAAAGGGCATTGGAAAAAGAATTGTCCTAAGTTACAAAAGGGCAAGGCTATTTCTAATGCATGTGTAGCAGAACATGATGAGGAGTCAGACTTTAGCTTAGTTGGCATGGCAATGGCATGTCATACTGATGAGTGGATTTTGGATTCAGGATGTACTTACCATATGTGTCCTAATAAGGACTGGTTTTCTAGTCTTACAGAACTAGAAGGTGGAGTTGTTCTTATGGGCAATGACAGTGCTTGTAGGACAATGGGAGTAGGTACAATCCAATTGAAGAATCACGACGGCTCAATCTAAGCCTTGACTGATGCTCGCTACGTACCCAGCTTGAAGAAAAATCTCATCTCATTAGGGGCCTTAGAATCTAAATGGCTCAAAATCACTTTAAGAGATGGATTACTAAAGGTAGCAGCTGGGAATTTGACGTTGATGAAAGGCACAAGAGGAAATAATTTGTACTTTTTAAATGGAAGTACAGTTATTGGATCAACATCAACAGTTTCTGCGAAAGATGTAGATTCAGAGGTTACCAAGTTATGGAATATGCGATTGGGACATGCTAGTGAAAAAGCTTTGCAGACTTTGGCGAAGCAAGGCTTGTTGAAAGGTGCAAATTCTTGCAAATTGGAATTCTGTGAACATTGTGTTCTGGGCAAGCAGACGAGGGTAAAGTTTGGTTCGACAATTCACAATACGAAAAAGGAATTACGGACTACGTTCACGATGATGTGTGGGGACCTACCAAAGTGGCTTCTTTGGGAGGTATGCACTATTTTGTTACTTTTGTTGATGATTATTCAAGAAAAGTATGGGTGTATCTAATGAAAAGAAAAAGTGAAGTATTGGATGCATTTCTGAAATGGAAGAAGATGGTGGAAACTCGGTCGTCGAAAAGGTCAAACGACTTCGATCGGATAATGGTACCGAGTATAAAAATGATCCATTTCTTCAAGTATGTCAAGATGAGGGCATCGTGCGACACTTCACTATTCGAGATACACCACGCGAGAATGGGGTGGCGAGAGCATGAATCGAACTATCTTGAGAAAGTTCGATGTATGTTGTCCAATCTTTGGATTGGGCAAGGAATTTTGGGTGAGGTCATTACATATGCGTGCCATCTAATTAACCGCTTGCCATCACCGCAATAAATGGCAAAACTCCTATGGAGATGTGGACTGTATAAATCTACTCATCGACTATGATTCTTTACATGTTTTTGGTTCCACCGCATATTATCATGTAAAAGAATCGAAGTTAGACCAAGAGCAAAGAAAGCATTATTCTTGGGTATAACTAGTGGAGTAAAAGGATATCGCCTCTGGTGTCCCGATACTAGAAAGATTGTCTTTAGCGAGAGATGTGACTTTTGATGAATCAACCATGTTAAATGATTCACAAAAGGATGACAAAACCAAAGAGTACTTTGCGTGAGATGGAGCTTGAAAAGGTTAATAATGATCCAAATGATATTGGAACAACAAATGATGAAGAAGTTCCACCCAAGAACTTCTACAAAGAACAAGATTCAATTGCATATAGGAGGCCAAGAAGAGATATTCGTAAGCCCGCTTCGCTTTGATGATATAGTGGCCTATGCACTTCCAATTGCAGATGATGATGCTCCTTCTACTTACACGAAGCAATAAGTAACCACGATGGTGTAAAGTGGAAGTGTTTCCATGAATGAAGAAATGCGATCTCTTCATCAAAAATAGGACTTGGGAATTGATGACACTTCCCAAGGAAAGAAGGCAATTGGATGCAAATGGGTATATGCAAAGAAGGAAGGATTTCCTGGTAAAAATAAAATTCGGTACAAGGCTAGATTGGTAGCAAAGGGTTATGCTCAGAAAGAAGGAATAGACTACAATGAAGTGTTTTCTCCAGTTGTGAAGCATTCGTCTATTCAGATTTTGCTAGCCTTAGTTGCGCAATATGATCTTGAACTAGTTCAGCTTGATGTGAAGACCGCATTTTTACACGGTGATTTGGAAGAGGAAATCTATATGACTCAGCCAGATGGGTTCAAGGTTGCTGGTAAAGAAAACTGGGTTTGCAAACTGACAAAGTCGCTTTATGGATTGAAGCAATCCCCGAGGAAGTGGTACAAGCGATTTGATCAGTTCATGAAAGGGCAAAGATACACAAGAAGTAAATTTGACCATTGCGTGTATTTCTAGAAGCTACAAGAAGGAATTTTCATATACTTGCTTTTATATGTTGATGATATGCTAATAGCATCTAAGAGCAAAGTTGAGATTGAGAGATTGAAGACTCAACTCAATCTTGAGTTTGAGATGAAAGATCTTGGTGAAGCTAAGAAGATTCTTGGCATGGAAATATGTAGAGATAGAGCCCATGGCAGAGTTAGCTTGTCTCAGAAGCAGTATTTGAAGAAGGTACTACAGCAGTTTGGCATGAACGAGCAGACAAAACCTGTAAGTACCCCGTTGGCTTCTCATTTCAAGCTTTCTGCACAACTATCTCCTTCGACGAATACGGAACGAGAATACATGTTGCAAGTTCCATACTCCAATACAGTGGGTAGCTTGATGTATGCAATGGTTTGTACAAGACCCGACATTTCACAGGCAATTAGTATAGTGAGCAGGTATATGCATAATCCTGGAAAAGGACATTGGCAAGCTGTGAAATGCATTCTACGGTATATTCAAAAGACCGTGGATTTTGGATTACTGTTCGAGCAGGATAATTCACTTGGTGAAGGTGTTATTGGGTACGTTGATTCTGACTATGCCGGTGATTTGGACAAACGAAGATCGACCACTGGTTACGTGTTTACACTTGCTAGAGGACCAATCAGTTGGAAGTCTACTCTACAGTCTACAGTTGCGTTGTCAACCACAGAAGCCGAATACATGGCTGTAACAGAAGCTGTAAAGAAAGCTATTTGGTTACAAGGTATGGTTAAAACCTAGGGATTGGTTCAGGAGCATGTTAACGTGTATTGTGATAGTCAAAGTGCTATTCATTTAGCAAAGAATCAAGTCTATCATGCACGTACAAAGCATATCGACGCATCTGATTCCATTTTGTACGAGAAATTATTGATGAGGGGAAAATTCGTCTTGTAAGATCAAGACCGCAGATAATCCCGCAGAGATATGATGACCAAGGTAGTAATGCTGACAACCAAGTTCGAACATTGTTTGAACTTGATTAATATCCTGCAAGTTTAACAGTTGAAGAAGGCACTATCAAATATTGTTGGCAAGGGCAGAAAGAATTGTGTGAAGATAAGATTATCCTAATCAAATCTTCAAGGTGGAGATTATTGGCAGCAACTATCTTTGAAAAGTCAAAGATAGTGGCTGTAGTTAGCATCAAAGATAGTGGTGTAAGTGGTAATAAGCACCGAAAATTAATGGGTGACAATTGGCATGGGGTAATTGCAATTTTGGTCCCTATTTGTATAGGTACCTTGCAACTTGATCCCTGAACCTCAACTATAAATAGGCCTAACCATCTCTCATTTTCTTCATCCCAACATTTGCCATTCTCTACTTAAGGCATTGTTCTCTCTCCCTATTTGTAAATTTTCACTTGTATTTTTGGAGTGAAATATATTTGGTAGTGCCCGAGGACGTAGGCAAAATTTGCCGAACCTCGTAAAATTCTGGTGTTCTTTATTATTTATTTTTCATATCTTGTGAGTGTGATTGTAGTTATTTATTGTGCTATTAAATTACGATAGAGGGATATTCTGGCTAGGAAAGATCTGGTACTTAAGTGATCCTCCTGATCCACCTCTCTTTCCTGGGAATTGAGCTCAGTGTGATTTTTTAGTATAATAATTTTACTCTTTTACACGCTTCCGCACAACACTAACCCAACGAGTATCAAACACCTTTCACATTATTTTCTTTGGGGATTAACTATATAAATAGAAGCAAATGATACATGGTTTAATGGTATGTATGACCCGAGTTTATATAAATATTTGTGTTTAATTAATATGATGATTTATTATAACTTCAAACATATAATAATTAGGATGAAAAAAAAATCTCACTTGAATTGTAAAAATTGATTAAATTTTTTAAATTTCAATTTTTTGATATAATGTCTAGAATTTTAACTCTTAAAAATGAGAAGAAATGTATTTCAGTGCGCTTGAATCTATATATTTTTATACTAACAATAATATTGATATTAACTGTATTAAGACTTAATCAACTAAATTTTAAAATAAATAATTATCATTTAAATTATTTGATTTTTTTAATCAACTCAAACTTAGAATATGCAACACAAGTGAATAACTCAAATAATTTGAAATTGCTTTTAGTTGTCATGTACAACACTTCCATAAGAACTATTGGGAATTTAATAAAAAAAGTTTCAACCTATTAGGTTGACATGGATTTATTTCATGCTAAAAAAAATATTTTTAAAAAAAATTCACGTCAAAGAATAATTAATCTCAAATATTCAGATCAATAAATCATAGAGTAATTGAATTATATCAAATTAAATAATAATAATCAAATGATAAAGGGATCAACAATTATTGTTTGGAGTAATAAAAAAATTATATATATATATTTTTAAAAACCCCACATTCAAATTTTAAATTAAAAAAATAACTATAAATTAAAAAAGTTTAATCTCTATAAACCATTTTTTATTTCTGAAAACACCCAAAGTTTTACTTGAAATAGTCGTGGAGGATGAGGAAAGAATGTCAATATTAAAACCCTGGCTCTTTGTCAGCAAATTTATTGAAAATCAAGGTTCACTTGGGACGACATTGAGAACACATCTTTGGGGTATTGGGTTGTAGAGTTTATTAAATGTGACATTTGGTTCTTCTTTTTCATGATATTTTGTTTGTGGGTGATAGTGATGTGTAAAAATATCATGATTTGCCAAGATATGGATGGAAATCCCTTACATTATTGTTCTATCTTCTTTTTTTCTCTTTTATTGTCTTAATAACATTTCATTAATTTCAAATTCTGATTTAGGAAGAAAAAATATAGTTTTAACATTCTTAGAGTGGAAGAGATAAAAAGGAGAAGTCAAGTAGACAAGATAAGGCAGTCTGATTGAAATATTGTAGCTTTTGTCAGCACCACAAGTTATTGGAACATTCCTTTGGTTTTTATTTTTAATTTTCTAGTAACTTTCGGTATGAACAGATGACGAGAGTCAATTCATACTCATAAAAGATCTAAATTAAGAATCTGTCATGGAATCAAATCACATCATGATCAACAGCTGTAAAAACAACATAAATTTGGTTCATAGTTAACTTTTTTTGATTTTATATTTTAAAAATTAGAGAGACCTCTTTTGTTTAAATGAGGAAGTGTTAGAATGCTATGAAGAGATATGTGAGGAAAAAATCGAAACAGGCTATAAAAAGCAAGTAAGAATTATGATCATTGATGATCATTACTTTAATATTTGGTTAGGATGTATGGTAAAAGTATTATAAAGATTATTGTATTAAAAATTAAATTGTATGTTTTTTTATTCGAAAAATGAATTAATTAGTTCTTATATATTAAATTAAAGAATTAATTTATCATTCTATTAAAAATTTCATCTATTTCTACTATTAAAATTTTATCCATATGTATCGATTTTATTTTTATGAACTCAATTAGCCTAAGCGGACCATGGATGTTGTGGCTTAAGGACCTCCTTCCTTTAGGAGTCCTACTTAAACTAAAACTCTTTCAATTTAATTAATTAAAAATTTCATATGAGAATTAAACTCATATATATTTTCCTCAATAAATACGAAGTGCTAGCTGAAATTATCAAGTATCAACCATTAAGTGTTTTCACGGTAGAAATTTAGTGGTTTTAATATTTGAGTAATTTTTTTATTCAAATAAATTATATATATATTTGAGTTGGGATCTTAGATTAGAAGCAATTACCATTTAGCAATTATAATTTGAATTTAGAAGTTAAAAATTATGGTTTGGCTTCACCATAGGTTTGTGCAAGGTTCTTCCAAGGGAGTCTTATTCTTGTCCTGTGTTTGGTTATTTAAGTTGGAGCCCACTTTCTAAACAATCAAAAGTTTGAGAATAATAGAAAAAGTCAATTGGTTGAAAGCTTAAAGACATCATATTTCGACTATTTTTTTAAGCTTTTTACAACTTAGACTATCCCTCGAGGCATTTTACGACTTAGATTATCTTCTTGAGACTTGATGCATAAGCAATTATTTGATCAGATTTATTACTTTAGAAATAACAATAAAATCCATTTTAGAGCTTTTTTAAAATTTATTGCCCAACCCTAACAATTTTTCTATAATTTTTAATAAATTGATTTTGTAAATAAACTATTTTATCAATTTGTAACTAAACTTTCATTGGGGAAGGGCCTAATAAGAGAATTTAACTTTATAATTGTAGAGGAGTGAGGCTGTAATGAGTGTGAGGTTGAGCTCAAAACAACCGAACCAACAACTCAACACTTTTAACTCGTATCAAAGCTAGATACTAAAACAATTTAGTGAAGATCTTGTTAATTTAGTGAGACATGAAAAGAAGCTTGATTTCTTAGCCACTTATGCTTGATAGTTTGAATTTTGCTTATTAGAAGGCACCTATGACAACCTTTATACAGTCGATAGATGACAAGGATTGGAAGTCATTTTATTAGGTTAGGAACCACCTGCTAAAGAAACTAATAGAGTTCAAACCATCAAACCTTAAACCACTGGGAGACAGGGGCGATACCAACAATTCTTTTCTAGGGGGATTATGTTGGGCGCAGTGGTAAGGTACATTACATTCTCAAGGGGATATGTAGGTTTAAACGTTGAAGTCAACATTGTTGAGAGAAGCAGTCATGAGTCCCAAACATGGACTGTAAAACCGGACATGGAGAATACAAAGAAAAATATAATTTCACTATTGTATTAGCTTATAATTTTACAATTTTTAGGGCTAAAACAAATTTTATTATTTTTGAGGTGAAACTATAATTCTACTATTATCAACTTAATAAATTTATAGATTTTGGGGATCTAAAACAGAATTTTCAATTTTAGGGGCCTACCGGCTCCCTTCACCCTGACATGGAGAGTGAATGAAGACAAAGTACCCAATTACAAATCAAAAGTCTTGAACGCTATCTTTAATGGAGTATATCCTCATGAATTTATGAACATCTCCAAATGTGTTTCTTTTCATAAAGCTTGAAAAGTTCTCAAAACATGTCGAAACCATTTTTTGATAGGTCGACTTTTATTTTAAAAAACAAAAATTAGGAGTCGCCAAGCTGTCGAAACCATTTTTTTTTGTGAAAGGGGTCGACTTGATTTTGAAAACGAAAACGAAAATGAGAGTCGCCACTAATCCTTTTTATTTAGGTGTGATCGGATCACCTCGTAATTTAATCATTTTAATAAAAGTATAAATTTATTAAAACGATGATTTTTGGTCTACAAAATCCAGAAAACGAGTTCGGGAGTCAGTTACGCATGAGGAAGGATTAGCACCCTTGATACACCCAAAATTAGTACCTAGTTGATTACTTGGTGTCTTTAGTGTCAAAAATTGAAAATTTGAAAAGATTTTAAAAATACGATCCTTTGTTAAAATATTATTTAATTGAATTTATATAAAAAAGAGTTTATTTCACGTTATCCAGTGAATTTCTTACTAAGATAGTATATCACTCTTTCTTTTCTTCCTGACTCATCATGTTGACCAAGCACGCATCCCATGGAATTCCCGAATACTGTTAAGTACAGTACTAGCGGCCTATCTGGGTTAGGTGGCATCAGGACTGGGGCATTAGACAAGTAACGTTTGACTTTATCGAAAGTCTTTTGGCATTCCTCATTCCAAACACCTGGGTTGTGTTTCTTAAAGAGAGAGAATATGGGGTCGCATTTCTCAGTTAGTTGTGAAATGAACCAGGCAATGTAATTTAGTCTTCCTAGGAAACCACGAACTTCTTTTTGAGTGCGTGGTGGAAGTAATTGCTGTATAGCCTTTACTTTGTCTGGGTCGATCTCGATCCCCTTTTTCTGACTACAAATCCTAGCAATTTTCTCGACCTAGCCCTAAAAGTACATTTTCCGGATTGAGCTTCAGTTGGAATTTTCTCAACCTCAAAAATAGTTTCCTCAAGACTTGTACATGCTCCTTCTCTGTTCAGGACTTTGCGATCATATCATCAACATAAACTTCGAGTTCTTTGTGCATCATATCATCAAATAAAATTACCATGGCTCTTTGATACGTCGCTCCCGCATTTTTTAGTCCAAATGGCATCACCTTATAGCAAAAAGTTCCCCACATGGTAACGAATGTGGTTTTCTCCATGTCTTCATAATGCATCTTTATTTGGTTGTATCCCTAGAAACCATCCATGAAGGAGAACAGTGAGTAACCTACCGTATTGTCCACTAAAGTGTTGATATGTGGCAATGAAAAATTGTCTTTCAGGCTGGCTTTGTTCAAGTCTCTGTAATCTACACACATTCGTATTTTTCCATTTTTTTAAGAACGGGCACGATACTGGCTACCCATTCTGAGTATTTAACCACCCGTAAAAAACCAGCATCGAATTGTTTCTTGACTTCCTCTTTTATTTTTAGTAAAACATCGAGCCTCATCCTTCGGAGCTTCTGTTGAACTAGTTTGCACTCTTTCTTTATGGGGAGCCGGTGTACCACAATATCAGTATTTAACCCAGGCATGTCTTGATATGACCATGCGAAGACATCCTTAAATTCTTGGAGTAATTCAACGAGGTCTTGCTTCGTTTCTGCGGTAATACAAGCTCCTATCTTCACCTCTTTTTCCTCTCCTAAGCTCACAATTTCCACTGACTCTTTATAAAGCAAATTTTGTTTCTCATCTTATTCTACTATCCTCAATAAATCAGGAGATAGGTTACAGTCTCGATCATCTTCAAAATCTTGAGAATCCTCCGTGCACATATCTTACTCAAAAGGAGATTTTGAGTCAGTAGCAGCGTCACTCATATCATTGATATCTGGACACCTGTTATAGGGATGAAGAAAAAAATCCAAAGAACAAAAGAATCTAAGAATAATTATTTGTATGGTATGATTATGAATGAAATTGAAAGAATAAAAGAATATTTGTTCAAGATGATACGCAAAAATACACTTTATTGAAATAAGGATTTTGGACATAAGCCTATTTTACAAAGGATTCTTATTGCTCCTAGGCTTAAAGCAATAAGCGTGTTTTGAACATTACTCTATATTGGCGTGTCACTGGTTACAGATGCAATAATGTCTTCTTCTGCGTTTATCGCTACTAGCCAACCCTTGCTTACCAACTTTAGCTTCTGATGTAATGATGATGGCACTGTCCTAGCTGTGTGAATCCAAGGGCTCCCCAACAAACAATTATAAGAAGGCTTAATATCCATCACCAAGAAATGTACTTCGTATGTGTTTGGACCAATCAGGAGGGGTATCTCAATCCTTCTCATCACCCTTCTTTCGGTTCCATCGAATGCTTTCACTACATTTTGACATGTTTTCATATGAGAGCTATCCACAGGTAACCTATTCAGGATGGATAGAGGCAGGATATTTAATGTAGACCCGTTATCAATCAACACCCTTGGTAATGTATTGTAACGACCTGAATTTAGGCCTAGTAGCATGGGCCCATTGGGCCTTCGGCACAGAAGCATTTAAAATTTTTGAGAACAAGAGAACGGCTCTAATGCTAGTTGAACCTATTAGGTGAGTGATTTTGGAAGGTTAGGGGGCTTCTATGAAGTTCCAGGATCAAACCTTGGCTTTGGAAAAATTCTGGTTTTAGGTGAATAAAACCCTGGGAGTTAATATGTAGGCTTTAAGAATAAAATGTGAAAAAAATAATACAAAAAGGAGTTGTGGTCTAGTGGCAAATGACGCCACAAGGAAGAAAGGGGGTCCAAGGTTCAAGTCTTGGCGCTTGCATTTTGATTTCTTTTTAAGTGAACTGAGATGTTGGCCATAGACTTATATTTAGTTACACATGTTTTAAGACATCCAGGAGCTAGTTGGTAAAGTGGCTAGCGGCGTGGATTATGCTACAAGAGAGCCTGAATTCGAATCCCATTGCAAGCAAAAGGGGGATATTTATTTTGCTAAGTTTGGGCGGCAAGAGTTTGTGTTGGATTTAAACTCTACTGATGGAAGGATCCCACATCGGAAAGCTAGTAAGAGGGGAGGTGAGAAGCTGGCTATAAATAGAACCAATCTATGAGGGAGGAGACACACCTTAGTTGGCGTTTGGGCACAAGAGTGGTCGGAGCGCGGTTTGGCAGCTTCAGATTCCTATCAGGTGTGTATTTCACCCTACTCTAGCTGTAGAGCGGCAAATACCGAAATACCGATTACACAGCGATGGTAGCCACACGAACGTATGAGTGCACGTGTGGGAGCTTCGACACGATAGTCAATGCCACCATGAGTATTCTTGTAGGTTGAGGTTGCTTGGGCCACGATGGGCCGAAGTAAGCCTAATAGGCCCGTGGGCCCATATGGATAAATTGTATGACTGTATAGTAGAAATTGGACTAGACTATGTGAATCTCATATATGTGGCTAGATTTAGGCTAAACGGGCCACACGAGCGTGCGGACCCATTTGGGCTGAGAATGGGCCCTAGGCCCATTCGCATCATTATCTCTGTTTAGAATACCCTTAATTTACAAAATTACTGAAATACCCTCAGTTTGCGAAATTACTTAAGTACCCTTGATTTGTGAAATTACTAAAATACCCTCAAATTTTAAAATTATCAAAATACCTTTGGTTTGTAAAATTACTAAAATACCCTTAATTTGTGAAATTTTGGTCACTAATTTGTAAAATTACCGAAATACCCTTGGTTTGTAAAATTACCAAAATACCCCCACTTTGCAAATTTATTGAAATATCCCTGATTTGTAAAATTACCAAAATACCCTCGGTTTACAAAATTACTGAAATACCCCAGTTTGTGAAATTACCAAAATACCTCTGTTTTGCAAAATTACTGAAATACCCCGGTTTGTGACAAAATACCCCCAATTTGTAAAATTACTGAAATACCCCGGTTTGTGAAATTACTAAAATACTCTGGTTTGCAAAATTACTGAAATACCTCGATTTGTGAAATTATCAAAATACTCCAGTTTACAAAAATTACCGAAATACCCCAATTTGTGAAATTACCAAAATACCCTCGATTTGCGAAATTACCAAAATACCCCCGATTTGCAAAATTATCGTTTTACCCCTAAACAATAAAATGACCATTGTACTCTCGTGGTAGTACAAGCGTTGTATGTGTTAATTGTATGATTGATTATGTTTGAGATGCACTGCATACATGGATTAGTTATGAGTAGAATTACCGAATTACCCCTGTAGGGTAGGATTACTGAAATACTCTTATACGATAAAATGACTATTTTTCCCCTGAGGGTAAAAGACTGATTTTGTGCCATGATTTGACTGTGGTTGTATGACTGATATGCTTTTATTACATGTTTAAATAATTGTTACTGAGCATGGCCATTTTGCATACACGTGTAATGATTGAGCATGACGTACACGACATATTGCATGGGGTTAGGATTATTAATACGGAGGAAATGCTAATAGGATTGCATGGTCGCTTGACGATTGTGGATCCACCGAATGCTTTATAGCCACCGAGCAGCCATGTTGCACCGATAATGTTACCAAGGGCTGTGTGCCATTAATATGGGCTTTGTGCCATAATTATGGCTTTGTGCCAATCATATTTACCCATGGCTTTGTGCCTAACAGATCTCGATGACTCTGTGTCGATCCTATTTACCCAAGGCTGTGTGTCGATTATATTACCGCTGATGGCTATGTGCCGGTTATGATTTTGGTGGCTTTGCCACATTCTATTCTGGTGGCTACGCCACGTATATTCTGTTATTTTGGTGGCTTCGCCACAAATTCTGTGATGAGCAGCGTGACTGCCATCGAAGTGTGTAGCGGATGGAGGGTTGATTGTAGAAATCCCCACAGGTGTGTTAAGTTGGTATCGGTGGTGTGTAGCGGATGGATTGTTAGGCTGGGCTGAGTTACATTGCATACATTATCTGTTTTGCCATGCTATTAGGGCTAAGGCCCAGTTTGATTCCGTATGGGCCTCAAGCCAGTTTGCTTCTGTTTGGGCTAAGGCCCAGTTTGTATCTGAATGGGCTCGGGTCCAGTTAATGTCATTTAGGGGATTACACACTGAGTTCTCGTAACTTACCCATTTTTCTTTAACCTCGTAGGTAATCCCCAGCAATAGAGTATTTGGAGCTGTGGAGGACTCAGTGGTGGCCATACAACAGAGATTTCTCTCAAACTTTAGTAAATTCAGTTTTTACTTTATCTTTAAGATTATTTATTTTGGGTTGATATTTTGTAATAAGGCCATTGGTATATTTTTCTTTTAACCTTTCAATTATAACTGTTAAACTTATAAAAATAGGGTTTTCCTAAAACATTAACAACTGTTTTCTAAAATATCACGTTACCGCAAATGTTCAAAATCGATTTTCATAAAAAAAAGCAGTTTTTAAGTTAACTAAAACTTTTCTAAAATGGACATTGAGTAAACCGGGTTTTTATAAACAACCAATGTAACTCGGAGTTTTCAAAAGTGATGCAAACATTTTCAGTGAACGCTTAGTTTTTAAACAACCCTTCTATGTGACATGCTAGATCCGGCCATAACGTCTAGGCCGGGTTTGGGGTGTTACATTTTATGGTATCAAAGCTAGGTTGCAAAACTCGGCTGTGGAATGGGTTCGAAAATATTTTTCAAAGTTGTTTGAAATTTGATTTAGAAATGTATGTCTTTATTGGAAGTATGGCACCACGGGTCTCCGGCACCAAATTCGTAAGTTCCATTATTTTATGATTGTTGATATGATGATGATATGACTGTATTTTTGGTATTTGTTCTGTGTATGTTTTGGTTTGGATATAGAAATTGGTTGCGTATGAGATATCTGTTTGCTTTAATGGTTAGGTGTTTTAAGTATGTGAAGGGAGTTCCAAATTCTAAGTTAAAATGTGATAGGGATATTAGCATTAGAGTGCGCAGCGTGAGCGTAGTGTGGTAGGTTAGGAGGTGCGACTGTTCCGATAGTTGGAAATTTCGAGGACGAAATTTCTTCAAGGGGGTAGATTTGTAACGACCCGAATTTGGGCCTAGTAGCATTGGGCCCATTGGGCCTTGGGCACGGGAGCATTTAAAATTTTTGAGAACAAGAGAATGGCTCTAATGCTAGTTGGACCTATTAGGTGAGTGATTTTGGAAGGTTAAGGGGCTTCTATGAAGTTTCAGGATCAAACCTGGGCTTAGGAAAAATTTTGGTTTTAGGTGAATAAAACCCTGGGAGTTAGTAGGTAGGCTTTAAGAATAAAATGTGGAGAAAAATGACACAAAAAGGAGTTGTGGTCTAGTGGCAAATGACGCCACATGGAAGCAAGGGAATGACGCCACAAGGAAGAAAGGGGGTCTAAGGTTCAAGTCTTGGCGCTTGTATTTTGATTTCTTTTTAAGTAAACTTAGACGTTGGCCATAGACTTATATTTAGTTGCGCATGTTTTAAGACAACCAGGAGCTAGTTGGTAAAGTGGCTAGCGGCATGGATTATGCTACAAGGGAGCCTGAGTTTGAATCCCATTGCAAGCAAAAATAGGATATTTATTTTGCTAAGTTGGGCGGCAAGAGTTTGTGTTGGATTTAAACTCTACTGATAGAAAGATCCCACATTGAAAAGCTAGCAAGAGGGGAGGTGGGAAGCTGGTTATAAATAGAACCAATCTATGAGGGATGAGACACACCTTGGTTGGCATTTGGGCACAGGAGTGGTCGGAGCGAGGTTTAGCAGCTTCAGATTCCTATCAGGTGTGTATTTCACCCTACTCTAGCTGTAAAGTGGCAAATACTGAAATGCCGGTTACACGGCGATGGTAATATGCAGAGCCTTTGTAGATCTCATGCCCCCTGGCGGTATCTCATCATCATTGAAGAAGATGAAGTTGTCGGCATTTATATTATTGACTAGGCGGTCCAGCTTGTTCACAGAAATATCGTTAGTGACATAAGTTTCGTTTAGCACTTTCATTAACGTGTCACGATGTGTCTCCAAACTTAAGATTAAAGTTATCACTGAGATGCGAGCCGGTTGCTTATGTAGCTGTTCTACAATGATGTACTCGCTATGCTTTAAGAATTTCAAAAATTCCCTAGCCTTCTTCTCAGTTTCTGGCTCGTTAACTGGCGATTTGAGCCTGACCGTCTTTTCGTTCTTTTGTTCAGCCATTGGGGTCTTTCCTTTAACAGGCTCATCTCCTGTATTTGATGGATCATAACGCCTCCCACTGAGTATGTAGAAACCCACTTCTTGGCCTTCTTCTGAAGTACTAATCGGGGTTCTCTTCCCTTGGGATCGTCACATTGCAGTCATAATTCCAGAGAACCTTCTTGCTATCCTTGTAAGGAAAAGCTACAAGTTTCTGTATTATGACCCTTGGTGCAAGTTATTCTCCGACTTCATTGCTTCTAGGTCGTGAAATGATAACCATTAAGTGGTTAACTTTATAGACCTTCTTTGTTGACCTCTCTTCCGAAGCGCACACTTCTTCTCTTTCGGAGCCCATAGCATATTCAAAGAATTCTAGCTCCTTATTGCCCATCAGGTTTTGCACTAAGGCCCTGAATTCAACACATTCTTGTATTTATGACCCTCCTTAGCATAAAACTTACAATAGTTCCTCATCCTTTCAGGTTTCTCTTCTGAATCCTGTTTGATTAATCCTCCTTCTACCATTTTCTTTCAAACTCATTTTAGCGGGGTTTTTACTTCTGCTACATCTATCTTGGTTCTATTCCCTCCATTCTCGCTTATCGCATTTACCCCTTTATCAGAATGACTGGGTAGCGAATTTTCTGCCACCTTAGGTCCTGATGGGTCGTCAAACTTTACAATTCCCATTTTAATAACCTTTTGATCAAATTTTTAAATGTGGTGTATTTTTCGATTGAATGTCATGTGATTCCTGCGTGGTACTCGCATTGAGCATTTGCTTCATACCATTTGGAGAATGGAGGTTGCATGGGCTTTAGGTAGAATGGGATACCACATGTGTATCAAACAGGCTCTGATACAGCTTTCTATATGTCATCGGGATAGGTGTGAACTGGAGCCTTTCTGTATTTGATATTTGGTTGGATTTTTGCCTTGGAGGGGCCTGAAGACTAGTGGTTACTATCCTTGGCAGGCCAACGGTAATTGGCTTTGAGTAACCTTTATTGTATGTGCCTACATTATTCACCTCGTTTTCCTTCTTCCTCGGGGCCGATCTTTTGGAGTTTTCCCCCGCTTCAATCTTACCACTTTTCACTGCATTTTCAATCATTTCACCGGACATCACTATATCAAAGAAACTCTTAATAGCGCTCTCCAACATATGGTTGATAAATGGGGCCTTCAAAGTGTTGATGAAAAGCATCGTGGTTTCTTTTTCCAGATGAGATGGCTGGACTTGCGTTGCCACCTCTCTCCATCTTTGGGCATATTGCCTGAAGCTCTCATTCTGCTTCTTCTCCATATTCTGCAGCGTTATTCTGTCGGGCGTCATGTCCGTCAGATGACTATATTGCTTCATGAAAGCTTGTGCTAAGTCTTTCCACGAATTGATTTTGGCACGACTCAGTTGATTGTACCATTTAGTTACTGACCCGATCAGACTGTCTTGGAAGAAATGGATCAACAGGTGGTCATTATTGACATATCCTGTCATCCTTCGACAGAACATAGTGATGTGGGCTTCAGGATAACTAGTCCCGTTGTACTTTTCAAACTCGAGATTTTTGAACTTGGGAGGGAGCACTAAATCTGGGACCAAACTTAGGTCCTTGGCATTGATTCCGCAATGGTAATCAGTGTTTTCTATTACTTTGAATTTTTCTTCTAGCCATCTGCATCGATCCTCATGAATCTTCCTTCACCCGCTCTTCGGCATGCATTCAAAGATTGGAATGTTTCAGCCAAAATTGTAAGGACGGGCGTGACCCTCTTATCAAGTCTATCGAATAAATTCGAAACCATCTCGTCTACGTTCCCCAATGCTTTAGGGAAAACAACTAGCCCATAAATGCTCAAAGCGAAGACATCGACCCTTTTCTTCATATCTGAGTGTGCTAAGATCAAATCTCGCAAACTATTCTAAGGGATACATTTTTCATCTCCATTTTTGCTTGATCCGGGCTGCAACCCATTGCTAACTCATTCCGGTGATGTTCATTAGTTTCTTGAGGAAGGTTGGGACATTAGCGGCTCTGGAATATATCTTATCGGGCCGAATTTTTGGGGAACGAAGTAAGGTCGTGTATTCTTCCATAGTAGGTACTAAGTCCACTTTTCCAAAAGTAAAACAGCTGTAGGCGGGATTCCAAAATTGAGCCAAAGTTCGAAACAAGTGCTTGTCCACTTTGTTATCAAGTAAATAGTGTAAATCGTCGTAATTACAGTAAAATAACTGCTTGATTTCTTTATCCCATTGGACCCATATCTCTTTCAATTCCTGGAGATTGTTTTGGGACACGCTGATACAAGTGAAATCCCATAATTCTAATACGTACCCTCCATCAGACTATCACCTTTCTCTAGTTGCGTTCTCTCAGAACATATATCTTCCACTTTATCAAGAAACCCGTTCTCCATGGCAAGCTCTCTATTTAGTAATAGAACGTGAATCAACACATTTTTTATGATGAAAATGTTATGCAATCACAGTCAAAGTAAAACAAACAAGTCAGTATACAAAGCTAGAATTACGTAAGCAAGAAATAGTAAATAAAGCGCCTATTCGGGTAACCACTAGGGTTTGGTGCGGTTCTACCTAGAGTAAGCTCTTAGGGCTCATTATATGCGGTTCGGTTCTAAAGTAAGGGTACTTGAACTGGCAGATTCCTCGATCCTCACCCATTATAGGCTCATACGGACCGAGTTCAGTTCAGGGAAATACATTTCCCTATGGCTATACGGAGATGAAAATCTCACAAAGACATAGGTACGGATATATCCCGAAAATGATCAGCTATCTTATATGGAGGTGAAGACTTCACGAAGGAATAGTTTCTTACTCCCACTTAAAATGGTAAAATCGACCGATTATGCGATGCAATATGTGCAGATACATTTAAAAGACTCGAACCAATAAAGTAACCATATTGAAATGATGCAGATCACAAAAATGAAATGCAACGAAAGGATCATAAATTTAAACCAAATTATCAATTTTCGACGAAAGACAAGTAATAATCAAATCGTGGCTTAACTCTCTTAATTTTTTCATCCCCAGTGGAGTCGCCAAGCTGTCGAAACCATTTTTTGACAGGTCGACTTTTATTTTAAAAAACGAAAATTGGGAGCGCTAAGCTGTCGAAACCATTTTTTTTGTAAAAAGGGTCGACTTGATTTTGAAAACGAAAACGAACATGAGAGTCGCCACTAATCCTTTTTATTTAGGTGTGATCGGACCACCTCGTAATTTAATCATCTTAATAAAAGTTTAAATTTATTAAAACAATGATTTTTGGTCTACAAAATCCAGAAAACGGGTTCGAGAGTCGGTTACGCACGAGGAAGGATTAACACCCTCGATATGCCCAAAATTGGTACCTAATTGATTACTTAGTGTCTTTAATGTCGAAATTTGAAAAGATTTTAAAAATACGATCCTTTGTTAAAATATTATTTAATTGAATTTATACAAAAAAGAGGTTATTTCACGTTAATCGAGAAGAAAGATTACGTCTCGTAAGTTAGTATACAATGCCTTAAATTCTCGAAACAAGAATAAACACCAAAAAATTATTTATTTTAAAAAATATTCAATTATCTCGGTTTTAGAAAGAAATCATATCCCGTAAGTTAGAACATGATTTTTCTAATTCCAAAATAATGAAAATTAATTTCGGTTTAAAAATATTTTTTATGCATTGTGCGAAAATGAATAACATTTGAAATATCGTGTAATTAATTTATTCGAGTATGATACAAAACGGCTAAAAGGTTAAAAATCGTGCTTAACGAACAACGATAATGCAACATATATCCGTAGTAATAATGGTATAATATGCTTTAATAAAAATATGAAAGATATGATAGTAATAATAAATTATGGTACTAATATGCATGATAGAATAAAAATAATGAAAATGATAAATGTAAATAACAATAACAACAACAAAAATAATAATAATAATAATAATAATAATAATAATAATATGATTAATTTGAGAGCTAAACAGGGTTTTCGGGTAAAAATAGAAATAAAATAAAACAAAAGGACCGAACTGTAATGCGCTACTAAAGGGGAGGGACCAAATGGGAAAATATTCCCTGTCCTCCAAAACGACGTCATTTGTCTAGGGGTTAAATTAAAATAAACATAAAATTGTTGGGTAAAATTAAAACAAAAAACAAAAAATGGGACTAAATTGAAACTGATCGAAAAAAGCGGAAGGGCTAAAAGCGCAAATAACCCTTCCACTAAAAAACACGCGAATCCTAGGCCGGGTGGGTCGGGTCGGATCAAAACAGAGTCGTTTTGATGCCTGAGGGAACTGGCTAAAACGGCGTCGTTTTGACATCCTATTTAGCCAATTTTCAGTTTTTTTTTCATTTTCTCATTCTTTTCAAAAAAAAAAAAAAACCTCTGAACTCTCTCTCTCCCTCTCTTGTCGAACTAGGATTCCGGTCGCCGGACCACCATGTCGGCCACCGATTGCTGGCGACGGCGTCTCCGCCCACGGTGGTCGGATTTTTTTTTGGCTTTTCCACTTCTAGTCTAAAAAATATGCCATTTTTCCTCAGAAATGGCAACCTCGGCAACCCGCGGCGGCGTAGACATAAATAAGGTACGATTTTCCCTTTTTTTTTATATTTCTTTGTTTATTCTGTTAAAATAGACTTGTAAAAAAATTTAAAGATGAACAGAAAATGAAAGAAAAAAAAAGAGAATAAAACAACCACCTTTTAAATTTCTATTCTGTTTGTTTTTTATTTTTGCTCCTGTTTTATTTTTGATTGATTCCCTCTGTAAAAAAAATAATACAAGTATTTTGGCTTTTTATAGCCGAAAATATTACAATGTTTATTATTTTTTTGTTTCCCTGTTGTCTGTCTTGTTCTTTTTTGCTCTGTTTTGCAGGTTTAGGCAAGGCCAACGGAGGAGAACCTTGCCATTTCAGTGCAAGGCGGCCAGGCGCGTTAGGGGGCAGGTTTCTTGACGAGGCGGGTGATGCGCCCGAGGGAGGCGAGCGGCGCATCAGATAACTAGGGTTTCTGAAAATGTTTTAAGTTTTGGGCCTGTTTAAGTTTGAGCTATATTTTTGGGCTGAGCAAAAATAGCCTACTACACAACCAGTGCAAGCTCCAGATGTTAAGAACCATGTTTGAAAATTTGAGACTATTAAAAAAAAGAAACAATTTTAAATTTTTATGCTAAGTTGTGTGGCATTTCTAACCAATTTTTTTCCCTCCATAATAGACATTCTAATGCAAAACTAGTTTGCAAAGTCTTGAGATTTCTCAAAAAGATTCTCCGTCGAAGTAATTGTCATTAAAAAGGTTAATAACATCAACACTATAAAGATAAACGAATTGATTGAATCTCCTCAAACATTTGAAATGAGCTTGAAGGAAACTAGAAAGGACAAGATGAAATCATAGAAAAATATTGAAGTTGCTTCTTTGGGTGCAACACTACAAGGATAAACTAATGTTGAAATTGCTTCTTTGGTTTTAAAAATATTTTTATTTTAATAATTTATTTAATTAAATCGAGGATTCAACTATAGATTAAAATCTGAAAAAGAAAATATTAACAAAATCGTTAGTATCTACAAAATAATTTTTATTTAAAAAATTTCACCAAATTCAAAACTTACCTCCCCAACTAAAAGACATCAACATTCCTATCATTACAATGTATATTATTTTAAATTCCCACCATTACAACTAATATATATAAAAGTTAAAGTTAAAGGGTAATTACATCATTGCCTATTAAATTATGGGTAAGTTTTTATTATAGTCACTTAATTAAAAAAAGTTACAATTTGGTCACTAAATTATTTAACAGTTTTTATTTAAGTCACTGAGCTATTAAAATTGATGACACATGGCTTTCTATATTTGCACTGCCTACATCAATCGAAAGTTTTTTCCCCTTCTCTTCTACAATTAAGTTTTTTTTTTTTATGGAACAACTTTGGGTGACGTAAATTTACGAACTAAAATTCAAACAGCTTTTTTCAGATCAACTTGGATATAAGGTATGTTCCTCTACTAGTCAATGGGTACTGATCTACCGTACTAATCGTCGAATCATCGCTTAGAGCTCGTTGCCAAAACTTTTACAAAAAAAATCTATAACCAGTGATTTAAATAAAAACACTTGAATAGTTTAATGACTTAAATAAAAACTTTAATAAATCTATAACTTTTTTTTAATTAAATTACCAAAACGAAAATTTATTCATTAAATTTATCCAAAATTAAAATAGGAGATTGTTAAAATTAACTTTTATAAATAGTAAAACCAACATCGATAGTATTTTAAATAAAAAAAAACAGAGTCATGTTTTGTTCATTTGGTAGGTCATCATAGCCAAAAACTGCCATATCAGAAAGAAACACACATTATGACAAAACCCAGGCTTTCTCAACTTTTGGAGTTCAACATAGACACGTGGTTGGCTTTCCTACAGTTTCTCCACACACCTTTCATGTCCTTTTCAATTGAATCCACTATATAAATTTATGTACATTTATTCATAAAAAGACATGCTAAAAGCAAACCAATCACTTTACCTACCATTACCACACACTTCTTTTTTCTTACATATCTGTTCCATTGGGTAGTAGGTTGAGGAAGAAATGGCCCTTCTTACAGCTTCAGACACTTTTGTTCTTTATTTCCTATGTTTCATGTTGTGTTCATTTGGTATCTGCAATGGTGGAATAACTGGTAACTTTGTAAGAAAAAAGTATTCACCTGATATGCCCCTTGACAGTGATGTTTTCCGGGTTCCTTCTGGTTACAGTGCACCCCAACAGGTATGTTTGGTTTCTTCTTCAAAATCCCAAATTTTTGTTCTTTTTTCAGACGTTGCATGTGTTTTTTTTTCTACAGGTGCATATTACACAAGGGGATATGGATGGTAGTGGAGTGATCATCTCATGGATAACCCCTGATGAACCTGGTTCCAACATGGTTTACTATTGGTCTGAAAATAGTAACCATAAGAACAAAGCTGAAGGGATTTTTGTGAGATACAAGTTCTTCAATTACACCTCTGGTTATATTCATCACTGCACCATCAACAACTTAGAGGTATAATTTTCTTTGATTTTTGTTTCATTATAGGCCAAAATTGGGTAAAAATACTATACAGGCATTGAATTAGGGTTAGATTGTATTTTTTGTTTTTATTCAACAATAATAGTTCAAACAGTAAATTAATCATTTTATTAAAAATTCTATAAATTTCTATTATAAAAAACTGGTCCATTTATATCAGCAAGAGAAACATATGGCATGGCATGTATCACCATCCGGTTATGTTGTTAACCACGCCAATTTACGGTGAAAATGGATAAAATTTTTAACAAAAAAGAATTAATTTGCTCTTTGATCTAAATATATAAGCTAATTTATCTAATTTTTTTAAGTATAAGGGACAAAATCCAATCTAAATCCTAGTACAACCTCTATATTTTTATTTGGTTTTTTTTTTTAAACAATTGCAGTATAATACCAAATACATATATGAGATTGGAAGAGGGGATTCCATTAGACAATTCTGGTTTGTAACACCACCAAGAATTGGTCCTGATGTTCCTTATACATTTGGTCTAATAGGTATTTTAATTATTACAATGCTGGTTTTTGTCTTGTTTCATTATGCTTCGTTTTATGTTTGGTTTGGTTTTTGAAAACAGGGGATCTTGGTCAAACACATGATTCAAATGTTACACTCACGCATTACGAATCGAATCCGAAAAAAGGGCAAACAGTGTTGTATGTAGGGGATCTATCATACTCAAACGATTATCCGTTCCATGATAATTCCCGGTGGGATACTTGGGGACGATTCGTCGAGAGGAACGCTGCATATCAACCTTGGATTTGGACTGCCGGGAATCACGAACTCGATTTCGCTCCGGAAATCGTATGCCATTCAAACGCTAATTTGTTTACATACAATTGTCCTAATGGTCTAACGGCCATCGTTGTATTGCAGGAAGAAACTACGCCGTTTAAACCGTATACACATCGATACTACGTACCATATGAATCGTCACGTAGTACGTCCCCATTGTGGTATTCGATCAAGAGAGCTTCGGCTTATATCATTGTCTTGTCTTCTTATTCAGCATATGGTAAGGCTAAAACTTGACTTATGAATGTATGTGTTCCTGTATTAAAAGTAAGATTGTATTTTGTTCCCTCTACTAAAAAAATGTGTAAATTAGTCGTCGTGTGTTAAATCAAAAAGCAAATTGGTCTTTTCTATTAAAAATTTCATCTATTTTTACTATTAAAAACTAACTTGGCTGACGGAATAACCGAACACGTCAGGTGTACTTCATGCTGACATAGAGGGACTAATTTACCTATTTTTTTAGTAGAGACAAAATGCAATATGATTCTTAGGGACCTGTATAATACATTTATCGTGTTTTACCCTACTGATATATGTATAACTTTGATTTTAATAGGAAAATCGACTCCTCAATACAAATGGCTAAAGAATGAGTTACCAAAGGTGAATAGAAGTGAGACACCATGGTTGATTGTTCTTATGCATTGCCCGATTTACAACAGTAATTCGCATCATTACATGGAAGGTGAAACCATGAGAGTCGTATACGAGTCATGGTTTGTAAAGTACAAAGTTGACGTTGTGTTTTCCGGTCACGTTCATGCCTATGAACGATCGGTAAGTACAAAACCCAAATTTGCAAAAGCAAAAGTTATGATGGATATTAACTCTTAAACTCACATTGCAGAAGCGGATATCCAACATTGCATACAATATATTGAATGGAAAGTGTACTCCTGTTCATGACCTGTTTGCACCGGTTTACATAACAATCGGAGACGGTGGAAATCATGACGGACCGGCTTTAGGGTAATGGTTATTATATTTGGATTTTGTTGATATATTATCCGAGATCGTCTCAGAACATAACTAATGAGCATTCCTTGGTTTAAAACAGCATGGTGGAACCACAGCCGAACTTCTCAGCTTATAGGGAGGCGAGTTTCGGTCATGGTATATTCGATATCAAGAACCGGACACATGCTTATTTCGGTTGGCATCGTAATCAAGACGGATATGCTGTTGAAGCTGATTCTTTATGGTTTCATAATAGATATTGGAATCCTTATGGGAAATCATTTGTAGCTTCATATTGATCAATCAATGTGATTAAAACCAGATAGCTTTAACCTAGTGTTTTGTTATCTCCATTGCTCCGATTGCAGACTTCGAGTTTTAAGAACCGTAATTACCCAGGATTTCTTTCGGTTTTTCCTCTTTAAAATGAAAATGGGGGCAACCTGGAATTTCTTTCGGTTTTTCCTCTTTTCAATGTAAATGGCATCAACCCGTCCTACAAAACCAAGTTTGATGTTCCGTTGGGGCACACGATGACCAAAGTATTCGATCGAGTATTCAAGATTGTTACCTTTACATGTTCCTAGTTTAAGCATTGTCGATCTCCAAAACAATTTAATTGTCAAATTTATGTATCAAAATGGATTAAAAGTTTTCAAATACTAAAAATGATCCTAATCCATTTAAGAGCTAAAAATTATATTATTCTTTTCAATTTTTATAACTTCATATTTAAGTCATTTAAAGTTGTTTTGATGATGGTTCAAATGAATTTAGGTTCATATTAAAAGTATCCGAATTTTTTATTTTTATAATCAAAATGATCTGAATGATAAATTTATTAAATCTAATTTTATTTTTTTAAAGATAAAATACGCTCCAAACCCTTAATACTTTGAAATTCCATCTTAGGAATGCCTATGGGACAATAAATGGAGCCAAAGATAAGAACTCTAAATCCACCTTTGTCCATTGATGAAAACAGCTTTCTTACAACGTGTAACGCTGCAATCAATCAGCTAATAACACTAACTAGTCTCCATTTTCCATCTGTAATAGCAGTCAACTTGGAGGAATTGACACAAAAAAAAAAAAAAAGATTAAATAGTAAAGCTCTTGCCAAAGTTCTACACTAAAAACTAGCTAGTACACAAGCACACCAAACGACAATCCACTCCAAGCTTAAGAACACAATCAAATTTGCAGTAACATTAGCTTATGTGCAAACTAACCATTTTAACATCAATATTTCATTCAAGACTCTAATGACTAATGCTAAAATAACAAGCTAAGTAAAAATTTGCAGCTTTCTTACCATGGCTTATGCTGGGTAAAAGTACCATATTGATCCATGTACAAAGAGTCAGCCTGCATTTTGCTCCATTTACTAAAAACATGGGCAAATTAATCCTCGTACGTTAGATCAAAAAGTAATCTATTTTTCCTTTTAAAATTTCATCCATTTCTATTGTTAAAAACTAGCTTGACTGACAAAAATCAAATAGTCACATGAGACATGCCACGTGTACCTCGTTTTGATGTATAGGGACCAATTTTGAACGGTAGAAATAGATGAGACTTTTAGCAAAATGACCAGTTTACTCTTTGATCTAACTACAAAGACTATTTTACTCTTTTTCTTTTTAGTAGAAAGGGAGAAATACAATCTGAATCCTGATACAAGAGCCTCTGTGGTTCTTTTACCGGTAATGCTGCAATGTATCAGCTTAGAACACACTAACAAAGTCTCCATTTGCCCCCTATAATAACAGTTCACTGGCCAGTACCCGCTTCAAGGAAATTCTCTCCAAGCTAGCTTATGTGCAACCTAACCATGTTAACATCAATAAGCATCAAGATTCTCATGACTATAGTAAAATAACAAGCACATGAAGGAAAAATGATTAAATAGGAAAAGCCCTTTCCAAAATTCTACTCGAAAAACTATCTAGTACCCACTTCAAGGAAATTAAAGCACATCAAACATGCAATCAATTCACTCCAAGCTTAAGAATAGAATCAAATTTGCAGTAACATTAATGCCTCGTTAAACTAGTGTAATAACATGAGGGAAAAGCTTATTTATTACCTATGTACTACAATAGTTAGCCATGAAAATAAAGAATAGTTAGTACAAATTTAAGTTTGAAACTAGAAAGATAAGTAAAAACTTTGTAAAAACTAAGACCTCTTCAATGTAAGCGGAAAATTTTCCTTCTCTTTGCTAAAAATAAGTTACAAAAGTGGTTAAATATTATCAATTGAGTTAGTTTATTGCTAATCCATATATTAAAACATGTGTACAAAATAATACTCCTATCAAACGTAGGATAATAATAAAACATCTCCAAAAAGCTAGCTTACGTGCAAACTAACCATGTTAACATCAGTAATTCATTCTAGATTCTAATGACTAGTAGTACAATAATAAGCACGTGAAGGAAAAATGATTAAATAGGAAAGCCCTATCCAAAATTCTACTAAAAAAACTAGCTAGTACCCACTTCAAGGAAACTAAAGGACATCCAGCATCCCATCAATTCACTCCAAGCTTAAGAACACAATCAAATTTGCAGTAACAATAAGAATAAAACAACTCCAAACAGCTAGCTTATGCGCAAACTGACCCTATCAACATCAATAATCATTCAAGATTGTAATGACTAGTAGTAAAATAACGAGCACATGAAGGAGAAATGATTAAATAGGAAAACTCATTCCAAGATTCTGCTCGAAAAACTAGCAACTACCCACTACAAAAAAACTAAAGCACGTCCTCAAGCATGCCATTAATTCACTCCAAGCTTAAGAACACAATCAAATTTGCAGTAACATCAAGAACAAAACATCTCCAATAAGCTTAAGTGCAAATTAACCATATCATTCAAGATTCTAATGACTAGTTGTAAAAGAACAAGCATACATACAAACATATATATCAAAATTTTCCACCTTCATGCATATCAAATTGCCCATCAAAACATCTATATACATTCACCAAAATTTCAACAAAGTTTGATTAAATTTACTTAAACCCATCGTCATGAAGAGGGAAACACATCTTTCAAAGCCGATGCTGCGGACAAGTAATTAAGAGTGTTCCTTAAAGTTTCCTTCTCCCTTTTTAGCCTGGCGGCCGTACATTCCAGTTCAAGCAAAGCTTGTTGTTCTCTCGGTGCCCCTTCAAATGTACTCCCTACGAAAAACGAAAATGGCGTCGGAAAATGGTTCTTCCTCAAATCCTTTACTTCCTTTTCCAGTTTACCATTAAGCCGATTCGATAACCGTATCACGTCTTTCATACAACTCTCCACTTCATTCGCCAACCCTTCCAAATCTTCATCGTCAACGGAGGGCCGGTCTTCAAGCCAGTCGACTTCTGCGACTAAGTACGGTTTCGTACGGACGAGGTCGGTTATACGGAACCGTTCCTGTCCTCTACATATAAGAAAGAACCGATCGTCGGCGAGACGCTCGTGCCTGACAATCTCTCCGACGCAACCGACGCCGGATATTCCGGTTTCGGCGTCGGAATAGATAACGCCAAACCGGAGATCGGTGTGGAGGAGGGTGTGCATCATGATGCGGTAACGGAACTCAAAGATCTGGAGAGGGAGAACAGCACCGGGGAAGAGAACTAAAGGGAGAGGAAATAGAGGAAGCTCAACGACGTCGTCTGATTTGGCCGGGTTCATGCGGTGTTTCTCCGGGAAAGAAGAAGCCGAGCACCGGAGAGAGGTGAACTTTTGGAATTTGCGCCATTGAAGGAGCGAAGATGGCTTTGAAGTGGGTTTTAAAATGGGGTTTGAAAGAGAGGGATTGGAGGAATTAGGGTTTATCGAAGCTTGATGATTGAACGATGAATGGGAAGGGATTAACTGAGGGGAAGCCATTGAAGAAAATGACCAGAAACTGTTTGATGTATTGCCTAAGTGAAAACAAAATAATAAAGTAATAAACAGAAAGGATTCCTACGTGGAACTCACTTGCCTTATCCAGATATATCTTTGTCACGTGTATTTATATGAGACGAGAGCAATATTTAAGTCGGGTAAACAAATTTAAGCTTACACCAGTTTTTGGGTTGATTCCATCTATTTCATTCCCCCATTTTTCTGTTTATAGTTTTAAATATAATTAATTTAAATTTAAAAATATTTTTAATTATTTAAATCCAATTTGATTTGGATTAAAATAAAATTAGGTTAGCCTTTAGACAACTCTATTATTATAATAATATTTTTAATTTTTTTATATCAAATTTGCTTCTTATTTTTGTTTTTCAATTAAATATTATTTTTTTATAAATATAATTTTACATAAATCTTGTTTATTCATGTTATACGTGCGTCATAATTTAATATCATATATAAGTCTTTAACTGAATTGAGTGTCATGATTTAATTAGACATTACCTTAGTAAGGAAAGAATCAAAAATTTTATATTTTTATAAAATAACAAATATTATTATTGGTGATTACAATTTCTTGTACTATTTTTATAAAATGTATAAAAGTCAATTTAAATGATTAAACTCGTAATGATTAAAACTTAAGATATCAAATTTTAAAATCCGAACTTTATTACTTTAATCAACCCCTCATTTAATTTTAATATACCCTTTTTATAAATATATTTTACATCGTAAATGTATAATTCAAGGTAAAAATCATGAAGGCCCTTAATCTAGAATCAAATTGCATGAACAGATTAATCCATATACATTAGATCGAAGAGTAAATTAATCTTTTCTTTTAAAATTTTCATCTATTTGTTCCGTTAAAAATTGACGTGGATAATAAAATAATTAAACAATAATCCGTGGCGTGCCATATGTTATTAATTTATATACAAGAATCAATTTTTATCAATGGAAGAGTTGGGATGATTTTGAATTAATTCAAACCCTAATTGGTCATTTTTAATTTTGTTTAATACAAAATCGAACTCAAATTTTGGTAATTTCGGGTTGGGATTTTCAAATTGGAATCCGAATTGATAAAGCAAGAATGATTCATTTCTTCAAACCATGCACTCTAAAAACATTGTTTAATAACATCTCTTCTAAAAACAAACAAAAAATGGCTCATTTAGACAATGAAACTGCAACATTTTCTACTTTCATACCTTTTTATCACTTATTATGATGGCGTCTATTTAAAACCGATCTCCTCACAAGCGAAATCTTCGATGCATCTCCGCCGAGTTCTTCAAACACTACCAACAAATTCTGTTTCGGTTTTAGCCACGATCTCGGAACATGGTACCTAAAAATGTTCGAATCACATACCGAGATTAGAGTTGCATAAATTCAAGTTCCTAGGGAGCCAAGTAATTTCTCGAGAGTTTACCATCTTTGTGTTGGATGGCCGCAACCACTCTGGCACTTTGTAGGTCGGTACGTCCCCGAGTAACTACACTTACCGCACTCACCATTCCCGTATGTCATCCAAAATCTTCCTACGCTTTGCCCATTTATCCATACTTGACCTTTTCCCATACTCCGCATATCCAAAGCCAATGGTTCGTTACCTGTTGGTGCATCGAAATATGCCTGCAACAATATCGAAGCTAATAGTTAAGTTGGGACACACCATCTAAATAATCCCAATCTCGGGTCCCTTCAGTTTTTCTACCTTGTACCAGGTCATTGACTGGCGACTCTGTGTGGCCAGTGAACCTTGGATCCATTCAACGGATGAGACTCCTTCCGGTGAGGCCAAATACATTGCTTCTCCTTTTAAACCAACCTGTTTGAGAGGTATGGTTTTTATAAAGCATTATCGGAACCTGAAAATTTGTAGATGTTGCATGTTAAAGCAAGTAGTTATCGAACCTGGTATGACCATTTATGTGACGACAAATCTTTCTTTCCTTTGTCAAGGCCGTTCAAGTAAACACCTACGATTCCCGTTTTCCATGTCTCGAAATGCAGTCCAACATTCTTCAAGACGACCATAAATTTGTATCAGATGGTTGAATATGCATCGAGTTAAATATGGTAAAATAGCAACTAACCGGTAATCCAACAGCTACGCTGACAAGTGCGATATGATTTGTTCCAGCATGTAGGTTCACCGGCCCCGTAAATGTGAATCCTCGGTCTTTCCTAGTCCCGAATGCTGACCCTGTGATTTTTATCATATGACTTAGAAAACATATATCGAAATTTCAGTCACTGAGTAAATCAACAAATATACCTGAGAACTGTCCGTTGATGAAGACATGAAGGGCATGGCCAGCTGAATCTACATTGAGTGTTGGCTTTTTTCCTCCTCGTAGAAACGATTCCGATGGACTAATGTCAATGCTGGAATGAAAGTGTATGCGAGATTTAATTGAGTTGTTATTTCAACAATTACGAAAAAAGAATTCGAGCATATAAAATGCAGTTCCGCACCTCGTTGTGTACCAAAGGTAGTCGCTTGTATCTCTGGTAATATTCATCTGCTCCAAGAGTCCCTGAGCCGTAATTCTTGAACTTTCCCCTAGAGAAGAAATGTCTTCATCGTAGGTCTCCCACGAGAACATCTTCGAGTTCGTCGGCGACATTTTGGTATGCGAAGTTTTAACCCCGACCTTGACGTGCATCCGATAATTATACAAGTACTTCCATACGAAAATCATCAAGTATAATGACAATAAGGCCTTAGGATTCACTTACTTTTGCAGTATTAAACACCGCGTTTCTACAATCGGGAAGGATACTAATAGACCAAGGAGGCAACTTGTAATGCCGATTATTGAAAATCACACTAACAGCGGATTTCATATCATAATTCGAGAGAAAAGCTGCACAACTTCCTTTCGAAGAAAATACATGAGCCTGAAAGACAAACATAATTAACATTACGAGTGTAAAGTTTTAATTAACACCGAATTCTCGTATCACCTATGGATGAGAAGAGATGGCATACTTGTTGAAAGGTTCCCAATGAAGTAACTGTAGGATCCGAGGAAACTAAAGCATGTTCGCATAACTTAATAGCCTTATGAAGCTCCTTTAGATGACCGTATTTAGGCTGCCGGATTAATCCTAAACAACTCGAACTTGTAAGTACAAAGGATCTATGAGAACACAGCAACCAAATGAACTCAGTTTCTCACCATATTCATCAATAGGAGAATCATAGTCATAACTGGTCGTAATAAACGGTCCACCAGCGGTCCGCCCAAAGTTGGTTCCTCCATGGTACTATCCAAAGCAAATAGAGCATAACCCGTAAGTAGTATGACTCATTTTCAATCGTAAACCAAAATGAATATGTTAACTAACCATATAATAGTTAATAAACGCGCCGCCCTTTTGTATGAAGCGAGCAACTGCAAATGCTAAGTCTTGAACTGGGCGGCGGTGAATTGGGCCGCCAAATTCAGTAAACCTTCTCATTATCAAGAGCAAAAACATCGGTTAAACAAACAGGCTTAACATTACATCCATCGAAAAAGAAAGTACCCACCAACCGCTCCAAGCCTCAGTCCACAACATAGGCTTGTAAGGTTTGTTCGGAGAGAACGCATCGCAGTAAAAGCCATTACATGTATTTATCTGCATTCAAGATAAATTCATCAGCCAAAAAATGGAAAATCCAGGAATGAGAGAGCACAAGACAGCTTACCACAGGGTCTGGTGCATCATCTTCCTTGCACATTACCCATGGAACTCCGGTATCTAATCCGACCGCCATTTTTGCAGCCCAATTAACATATCCATGACCAGCTGCCCCTAGTGCCTTACTCTCAGGACCATATTCATTCTCAATCTACAATACAGAAATACATATACATATACATATAAATATATGAGTCAACATAGTAAGGCACTGATAGAAGTACCACAGAGGCCACTGTAGTAAGAGTCAGATTGTATTTTGCCCCCTCTACTAAAAGCTGTGCAAATTAGTCCTTGTATATTAGATCAAAGACCAAACTGGTCCTTTTTGTTAAAAGTTTCATCCATCTATATTCTTAAAAACTGTCTTCATTGATGAAATAACCAAACAATGACATGTGTTGTGTCACATATACTTCATGCTGACATACAAGACCAGTTTTTTAATCATAGAAATTAATAGAATTTTTAACAGAAGGACTAGTTTTAACAGTAGAAATTAATGGAATTTTTAGCAAAAGGACTAGTTTGCTCTTTAATCTAACCTAAAGGGAGTAATTTGTCCAATTTTTTTAGTAAGGGGGCAAAATGCAATCTAACCTACAAGGACTCATTCTCAATCTACGTATACATATATATGAGTCAACACGGTAAGGCATCTTAGTTTCAAACCTGAGAAAGGATAATGGGGCCACCATGTGAAGCAAAAAGCTTTTCATTCTTCATCATTTGGACAATTTTCTCTGTAAATCCTTGCATTGCTCTCTGCAAGGAAGAAAAAAAATAGAATTCTATTAAAAAAGCTATTAACTTAATGATTTTTTCCAATTTGATCCCTTTCTTCTTCAAATCTAAAAAAAAGTTTAATCTTTACCTTGAAGGGCTCATTGTCTGTTCTAAAGCTAATACCCGGAACATACTTTAACCAAACTGGAAATCCTCTGTATTAAAAAAAAAAAAAAAACAAACACAATCTTTAATCATAATCAAACATGCATGTACCTTAAAAAATGCTAAAAAAAAAGGTTAAAAATAGTAAGTACCCAAAATTCCACTCTGCACAAACATAGGGACCAATTCGAAGATGAACATATAAACCCATTTTTTGCACTGTCTTGATGAACCGTACTAAATCATATCTGCCCTCGAAATTATACTGTACAATGGGGGGTGAAGTGGAGTAAAAATCAAAACTTAAAAATAAAAGGCATAGTTTTTTGAGATCTAAAGGCAAGTTTTTTACATTGCCTGGTGAAGGTTCATGGCCATTCCAAAAAACATATGTGTCTATAACATCCAAGCCACCATTTTTAGCATTTTTTATAAGACTTTCCCACATCTACATTCACAAAAAGAAAAACCCAGAAATCAGTATTGTTTTTGAGGGGGGAAATGGAAAGAAAGAAAGAAAAATAAAGGGATGCAATTGAAAAGAGAATCACATCAGGGGTGCTTCTTGGATAATGAATGGAACCAGAGATGAGGATTCTTCTATGTCCATTGATGACAATAGATTTCTTGTCATAGGTAATGGTGCAGTGGATCAGATTGAAGCTCAAAAACATGGCTGTGATGAAGAAAAATATGAACTTGGGAACTGAGATAGTTTCCATTTTCACTTCAATTTTGAAGGGAACAAAAAAAAAAAAAAAGAAAGCTTGAATTTTTGGTGAAAAAATGATGCTACTCTGTGATTAACAATCTAGCATTGTGTAGTTGGATCATGTTTTGTGAAATGTTATGACAGTGTGTGTTTTATGCTTTTTCAGCCAGAGAAGAAAATGGTACAATACGCTGATAAGTGACAAGAAAGAAACAAAGAGGTAAGTAAATTATCTATAAAAAAATTTTAATCAATACATGATTACAACTTTTTTTTTTCCTGAAATTTCTGTATCTGGTAGCTACATTGAATCCCGATTATATCAGAAATCAAGTTAGATCAAATTCTTAGATGATAAAAATTCAGTAAAAGTATTGTGTAGATAATTGTATTAAGAGTTAAATTATATTTTTTTTGTTAAAAAAATAGTAAAATAGTCTCTCTATATTAGATTAAATAGCAAAATGGTCCTTTTAAAAATTCCATCTATTTCTACTTTTAAAAGCTTGTTCATGTATGTCAACATGAGGTATAAGTGACACATCATATGTAATTATTTGGTTATTCTGTTAGCTACACTAGTTTTTAACAATAGAATTAGGTGAAATTTAAAAAAGATCGATTTATTCATTGCATACAAAGATTAATTTATTCATTTTTAAGTAAAAGAGACTAAATACAACTTGACTCCTAATATAAAGAATTCCATAATATTTTTACTTAAAAATTCTTTCAATATTATTTTTTCATCTGGATTCAAACTTGTAACCTTAGTAGTATCAGACACTACAAATAAGTGAAGAAAGTTTTGATGGTTAAGTTTTGCTATTAATTTATGTGCTATGCATAAGTTGTATATTTAATTCTTATACTTTTATTAGGTATTTTTAGTCTATAACACTTTTTCGAATTTTAAATTTTCAATCATAGCTAAACGATGATTGTTAGATTGATTAAATCCAATTATACTATTTTCAAAATCTGAAGCAACAAATATAATATTACACGTGGAATGTAATGTCAAATTACTATTTTCACATATTACTAAAAAAAAGCTAGTTCATAAATTTAATGAACGTTAAGATTAAAATTTTAAGAATAAAAAAATATAAAGATTAAAAATAATTAAATTAAAAAGTATGAACTAAATCTATAATTTTACACATGATATTAAATTACAACTTTAACTAAACAGATTTAAACACTACAGTCTGAGTCAAGACCAAAATTTTAATTTTGGTAACCAAATCAAAAAGAATGATCACTAAAATTGAACAAATTAAATTACATAAACTAAATTCATAATTTATGTATATAGAAAAACTTTACCAAATTTAATTGCATATTACTCTAAAGTTTATATGTTATATTTTTAATATTATCCTGAAGACTGAATTTTTAGAATTTGAAGCGAAGAATCACGAGAATTCATCGTTGTGATGTATACTAATAGGACTAATAAATAAGACAAATTTTTGTATATATTATTACTATAGTTGAATCATGATGGATTGAACTTTGCACTTCAAGGTTCAATAGTATAATAAGAAAAACCATTACCTTGAAATTAGCATTTTCTTTATTATTTTTGCACATTGTATACCTTCAAGTTAAATTTTACATAAAATATTTGTAATAAATAGTCTCATCAATCTTTAAATAAGAGGATAATATGTTTTGACGCACTCAAATTTATATATTCCTACACTGACAATTACCTTGAAATTAGCATTTTCTTTATTATTTTTGCACATTGTATACCTTCAAGTTAAATTTTACATAAAATATTTGTAATAAATAGTCTCTCATCAATCTTTAAATAAGAGGATAATATGTTTTGACGCACTCAAATTTATATATTCCTACACTGACAATAACACTGATGCCAATTGAACTAAATTATAGATTTAATTTTTAAATGATATAAATTACATAATATAAAAAATAAAACAAAACATTATATAATTAAATATCGAGTTAAACTCAAACTCGATTAATATTTTAAATCGATCTAATAATTTTATCTAAATTCATTTTTTAAATTTAATATTATTCAAACTCTCTTAAATATCGAAAAAAATTTAGACTTAAACTAATAATCCGAACTTTGAACAAATTACTTAAAACATAAGTAAGCATATGCACTAGGGCCAGCCTTAAATAAAGTTGGGGAAGTAAACATAATCCTATGACAATGGATGATTGTTAAAATGTGTGGAACACTTTTAAAGTAAACTCCCTTGTATTATTGGGACTTCTTTATGTTGATTTTAGCGATTTGTATAAGGAATTTATTAGATTAAAAAATTAAATAAATTTAAAGTTATATAGTGGAATTTTCTTTTGCATGATTGACTTTTGCCCCATTATTTTGCATGCAGGGGGTCCTCTTATTTTCTTTTGTGCTTTCTCTCTTTCAATTATATGAAAAAATATTTAATATATTATTAATAGAGTTTTTAAAATTTACAAATAGAGTTAATCTAATTATATGCATTGAAAAGCTCATTTCTTTTGCTTTTGCTTTTAACCTAATTATATTTATAAACCTAGATCAACATATTCATCTCACTTTGACAAAATCAACATTAGAACCACCAAATTTGAGTTAATTTAATCTGTTTGAATTCAACTTCACTTAACGGTCTGAAATGTTCGGATGATCAAAATTTGAAATAATTTTAAATAAAGAATTATTTAAGCTTTAAAAGTAAAACAACACAAATTTAAAATTGATCTAAACAAAATAATGTGATAATTTTAAAATTAAAATTTCAGACAAATTTATTAGGAACTAATATATAAATCATGATTGTGATGGATGAGGCTTAACCACAATCTTCATTATTCTTATAATGATTATTATCACTATGAAAAGTTGTCTAGAAACGATACGTGGAAAATATATTGAACTTGACGACGTTAACCCAAGGTTTTTTATTTGAAAATTTCAATCAATCATGCAATGCGACAATAATGATGAAAGAAAAAGTGAGTTGAGAGAGGATGGATGGTGTCGGTAGTAGGAATGATAACGAGTAAGATATATATTCGAATATAAAAAAAAATTATTTTTGAATATCCTAAGATTTAAAATTATTTATTTATAAATTTATCGAATATTATAATCTAAATCTGTAATGTTGATATAAATTTGTAATATCCAAATTCGATATTCAAATAAAAATTTACATTTTTTTCTGAATTTATAATGAACAATAAAATTTAACTACAAAATTTAAATATAATTAAAATCCGTAATAAAAAATTAAATCAATCTTAATTATTATCCCTACATGGATTGGGAAAAGGGGCAGCGTTGATGCCGCGTTTGTTTGTCAATTTTAAGGCAAGTAATAGTGTGCTGCTAGATCTCCGTCCCGTTTACGTCGGTGAAAGCAACATATTGGAGAAAATTTGTTCACATTTGAAACTAACAAATATTTGCTTACAGCTTACCACGATTCTTGGATCACGTGAAGTAAAGGAATAGTCTTATAGACTTAGACCCCCTCGTTTACTCCATTATTAGGGATTTTCCTCTTTTAGGGCCTTAGCTTAGTAAAAGTTTTAATGAGTCGAATCGTTAAAAATGATTGCTTTAAGAAATTTAAGCTACTTCAATTTGATTAAATTAAACTCATTTATTCAATTTATATATACAAATTTAGGTTTAAAATTTGCACTCATATAATAACTACAATGCACCGTTAAGTCCATTTGTTATCTCTTGCAATAATATTATTAATGCCAACTGAATTAGTTTCAATTGGCCTAATTTCTTTTAAAATTTAAATTACAATTTTTAAGTTTTGAGTGTGTATTAAAAATAAAGTAATAATCTAATATTAAAAATATTTAAAGTTTGATTAGACTTACGAGCTTCTCGAATTGAATATTAAAATACTTTGGAAAAACTTTCGATTTGCTAAATGTTCTAATTTGTTGTCCTAATTGATGGTGCAACATAAGTTAGAACATGGGAGTATAACTAATAAATTTGAAAAGAGAGTAAGATAAAATAGATAAATTGACATATAATATTTGTTAACGTAGTTCGGATAATAATATTACTATACGAAGCTTTACTTAGTGAATAATTTTATTTAACAATTGATCTAAATCACTTATTGGCTAAAATCTAATCTACTTTTACAAATTACGATATTAAATAATTGCAACCCTAATAATACCCCAGTTATTACAATCATTCATACCAAATTCTCACTTACAAAAAAGCTTTACTCTCCAAAAAATACCTATATAAAAGAGTGCAAAAATTACAAAGCAAAGATGAATGACTATTTGAATAAAAGCATTCGAGTCAATTAAAAAAATCAGTTAAATCAGCTCTAAATTCAAGTTGACTCTACTCATAAAAAATTCCTCTTTTAAATTTTGAGTTCATGTCTTCCAACACCAATCAAAAAATAATCTGATTTCATCTTTAATGGATAAAGATAAGGTTACAAGCCATTTAAAAATACTCTCTCTCTCTTTAAATTCGACCAAATAATAAAAATAACATTTTTAGTATAATCAGTTTTATTTGTAACACGAATCAATAATCATTTATTGTTGAGTCATAAATACTAGCAAACTGAAACACACTTTAACTATCCTAAACTGATGTCCTAATTAATATTCGAACAAAGCATGGAGTTTTGGCCAATCGATTTGTCTCACATGTTAACTAGTTTCCAATATTGTTTAGTTGCCTTGAGGTTAATGCCTTTAATTTATTGCTTGAACCTTGAAGTGCCATAATATGAGCCCAACAGGGGAAATATAATTGGATTGCAAAAATATTTTAGATTGAATTTAACAAAATTGGGCCTCAGCAAGTGGAATATATGAAAATTAGGCAATAAATCCAAATTACCATTCTAAAAATTTTCACAATGATGTTGAATATTTGCTTGATTCCACCTATTAAAAATTAGTTTAATTGGAATATAATTGTTATTGCAACAACTCAAAAAATGTAAATTTGAGTTTATTGAACTCGTATTATTTTCATTTTAAGAATTAAGGGGTTTTATGGATAATTTAAACCTTATAAAAGAATTTTGCTTCATTCCCAATCCCACCATATCCTTGTATGGTCTTCTTGAGAAAGTGGACTTGGAATTTGAAGAGAGTGGTGAGAGCCAGCTATTTGAGGTAAAGGGTTGAGAAAAAACTGAAAATTGATTTGATTTTTAATTTCCAAATTAAAAAAAATTTAATTATCCGAATTAAGTTGAATTTTGTCTTTATTTAAATTAGTAAAAATAATTTTAAATATTATATAAGAAATTATTTTTAAAAGAATTAAAATAAAAAACCGAACAGGAAATTCGGTTTAGTTTAATTAGCTTTTAAATCTAGTTTCAATTTGGGTTTTTAAAAATCGAAATATTGGGTAATTTTTTTTTTTTTTCAAAATCTATCTGAACCGAAGTAATATCACCGTAACTAAAAATCACAGTTGAATAATCATCTACAGCTAGATCGTTTGAAAACTACATTTTGTTCCATATGAAAGCGATACAATTCAAATCAAATTGGATTCCCTTCATTTCTCTTTGCATTGATTCCCTACAAAGTGGAACACAGAATAAGCTTCTTCTTAATCACAGTTTGAAAACTACATTTTTGTTTCATTAATATTTCAACTCAAGAAACACCCATTTTTGTCACTCAAATACACCTGTTTTTGCTCCTTGCTCGAAGAATTAATGGTAACCATGAATTTCCTTTTACAATTTGTTTGATTTTCAGCTTTAATCTAATTCTCCTACATGATCATGTTGCTAGAATCTTGACGGCGATCAAAAACCGGTATCGTACGGTCCATGGGGAGGCCAAGGTGGATTATACTGGGACGATGGAGTGAACTTCACCATAAAACAATTGATGATAGTTCATGGAATTGGAATCGACTCGATCCAAATCGAATACGATAATAAAGGGAACTCTATTTGGTCAAGAAAGCATGGAGGTGATGGAGGGTCTAAGACGGATATGGTTAGCCTTTTGAATTAAATTCTATTATTAGCGCCTTTAATATGTCTAAGTTGTGGATTTAGTCCCTTAATTTTAATTTGGTCATTTTTGCTCATTGAATTTTTAGAATTTTAAAATTTTAGTCCTGACCAAATGGTAGCTATTAAATTTATAAGTTAAGTTTTTTTATTTTCAAAATTTGATGCATCAAACGTATTTTCGTATGTGTAATGTTATGTCAGCTTGCTATTATCATATGTTACTAAAAAACAGTTAATAGATTTATTGACTGCTATTTACATTAATATTAAAAATTTGGAAAATATAGTGACTAATAATGATCTAGTTGTAGAATATGGGCTAAATCTATAACTATACGCATGATACAAGACTAATATAAGAATTTAATCAAACAAATTTAACTGCAACCGTTTGGTCAGGACTAAACTTTCAAAGTTCAAAAAGTACAAGGTCTAATAGCAAAATTTGACCTTAGAAACCCTATCCTTATTTTTGTGATTTTTGAATTTGTTTTAGGTAAAACTTGATTATCCAAATGAGTTTATTACATCAATCCATGGATACTATGGTAACCTTAATGAAAGGGGATCTATTATGGTTAGGTCACTCACTTTGCAAAGCAATAGGAAAGCTTATGGACCCTATGGTGTTGAACAAGGGACATGTTTTTCAATGAATAGGGGGAAGATTGTTGGGTTCCATGGCAGGTCTGGTTGGTATTTGGATGCAATTGGGGTTTATTCAATGCCTATGTTGAAAGTGAATCATCCGAAGACTATTGTTCATGCACAAAGTTTTGCTGGTAATGGAGGTGAGAGAGATGGGTTTTCAGTGATACAAGGAAGTGTTGGAGAAAGCTATGATATTGTTTTAGCAGTTAGACAAAGGGATTTGATAGGGAATTCATTGCCAAGGGAGCTATCTAGGCGAGGTTCTACGAGTTGTACTGATGATTCTAGTGATGGAGAAACCAAAGGCAAGGTAAGAATTAAAACTTGGTTAATTTAGATTTGAACACGTTTCAATTTGAATTTGTTTAATTCAAATTAGAAATAATTTGAACTAAAAATAACTTGAATTAGAAATAATTCAAATTCGATTTAGGCTCCGTTTGTTTCACTGAAAATGACTTCCTGAAAATGATTTCTGGAAAATAATTTACTTTTCTGGAAGCTAATATTTTCTGGTGTTTGGATGAATCTGTGTAAAATATTTTCTGTTGTTTGGTAGATTTCTTAAAAATATTTCATAAAAGTTATTTTTAATTAAATAAACCTACATTTGAGATTCTCTTATTTTTTCATTGTTTAATTGAATTTATTTTTATCTATAATTTTATATTTTACATTTTTTTGCATATATTAAAAATATTATGTTAAATTCAGATTCATTACAACGTTATTTTTAATTACATGACTACTAAGTGAGTATTTTTTATTTAAAAATGTGACATCAACAAAATTGACAAAAAAAATTAACAATATCAACAATTGGACTTGATTTTTAAATTTGAAAAGTAAATAGACTAAATTCTTGAAAATAAAAGTAAAAAGACTAAATTATAAATTTGTGAAGTGTACATAGACTTATGACATATTTTAACTTTTATACTACAAAACATTTATTATTAATATATTTATAATTGTAATAAATATTTATTATTAAAATATTGAATATTGAATATTTTCAATAATATACGAATAATATTATTTAAAGTTATTATTAAAATAAAATTGAAATATTAAATAAATTATTAAAATAATAAATTATATTTATTATATTAATAATTTATTATAAGACTAAATATAAATAATTAAATATGTATGTTTAATAATATTGAAAAATATAATATTTTAAATAATTTTAAAAATAAAAATAAAATTAATTATCAATATAATAATATTAAACTTGATTTACGTTAATTTTTATAAAAAAATAAAATTATCTATAGATGAGCTCTTTTCCGGAAAATGACTTACCCTTTTTAAAAGGGTAAGTCATTTTTTACATGTAATCAAACGGACCCTTAGTTTGAGTTCAAAATGATTTGATCAAGTGATCTAAAATGACTCAAACCCTAGTGTTAAACTTGAATGACTAGACTTGAAAAACTCGAATGACTCGACCTTAAAATTGACATGAATTTGAAATGACACAGACTCGAAATGAACCCAAAATTTTAAACTCAGAATGACTAGAATAATGATCTTAACTCAAGTTAACTTAAAGTCAATTTAACTTGAACATTTGAAATTACCGATTTCAAGTATCAAATGCAAAATGATCACATAAAAAAAAATAAGATTGGTCTAAACCCTGAAACTTGACTTGCTAAATTTGAATCCAAATATGATTCAATTTTTTATTATTATTATACAAATGAACAATTACATTACATTGAGAGAAGGGGAAAAAATTTACAAACACAAAGATCGAACCATGAACCTCATGCCAATTAACTTAAAACCCACACAAATTTGCTATTGAGCTAGTAACATGATTGGGAAATATGATTCAATCTAAACCTACCTAATTCAAATAGACTTAATATGGCTTGAATTCAAACTAACCCAAACTCAATTGACTTGAACCTAAACTGACTTGAATAGGTGACCTGAAATGATTTTAACCCAAGTATAAAATGACTAGATTCGAAAAATTCGACTAGCAAACTTGAATGATCTAGAATCAAAATTGAAACAAATTTGAAATAACCCAAACTTTAAATGATTGTCCTATTTAAATTGACCCGATTCAAGACCAATTAAAATCTACTTTTGATTTTCCTTTTGTGCTATATGAACAATACAAATGTAAAACCTAAACTCGAAAACTGGCAAATCCTAATGATTTGAATCTAAAGCGGATATGAATTCAAAATTATGAAAACTCGAAATAAACCCAGAATTATAAACTCAAATTCATCGATCTAGATTGACTCAAATAGAAACCAACCCAACCTTTCAATTAACGGGTCTAAACTCTACTTTTGATGTCCCGTTTATATTATAGGCATGATACAATTTCTTCTTCTTTCTTGCATGTTTAAGGTTTCATTTCAGACACCTGAGAAGCTGCCATCGAACGTACCGGAAGGAGTGATAACTTATGGACCATGGGGTGGCAATGGTGGAACCAAATTTGATGATGGAACCTATACCGGTGTAAGGCAAATTACTTTATCACGCAATGTTGGAATTGTATCAATAAAGGTTTGCTATGACCGCAATGGACAAGCACATTGGGGAAGCAAACATGGAGGCACCGGAGGTTTCAAAACTGAAAAGGTGAGTCTAGCTTCTCTTGTAGAATTCAAATCAATATTCAGAAATGAAGATTACAATGAGTTCAAAATACCGATAAACTTGAGCCCCAAAATAAATTTAATTTCCATGCTCCTTGACGTTTTCAGTTTTTTGTTTATAGTGTTGTTGGAATTACATTAGACCGGTCGATATATCAATTTAGACAATATAATTGAATCAGCTTTTGAGCGTATGACTCGGGATTGGTAAAAAATCAGTAGTCAAGACAAAAAATTGGCAATTTAAACGGTTGAATTGGTTTATAATTTTTTTAAAATTGTTTTAGGCTGTTGAACCAATTGAACCGAGAATTGATGGTTTGACTAATTCCACCATCAATCCGATATTCAAAATATTGATTATCCAGATACCTGTCAACCCCGTGTTTTAGTAAACTCTTTTGTTCCTCTCTATAAAACACTTCTCCCATAGATTACACATTTCTCAAGGTTTTAAGGCTTAACTAAAAAATGGCACCTAAATTATATTGTTTTTCTCATTTAGGTATCTAAAGTTTTTTTTTTCAAAAGTGGTACATAAAGTATTAAATTCGTATTAATTTACTCAAAAAATACAATATTGAATAAGAATGTGTAATCTGTCACGTTCTTATTAGTTGGTATCATGTTTTGGGATAAATGGGACAAAATTGATAATTTAGGTACTACTTTTGATTTTTAAAAACTTTAGGCACCAAAGTGGAAAAAGTATAATTTTGTATTTAAGTCAAACTCTAAAAGTTAATACCTATTCTATGTTTTCAAAGCCTATACTTAATCACTAATTAATCTTCAACCAATACGGTTATCCTATAATACTAACTAATTTGTCAATTAAAATTTGGATAAATATTTAACGGTTCCATTATCCACAGATAATGTTTGATTATCCGTCAGAAATTTTGACGCACGTAACGGGAACGTTCGGACCATTAATGTACATAGGGCCTAATTTGATCAAGTCACTTACATTCTACACCAACAAAGGAAAGCATGGACCATATGGAGATGAACAAGGACCCTCTTTCTCCAACAAAATCAATGAAGGCAAGATTGTTGGATTCCATGGCAAAGAGGGTTTATTCTTGGATGCTTTTGGCGTGCACGTCATGGAAGCTAAAGTACCACCACCAAAGCCACCTTTGTCCCGAGCAATCATCCAAGGTGAAAGGACTATAGCCGAGATTGATAATTCTCCGTGGTCGAACAAACTAGTGCTAGCCAAGCGAGGACCGATTGAAGAGGTATTTTGTTTTCAGTGATGTGTTGTTACCAGATTCACTGATAGCGCGTAAAATTATATACTTACTGATGTATATGATTTGGATTGAATATTTTTAGGTTGCTTGTAGTGTGGTGAAAGAACCAGCACCGTGTGGACCTGGACCTTGGGGAGGAGATGGAGGACGACCATGGGATGATGGAGTATATTCTGGGATTAAACAAATTTATATAACGAAATCTGATGCTATTTGCTCAATTCAGGTTGAGTATGATCGGAATGGACAATCAGTCTGGTCTGTGAAACATGGAGGTCATGATGGAACTACCACAAATCGGGTAATTAAACTTTAATTCACTCTCAACCTAGTCTGATTTGGTCATAAAAAGTATACAATCCGAACTAGTCTAACCCAAACATGAAAAATACCCAGAACTTTAGAATAATTCAAACACAAAATGATTTGAGCCTGAAATGATACAAACCCAAAATGACATGAACCCGAAATAATATATGCAAGTAACAAAAAATAACCCAACCTAAAAACTTCAACTGATAAACTTGAATGACAAACCCAAAATTATCCAAACTAGATTAACCCAAACTCAAAATGGTTTAAACTAGAAACAACTCGAATTTTTAAACTCAAATTGACCTAAGCTTGAACCTAACCTGAACGCGAAATAATCTAATTTTGAAACTATACAAACCTGAACAAATAACTCAAAATGGCCTATACTTAAAGTGACCAAAACCCAAAATAATCTTAATCCAGAATGACTCATGGAGAAAAACTCGAGCTTCAAACCCAAATGACTAGAACTTGAAATAATAAAAAGAAAATAATTCAAATGACCCGAACCAGATTGACTCGAAACTTAAATTGTCCTAACTTAAAATGACCTGGATCCAAAACAATTTGAGCTTGTAATAACCCAAACAACTCAGCTGGTAGGTCTACTAAGCTGGTATTTTTTAACAGACCAAAACCTTGATTTTTTGCAGGTGAAATTGGATGATCCGCACGAGGTACTAAATTGCATATCCGGCTATTATGGAACCATTAACAATGACGAGCAGCTCAAAGTTGTAAAGTCATTAACGTTTAACACCAGCAGAGGCAAGTATGGTCCATTTGGTGAGGAGAAAGGGACGTATTTCACTTCAACCATAACAGAGGGAAAGGTAGTGGGGTTACATGGGAGGAGCAGCTCTTATTTGGATGCCATTGGAGTTCATATGCAGCATTGGCTAGGAAATCAAAGAACAACTAAGAGGTCTCTCTTCAAATTTTTCAGTTGAATTGTAATCTATATGGGTGTTTTTTTGGTACACTGATTAAGATAATATTGGTAGGCAAATGACCATGGATTATTGTTGTTTTTGCTTAGGTGGGATTTAATATTTGTAATAATTTTTATATAATGCCTACAACTATTTATAATCTATCTCAGATCCTCACCCATATTTATAAATGGCTAAGGAAAGGATAAAAGTGCTTCAACGTACTTGAACTCAGATCCTTTTATTATGGCAACAATACTAATACCAACCAAGTTAAGACTTAGTCGGCTAGTCTTTGTATTTAATTGGACATAATTTGAACATTATATTTTTATGATATTATCATTAGCTCAAATAGTTCACACTACTAAATTTTGGTACATCTCACACACCATCGGTAGTAGTAAATCACTATCAACACAATAGGCCACACTCTTACTATTCAAACCCAAACAATTCTTGAGGAAGGTGAATACCCGATCAGTGACAACAACTTGAGGTTCTTCTATTAAAATATTGATTTATATAATTTTTTTAATAAAAAATCTTTTAGCATAAAAAATAATCCATGTCAACATACTTTAAAGGGATAAATTAACATTTAACCCTTAAACTTAGTAGCTTTTTCCAATTTGGTCCATGAATTTGGATTTTTTAAGGTATGATGATGTGACATATTGAGATTGTGTCATATCATTATCTTTTTTTAATTAAAAAATATTATAAGTTACTTATAATTTTTTAAATATTTTTTTATTTTTAGATTTTATATAATTTTTTAAATTTTCATGTGATGACGTGGTATAATCTCAAAGTGTCACATTATCACTCTTAAAAGTAATCCAAGTTCAGAGACCAAATTGATTTTTTTATCAAGTTTTGAGACTAACGTGGAGCAAAAAAAGTTCAGGGATCAAGTTAGAAAAAATTATCAAATTCAGGGACTAAATATTGTTTTATCTCTAATTTCAAATAGGTTTTTAAAAGAAAAAATGTGTCAAAATTTTAACCGAAATAATTGATCATGTTGATTAGTTGAATTAACTAATGACTATAAAAATGGAGAGACCCAATTATGTCAAATAAAAGTATATAGACTATATCCTAAATTTGAGCATAATAAAAGGACCAAAACCATGATTAGACCTTCTGAAAAACTGCAGCTATGGGTATAGGCCTGTTGGGCTACACGTCAAACACGAGCATCCCCAAAGCTCAATTAATACTTAAGGAAACTCTTAATTTGGTGATAATTAGCTACTCGTGGTAACTTCCAAATTTTTATTTAAATTTAATTATAAAAATATAAACATTAAAATAAGTCTATGAACTAGTGAAATCAAATTGGGGTGTGAGCTTAAATATTTCTACCATTCGAATTATCAATTCAACAAAAATTAAATTAGATCGAATTCAATTCAATTAATTCGATTCGATCTGAAAATATTTTGAATTAAAAATTATTAAAATTCAAAATAACCTGAATTTAAAATGAACTTGCATAAAGACCCAAATAAGCAACTTAAAATACATAAAACTCCCAAAAAAAAACCTCGAAATGATCTAATATAAAGCGATCTAACCTTAAAAACTCGACTAATAAATTTGAATGTCCAAAATTTAAAATAATTCAAAATTAAAACAACGCAACTCGAAATAACAATTTTAATACTTAAATTAACCCAACCCGGAACCAATCAAAGACATCAACTGCTATATATATGCCTAATAATTCAAGTCCACTGATTTAGTGACAGCATAAAAAGATATGATGAATCAAATACAAATCTAGATGTTACCCTTGAAATGAAATATCATCAATTTTGGGTAAAGAAGAATAGAATCAAATTAACCTACATATATAGTTAATACGTTGCGCTGCAAAATTGAGATCAACTTTATACATTATATTATATTATGCGTTATAAATCACATATTATATAAAAATAATATTAAATAAAAGCGAGTCGGGTTCGAGTTTTGAAGGTTCAAACTTCGAGCCCGACTCATTTTTTAAATGAACTTAATTTTTTTGTCTAATTTTATTTTTCGAGATTAATATTTTTGTTTAAATTTTTCCAAATTTCAGGTGGGCCTTCAAGTTTAGGCGAGTAGCTTGGTCCATGAATATGTTTACTTGGTAGCTGTGTAACAAAAAATGACTTTGTAATGAATATGAATTTAAAAAAATAATTGTAGCGGTGTTAAGAATAGAACTTATATTTATAAATCTGAAAAACGAAACTAAAAAGCATATTTTAATTTAATGAATCAGGAGCTTAGCTAAAAGGGAGTGAGGGGCTTAACCCTTAAATTAAATGGAGTAATAATAACTTTAATCCCTCATAATTTTGATTTACTTTCGACCATTAAACTTTTAAAATTTTATTTTGATCCCAAAACCGAATTTCTAGCTTTTATCATCTTCCATGTGATCCACCTTCAACCCAGCTGGTTTTATCATCAATTGATTTGTGTTTTTGCTGACAACATTCTTGGATTCATATTCAAAAGCCTCAATTACTCAATTAATTAATTATTGATTTGAAAGGCTAATGTCTCGGATTTATTTAGACAAAATAACATAATTTGCATATGACATACTCTTATAAACATCGACAAACATAATTAATCTTCTTAAATCACATATAATCTAATCAGTCCTTTGGAATTTATTTCTAATCATATTATTGGCATAAGCAAAGGCATGATGCAATTTCTATTGGGACCGGTGAGAAAATTTGTAGTGGTATGATAGGATATATGATTCAACCCATTTTGTAATCCAATTTGGTTTTATTTAGTACAAAAATAGTAATATTTTATTTACAAATCACATATTCAAAGTTTGTTCTTTAAATTGCATATTACATTTCCTTGCACGGCTTCTTAAATCAACTATAATTAATTAATGTGTTAAAATATAACATAAGTTTACGTACTATTTGTAAATTAAGAATTTAATTCTTCTTCTTTTTTAAATTCTAAAATTCAGATCCAACTGATTGTTAAAGTTATTTTGTTAAATTCATGTTTATTACATTAAGTGAGTATTTTTTTTTTAATTTTAAAATGTTACACTAAAAAATTTAATAGTGTTAACAATTGAATCTAAATTTTTAAATTTAGAAGGTAGAGGGACTGCATTCGTGAAAATAAAAGTATATAGACTAAATTCTAAATTTGAGAAGAGTACAAAAACTTCTAGTATATTTTAACCTAACTTAATGTCTCTCAAATCGAGTAATAAGGAAATTTATATTCTTTATGTAAGGTTTCAATTTCGAATTTTGTGAATGAAAAAATATCATTAAAAAAACTTGTACTCCTAAGATTTGACACAATTTAACTTAGCCTTAAGCAAGATACTTATGACAACAAGAGACCATGAAGTCGTAGACAAAAGAACAATTAATAGGTAATTAAAAACTAATTATGTACTTAATAAGGTGATGTAAGAAGGCAAAGATTGAGGAAGATTAGCTGTCTTTTTGTGTGTGTGCTTTGGGCAAAAGCAAGAGACATTATTATTTTTTATTCATGTCTAGATAGTAATATGTGTACACAAACAAATTACTTCACATAAGGAAACATATTGAAAGACTTTGATCTTGGTTGTTAATGGGTTCATCTTTTCCTTAGCTATTAAAGAAGACAAGTTATGGAATCTTGAGGATTTAATGGATAAAAGGTAAACTATAAAAATACTAGTCATTTTTGTTTGATTTAAATTACATTTTAGTCATTTATGTTTGAAATGTTACGTTTTAGTCATTTACGTTATTGTTTTGTTACAAAGTAGTCACTCTACTATTAAGTTCTGTTACCTCCCTATCGGTGGTCCTTCATGGCAGTCTAAATGGGTTTTAACTGCCAACTTGGGTGTCCTACGTGACAGTCTAAATTAAATCTATTTAATTAAAAACCTATTTTCATTCCAGCAACTAGACATCCAAGTTGGCATTTTAAACCCATTTAGACTACCATGTACAACTGTTGTTAGGGAGGTAACGGAGTTTAACGGTAAAGTGACCAATTTGTAACAAAACAATAATGTAAGTGACTAAAATGTAATATTTCAAACATAAGTAACTAAAATATAATCTAAGGCAAAAAAAAGTTGACTATTTTTGTAATTTACCCAAAATTTATTCTTTTGAGATTATGAGATTTTTTTTTTTATAATTTTATAAACCAATTGATGGGTCTTATTTTTAAGGAAAAATGATAAGATTTAAATTCGCATGTCATTTAAGTGTCAAACTAGAATTTTAATTATTACTCCAAATAAATCTTGACATGATACATCATATTTTAATCTATTTTGTGATGAAATTTGGATTAAATATTAAAAAGGAGCTCGTAAAATATTGAAAATGAATCACACTCAATTAAGCACTTTAAGTTATGAATTGCAATTGAGTCATTGAGATTAAATTTTTCGTTGAAGCCCTTGATAGTCAAATAGTAATGACGTGGCAACCAAAGTAGAAAAATGATGACATGACAATTGAAGTGAGAAAAATGAGAAAAAAAACTTCAATGTGGAGTTGGAAAGCATATGTCTATGAGTCGAGTCGAGTCAAGTTAATATATGATATTAACATATTTTATATTTATTTATATTCAGTTTGGTTTGAATTATGACTCTCAGATTTTATCCAAGTCCACCCATATTTATAAATGGCTAATCCAAACCCATTTTAATATTACCCATATTATTTTAAATTAATATTTAATAATTTTATATATTCTTTCTTTTATTAAAATTTTAAACACAGGTGAAGATGTTTTTTAATGTTTACATTTTATATATTTAATTTTATATGACATAAATTATATAATATAAAAATAAAATAAAATAATATATTATAAAAGTACAAAAATAAGTTAAACTAGATCTTGAATATTGAAACCTTTCGACTCTATTGTTCCGACCTTACACTTTTATCTAAATCCTCATATATTTGAAAGAAATTTTAGATTTAATCACAACCATGTTTGAATGTAAACCATGAGAAAGCCGGAAAATGGACACAAAATTTGCCACAAAATCTAGCTAATAATTAAGTAAAGAAATTAATGAAGTGACAATGATGTTGGTGTTGGGGATTGCAATTTGCCAAAAGCATAATTAACAATAACGAAATGGACAATAGAAAACTCACTTGAAACCATAATTGAGATTCGGTAGACCTATATATAAGTGAAATAATTAGAGGTGGGCGCCTTATTCCATGGTGTTTCTAAGGAATAGTAGTTTAGGGGATCAAAATAAAAAACCACGAAAACGATGAAAAAAAGGAGGGTCCCCATCTTTCTCTAGATAATGATGTGGCAACCATATCATCCCCTTAATAATGGACCAAGATTTTGTGTTAGATTTTATTCCTTTGACATACCCATTTTTAGGTAATTTTTGGTTTTAAATTTATTATTATGTTAAATTTAAGATTTAAGATTTATATTTTAATTTAAAATTATTTAATTTATTATTATTATAACGTCTTTAGTTAGTTCAAGTGATAACACTGTACATTGACATTATAATTTAAAGGCGAAGAGAGGGGCAGGCAATAGTTTTGGCACCCTTAAAAATACAAAATTCATTATATAGTCTATAATGGTAAAACTATATTTTAATCTTTCAAATTTTTTATTCATTTCCGTTTCCTCAAAATAGTTTTCTGGCTTCAACCCGCACTAGCTAATAACATTATAAAAATAAAGACAAAATTCTGTCAATTTAGAGTACAATAACTAAATCACAAACTTAAGCATAGTAGAAGTACTAAAATCAAATTTAACTCTTTTCTTTTCATGCAGGATCTAGCACACCACATTCAAACACTTCAAATTTTGAATATGGTTTTGGGTTTCCTTCGTCTTTCTCCATAGACATGTTAAGGACATGTCTTAGTAAGGAACAAATCTTCACGTTAATGTCATACCAATATGAGCAATTTGTAGCCATATAACCTGCTCCACAACATTTATTTTTTCAATAAAAACTAAAAGGAGAAAATTGAAATAAAAAATAAAAAAAGAAGAGTCAAGTACTATATGCATGAATCTCGAGGTTTTAGAAAGAAACAATTAATGCCAACTATAAATGAGTTTGGTATATAGACAAAGGCAAAAAATCATAGAATGTTAGCATCATCTTCCTTTAATGTTTGCCAATATGATTTTTCTATTCAATAAATTTTAAGGATAAGGGTTTAGTTAACAGGTGTCTACAGATACCAATCAAGAATTATTTATTATTATTTCAGAATTTTCTTTTTCAACATCATAATTTACAGACTTTAAAAAAAAAAATTCATCGGTAAAAGTATAATAGAGGTTCTATATTGGGAGTCTGATTATATTTTATTTTTTCTACTTAAAAAGTGGATAAATTAATCCATATATATAAGATCAAAGAACAAACGAGTTCTTTTAAGGAGAAGTCAGATAATTTTTTTAAGAGGGGCCGAAATTAAATTGTAATTTTTACGATAGTAAAAATGCAAGTTCATCATTTTAATAGTATATTTTTATAATTTTTAAATGATTAAATCAAATTTTTATCATTTTTAAGAGGGCCAAAGTGTAATTTTAAGTTTGCTAATTTAAAATTTTAAAAATTTTAAAGGGCCTAAATGAAAAAATTTTCATTTAAGGGGGGTTGGGGCCCCTGCCACCCCTTAGCTACGCCTCGAGTCCTTTTGATAAATATTTCATCCATATCTATTATAAAAAATTGGTCCATGTACATCAACATGAGATATAGTTATTTTGTTAGCCACACCAGTTTTTAATAATACAAATAGATGAAATTTTTAACAGAAAATCCGTTTACTCTTTAATCTAACTTACAAAGATTAATTTGCTCACTTTTTTAGGAGAGATCAAAATACAATTTGACTCTAATACAAAGATTTCTATAATACTTTTATAATTTGCATTAATTATATTTTTCTTTTTAGAAATATAATCTAAACCCTATATCTAAAAACCATTTTTTAAAAGGTCACTTGTAATCTCTTAAGATTTCCTAAAAATATGGGTTTATGTATGTGTTATATGAATAATAAATATTTTTTATATAATTTTTAAACTACTTATAATTTTTTCAAACTCTTAAATTAGAAGATAATACTCACGTTTAATAATAAAATCAAGGGGCAAGTAAGGACCTTAGCACCCTTGATTAAATGGAAAATATTCTCTTTAGCCCCTTCAAAAATATATAATATTCAAATTGAGTTTTTTTAACTTTTGAATAAATGAACATTTTACATTTTTGACCCCTCACTATTTTATAAATTTATCTCGGGTCTCCTAAATAAAATTCTTGACTTCACTTTTACCTATGCTTTCGTAATTGTTCTAACAACAACCATACTAAATGAATTAAGACTTAATTGTTAGATTTGTAAAATAAATCTAAAATAAAATTAAATAATCTAGGATCTATCATGTCAAATCATCAAGAATAAATGAAGAAAAAAAACTAAATGCGGAAGCGTACCTGAATCCATGAATTTCTTGAAGTTTTGCCGGATCTTGGGGATTTGATCTTCCAAATTAGCATACAAGAAATTCAGAGAATATATGCTCTCTCTTTCCTAATGATGGGATATTAGAAAAGATATCATGTGTGTAATTTGGGGACCATAACCCTAATATTTATAACCTTAGCATATTAGTTCTAATCAAATTCTAATTAGCCCATCATTAATTAGAATTTGATTAGAAGAGTATCTAGACATATTTATCCCATACTTTATTTGATAATTAAAAGCCCAATAAAATCCTAACCAAATTAGATCACTTTTAATTTGGGCTAACCTATCATGATAGTAGATAATAACATGTAATTATCCTCATTATATATGTGATGTCTAAATTTTCCAACAATCTCCCACTTGGACCACATATATATACTAATTACTTTATAATTACATGTCATTATATAACCTTATGAGCTCAAAATTTTACTATCATATCCAAAAGGTATTCCGAACAATCTCGTCCATTAATTATGTTAACATAGAACCAAGGCGACTTTCGTTACATATATCATAACTGAATCCATCCATGATCACGTATATTAACACAACCAAATGACATAGATCAAGTATGGATGTGTAGCATGGAAATTACATGCAATATGATCTAAACATGTCTATTTCCAACTGGTCCTCTTTAAACTTAAGTGAGGTCAGTTTTAAAACAATAAACTGAGTGAATAAATTGAATACTTCATTTCTGATTAGAAAGTAACCAAATACATAAATGTCTGAAAACAAATAAAATATAAACTCCCACTAAATCATTATATCCTCAAACAATGTAACACCCATGTGAGCAGTGTGCTCATGAAAGACCTTGGGTGGTAGACCTTTTGTGAGCGAATCCGCTATCATGGAGTTTGTCCCAATGTGCTCTATGGATATTTGAACATTTTGCACTCTTTCTTTTACAGCTAGGAACTTTATGTCAATATACTTTGACTTAGATGAACTCCTGTTGCTATTGGAATATAGCACTGTTGACTTATTGTTACAAAATAATTTGAGTGGTCTTTCTAGATTCTCCAAAATGCGCAGCCCTGTGACATAGTTCCGCAACCATATTCCATGGTTTGATGCCTCATAGCATGCTACAAACTCTGCTGCCATAGTGGATGAAGCTACAAGTGTCTGTTTGACATTTTCCCAAGATATAGCTCCTCCAGCTAACAGGTAAACATAGCCTGATGTAGATTTCCTACTATCTTGGCATCCAGCAAAATCAGAATCAGAATACCCAATGACCTCCAAAAGATCTGATCTCTTATAAGTAAGCATGTAATTGTTTGTTCTCTGAAGATATCTCATAACCCTTTTGGCTGCTATCCAATGGTCTATACCAGGGTTGCTTAAATATCTCCCTAACATCCCAACAATGTATGCAATGTCCGAACACGTACAAACTTGAGCATACATTAAACTCCCAACAGCTGATGCATAGGGAATCTTTTGCATTTCCTGAATTTTAAGGTTACTTTTAGGGCATTGAGTAAGACTAAATTTGTCTCCTTTAGCGACAGGGGTATCACCTGGTCTACAACTCTGCATGCCAAACCTTTTGAGTATTTTACCGATATAGCTATTTTGTGATAATCCAAGAATACCTCGAGATCGATCTCGATGTATCTGAATTCCTAAAACAAAAGAGGCGTCCCCAAGATCTTTCATCTCAAAATGCTTAGATAAAAACCTCTTGGTTTTGTGCAATAAGCCTATATCATTAGCGGCAAGCAAAATGTCATCAATATATAGAACCAAAAATATGTACTTACTCCCATTGAATTTGTGATACACACAATCATCAACAATATTTATCTCAAAACCAAACGAGACAATTATTTGATGAAACTTATGGTACCATTGACGAGAAGCTTGTTTGAGTCCATAGATGGATTTTGTCAATTTGCAAACCATATTCTTTGAGTCTTTTGACTCAAAATTTTCTGGTTGCACCATATAAATTGTTTCTTCAATGTCGCCATTAAAAAATGCAGTTTTAACATCCATCTGATGTAACTCAAGATCAAAATGAGCAACAAGTGCCATGATTATCCTAAATGAGTCTTTCGATGAAACTGGAGAGAAAGTCTCTGTAAAATCAATACCTTCCTTTTGAGTATATCCTTTAGCTATAAGACGCGCTTTATACCTCTTCACATTACCATTTGCATCCCTCTTGGTTTTAAATATCCATTCACAACCAATTGGTTTTGCACCTTCAGGTAATGGGACAAGTTCCTAAACTTTATTGTCTTGCATAGATTTATACTCATCTTTCATGGCATCAATCCACTTTGAGAATTAGAACTTTTCATGGCCTGATGAAAGTTGATTGGATCATCTTCCATCATTCCATTATCATCCTCATGTTCTTGGAGAAATACAATATAATCATCTGGAATAGCATTTCTCCTTTCTCTTGTGGACCTCATTAATGGCACTTGTTCTTGATGTTGTTGAGTTTGTTCTTCTGGAACAATTACCTCATTTTGAATGGGCTTGATTCACTTCTTGATCTATGATAGGTATAAGAACCTGAACATCGTCAAAATTAGTGATAGTAGGAACTGCGTTAGAATCTAATTCCTCCTCAAAAGCAATGTCTCTAACCTTATTTCTCCCCCCAAACTCAACATCCTCAAAAAATGTTACAGTTCACGTCTAGAAAATATTCCTTATTATGGGATCATAAAATTTATACCCCCTATATCTCTCAGAATAGCCAATAAAGTAGTTGCTTACTGCTTTAGAGTCCAATTTCTTTTCATGTGGCCTATAAGGCCTTGCCTCAGCTGGACATCCCCAAATGTGAAAGTGCTTTAGACTAGGCTTTTGACCTGTCCAAAGCTCATAAGGTGTTTTTGCAACTGCTTTATTTGGTACTCTATTTAGAATGTAAGCTGCTGTCTTTAATGCTTCTCCTCAGAGGGACTCAGGTAAGGTAGAATGGGCAATCATGCTCCTTACCATATCCTTAAGAGTTCTATTTCGTCTTTCAGCTACACCATTCATACTAGGTGATCCTGGCATGGTGTACTGTGGGACAATACCACATTCCTCTAGGAATTTCACAAATGGTCCTGGGTATTGTTCACCTGAGCCATCATATCTACCGTAGTACTCACCACCACGATCAGATCTGATATTTTTAATCTTTTTGTTGAGTTGATTCTCAACTTCAGCTTTATAAGCTTTGAACACGTCCAAAGATTGAGATTTCTCATGAATAAGATATAGGTACCCATACCGTGAGTAATCGTCTATGAATGTTATGAAATATTGTTGACTATTCCAAGATGCCGTAGGAAATGACCTACAAATATCTGTATGAATTAATTCTAAGACGTCTGAAGATCTGTTGGCACCCAATCTCTTGGTTTTTGTCTATTTTCCCTTAATGCAATTGACACAGACATCAAAGTCTGTAAAGTCAAGGGACTCTAAAATACCATCAGATTTAGGACCTTTATATTACGGTAATAGTAATTATATTTTAGCTTTGTCAGATGAGGATGAGTCTTCGGATAAATCTTCAACTAATAATAATAATAAAAAACAAAAAGCAAAAGAAAAAAGAGAAAAAGATAAAAAGATAAAAAACAAGAAAAATATGATTTTGACTCTTACAAAACTTTAATATAACATTGGAAAACCCAATTTTCTAAAACAGAAGATAGTTATGAAAGAGTTGAATATCTAAAATTAATAGAAGAACTTTATGAAAAACATAAAGATTTGTTTAAAAGATATAATTATCATTATATGCTAGAATATAATGACAATACTAGTAATTACGATAATTGGATGAAAATATTAATGTTACGAGTCATAATTCGATGAGAAAAACACTTCAATGAAGAAAATATAGAAATTCCCGAACCAATGGATATCTGAAACAACGAGATCCAGATGATTATATAACATCTAAACCTTGGGAAATAGATAAAAAGATCTTCATGGTAAAAGAAAATTAGACTCAAACCTTCAAATGGATGATGGTCTAAGATCTATTAATAAAAATCACGAAATTGTTGAAAACACAACAAGAATATTAGGTGATAAAATAGAAAATATAGCTACTAATGATATAAAACTGAAACACCGGGGAAACTAGTCAACCTACACCTATACCTTATAGTGTAGGAGACCTTAACAAAAGAAATGTTGCTCAAGGAGGAATATATTTAGACTTAACAAATATTCCTTTGTCCGACTATGAAAAAACCATAGATGATGGCACAATCCATGACTATTGTTGTAAATAACAACGATGCTGATGCAGTCAAAAGAAAAGTTTTAAACTATTTTGTTGGAACTTTTCAAGGAGATGTTTTACAATTTCTCGAATATTTGGGAAGAATGCGAAAAGGAAGAGAACAAAAAGGACAACTTATTAATCAAATAAGTTCTCCTAAAGATTTATTAAAAGGATTAACCTCAATTCTAAAAATAGAATTTTGTGGTTATACTAATAAAAAGACCGGGATAGTCAATCCAAATATACCTTGTCAAAATTAAAATTATGCGATATTAGATATTTAGAAGAATTCTCTAAAAGTTTCTACAAGAATATCAAAAGTTAAAAAATGAAAGTATAGACTTTTGGAGAAATCAATATTTTCATAAGCTACCCCCACCTTGGGATGAAATTTGCATAAACAAATATGCTTCTTTCATTATAAAACATAGTAATGATAATAAAGAAATAGGAGATATAGATACAATAGGTAATAGAATTAATTTTGCTAAAGAAAGAATTACATTACATTGCTTACAAAGTAAAGCGGCTAAACAAGTCAAAAATAAATTAAGCCATAGATATTGTACAAAAATGTTAGAAGGAGAATGGGAATTTGGTTGTAGTTCTATACGACCAAAAACCTATAAAAAACATAAAAAATATAAATTAGCTAAATGGAAACCAGGAAATAAAAATTATGCTAATAATAATAATAAAAAGAAAAAATTCGTTAGAAGAAAAACTTCTAAAAATACTAAAAAACAAATATGTAAATGTTTTATTTGTGACGAAGAAGGACATATAGCAACATTTTGTCCTAACAAAGGCAAAAACGCTAGAAAAATGATTAAAAATCTTGAAGAACAAGATTTAGAAATTTGCTTTAGTGAGGAAATAAATCCTACTGAAATATTATATGAGTTATTATCAGAAACAGAGTCTGATACAGATTCTGATGAATATATCTTTATGTTGGGAAATAGTTCTAATAAACAATTAGAAGACATTCCTAATTCTGAACAACAGGATATTAAGCTAGGAAATATAATCGGAGAAGAAATTGACTTTTCTGATGATATAATTGAAAAAATTAATAAAAATCATATTTCTAAAGAAGAAATATATAAAATTTCTAAGTTTAAAATATGGTCAAAAAGACACGAGAAAAATTAGTAGTAATCAAATGCTAAAGATACCAAAGGTGGATTAACAAAATCCCTTATTTACTAAAGAAAAATAAAAAGGATTAGAAAAACTATCCTCAAGTTAGATACATACATTTAGGAGTCATTATGATAACTATTAGAGCGTTATTCGAAGAGAGGTCATGATGTTCCTATTTTAGCAAAGATTATTAGACAAAAGATTTGAAAATCCAATAAAAGCACTTATTGGAGGAATTCAGTCTAATTTACATACAAAGCGTTATAGGATTTAAAGTTAAACCAAATTACTTTATTTCCATAATGAGACCTCTCAATAGAAGAGTGTCTCTGCCTTAGAATTCGGACAAAAAAAATCGATATTAGTGATTTAGCGAGAAGATCTAGCAATAAGTTGGACTTCCATTAATGAATATACTAATACAAACAGAGGTTGAAATAAAGGAAATAAATAATAAAATTATTGAGCTTTTGAGCCCAATAAATTTACAAATGAAATTCAACCGAAATTATTACATTTAAAAGATTTATCAATTCCAAAAGACTGGATAATTGATAATACTAATAGAGCTAGTACTTCTAAACCAATGAAGTACTATAGAATATATGTCATCCGGTGATAAATTATATTTCAAAAATAATTTGATTACCAATACAGATGATAATTTAGTATTTCCTTCTAGTTCTCAACCTGAGGAAGAAGAAGATAATATAAGTACATCTACACCGATAGGTATGAAAGCAGTTCATATTCCTATCTTCCCTACTACACCAAGTAGAAATTCTATTTCTAGAAACACTAGAATAGAAGATATACAATACTCTGTGGAAAGTATAATAAATTTCAATAAATACATTGAAATTACATTACATGATAAAGACTATAAAAATATTCTTTACATGCACTATTAGATATCTGAGAGCTACAACCAGTAGAGTTGCAAAAGAAATGCTATTCCAAAAGAATCTGGATACCTGTAAAAAGAAAATAAGTATTAATGGAATAAATGGTAGAAAAACTACAATTTATTATAAGGCAAAAAATATACCAATCTACATAAACAATGTTAGATTTATAATTCCAAAATTATTATGTTTACTACGATATGTATGGAGACATATTATTAGGTAATAATTTTCTAAATCAATATTTACCTTTTATTGTTAATAAGAAATCGGTTATATTATCTATAGAAAACAATTCTATAGAAATACCATTAGTAAATTATAAACCTGATTTTACTAATGTTTGATTTTCTTAAGCAGGCCTTATGGATAGAGGTAAACAACCTCTAAATGAAAATGATGGATGGAGAATCGTCCCATAAAAAACCCAACAAGGAAAATCACCAATGAGTCCTAAACAAGGATTTATTCTTTGCACTGCAAAAGTAATTCCTAAACAAGGATTTATGGCTGCACCTACACAGGTACAATTTTATCCTAAACAAGGATATTATTTACCATATCCATTGGTAAACCAACCAATTGGATCACATTCACCAACACCGGTGGATTATTCTCAATTTTCTCAAAAGCCTTATACCGATTCCGAAATTCTCAAATATACAGAAGATTTGTTGAAAAAACAACAAACCTCTGAGTTCTCGAATCTAAAGGATTTTTATAATCCAGGCTTACCCCCAGAATATTACCATTTCATAAACAAGATATGGAAAAACCATATTTTGGAACAAAGAGCTAGTTTCGAAAGGCTCTTTTAAATTCTCGAAATTCTTAGTTGAAAAAACAATGAAGAAAAATCAAGAATTATTATTAAAAAGTATATTATACTGAGAGATTGGGACGATGTCCTAATTGAATATATGGAGATTAAGGAGATAAACAATCTTCTTGATATATTTCAATATTTTATTGATAAAGGAGAAACACTCCTATTATTAATAAGATGTTTAGAAAATGTCTATATAACAAGTGTAGACAAATTTTACCCTCGAAATATTTTCAAAAATAAAAGGAGCCATTTGCAAACAAAGAAGCTCTATTTTTAGAAAAATTTTACAAATATTTTACTCAAGCTTATATCTTTGTAAATGATATAGGAGAAAAAACTCCTGCTATCAAATTTCGTTTAAATCATGAGCCGTTCGATATAACAAGTATTGAATGGGGATTTGTTAAAGAAATAACGATCCAAAATCTCTCTTTTGATTTATTAAAAGATTTTCCAAATGATAGTCAAATCTCGGCTATCAAACTTTGTAAATATAGACGATTTTGTCTATTATTTCCATATTGAGATAAATATCTCATTGGTATTGTTGAGGAAGAAAAATTTCATCACCTTATCGATTTGGAATATAAATACTATGTTTTCCTAAAAGCCCTACGAAAGCGACAAAAGAAGATCCAGAGCATTTATCAAAAATCATTGATGAGTGCTATAATAATTTCAACAAGTATCAAGTCTAAGCGAATTGATCTTATGAGCATGGCTTCGGCACCTTCTCCATCAAGACACTTATATGTTTTGGGTGATGGAAGAAGAATTCTAGCTTACGACATCGGAAAAACCGAGAAGAAAGCAATGAAGAAGCCATTTAAATTATTAACACAAATAGCGGAAATGGAAATCGGAGATTATCCGTTAGCGGTGAAATCCGAGAAACATGGGAAAATTGGAATACACCAAGATTACTTCACTAGAATCCTTACACTGGATGAAATCGAAGAGATGAATCTTAGAAACATCCAAGAAGGATAAACACGTGGAAGAATGATGTCCAAAAAGGAGATGCATTCAATTTTGGCGGTGACTTAAAAAGAAGGCAACCACCAAAAGACAAAGATGATGTCATGCATGATGGAAGCAACCATTTAATGCAATTGAAACATGGAAGCAACCATGACGGCAACCACTATTCAAGGAAGCTACGTGGAAACAACCAAAAGCGTCCTTATCAAGATAATGTTAGAGGAAGCTACGTGGAAAAAGCCAACATAGCATCCACCAATTAAAGAAAGCTACTTGGAAGCCACCAAGAGAAGTCGACAATTAATGTGTCCTTATCGGATACTATTCGAACTCAATTGTAATTAAACTAGAGTTTATTTTTTATTCTTATCCGAACAATTATTTCGGATTTCAAATGTAACTAGATTCTAGTTTAGAATTTTTGGTTATAAATAGGCATTCATGTAAGCCTTGAAGGGCATCGAGTTTTAGTTAGAAAATTTGTAAACTATCTATCATCGAGTTTTAGTTAGAAAATTTGTAAACTATCAATATGGTTTTTCCATATCTTGTTTATGAAATGGTAATATTCTGGGGGTAAGCCTGGATTATAAAAATCCTTTAGATTCGAGAACTCGGAGGTTTGTTGTTTTTCAACAAATCTTACATATATTTGAGAATTTCGGAATCGGTATAAGGCTTTTGAGAAAATTGAGAATAATCCACCGGTGTCGGTGAATGTGATCCAATTGGTTGGTTTACCAATGGATATGGTAAATAATATCCTTGTTGAGGATAAAATTGTACCTGTGTAGGTGCAGCCATAAATCCTTGTTTAGGAATTACTTTTGCAGTGCAAAGAATAAATCCTTGTTTAGGACTCATTGGTGATTTTCCTTGTTGGGTTTTTATGGGACGATTCTCCATCCATCATTTTCATTTAGAGGTTGTTTACCTCTATCCATAAAGCCTTGCTAAGAAAATCAAAGAATCATATTATTAGTACCTTTTATGTATATTACTTCAAAATTAAATTGGCATAATTCATTATACCATCTAATTCTTCTAGGTCTTCTGTTTCTAAACTTTTGTTAGTAAGAAACCTGCTTAATGACTTGATTATCGGTTTTAATAATAAAATTTTCTCGGTGCTAAATATATTAGGAATTTTTTTATTCCTTTTTGATTGCTAATAGTTCTTTTTCATAAATAGCATAATTAATTTCGTTTGGTTTAAACTTTCCAGAACTATATCCACATATTAATTCTTTATTATCATTTGTTTTAGCTTTTAATACACATCCCCAATTTCTTTCTCGAGGCATCTGTTTCTAGAATTAATTTATCACCTTGTTTAGGTAAATATACTTTAGGGATATAATTTATTTCAAACTTTATTTGTTTTATTATGTCTGAATCTTTTTTAGACCATTCAAAAGGTTTGTCCTTTTGAGTTTGTCATATAATTCATCTAATTTTTAGATAAGTTAGGAAAGAAATTTACGCCATAATTAACAATTCCTAAAAATTGTTGAAGTTGTTTTTATCAACAATTTTTTCAGAAATTCTTTTATTTTAACAATAATATGATCTTGGAGTTTAAGACCATCGGATGATAGTATTAATCCTAAGAATTCTATTTGATTTTTCTAATTCTATTTTCTTAGGGCTTAATATTATTCCATGTTTTATAAATTCTCTAGCTATAATATTTAGATGTTTTCTATGATTTTCCAGTGTTTACTGAAAAAATTAGAATATCATCTATATATACAACACAAAATTTTTATATTTTTAAATATAGAGTCCATCCATCTTTGGAAGACACGAGGTGCATTACAAAGTCCAAATGGCATTACTCTCCATTGGTAATGACCATTAGGTGCATCAAGGTTTGTTAGTAGTTTAGATTCTTACATTAACATGATTTGCGGTAAGCGACTTACATCAAATTTACTAAAATATTTTGCTTGTTTAGCTTGATTTATTAAAACTTCCTTTCTTGGAATAAAATATCCATCAAAAATAGTATTTTGATTTAATCTTTTATAATTTATGACCATTCTAGCTTTTCCTCTTTTTATTTCTCGCATGATTTCTTACCATGAAAGCGGAGGACTAGAATGTGGACTAGTAGTTTTTCTATTAATCCTTTATCTAGTAATTCCTTGATTTGTGTATCAAATTCATCTATATCTTGTTTAGTATAGATCATAGGTTTTACTCTAATAATTTTATTGTGGTTTTCCAATTTTATGGTACAATATCTAGGACTATTTTTCCATAATTTTAATGGTTCTTCACTAAAATTATTTTCTAATATCTTAAACAACCAGTGATTGGTATCTAGTTGTTTTATTTGTTCTTTCTTAGGAGGTGTAAAGTCCTGATCACATATATATTTATGATTTTCTACTAAGGGTACTTCTACCAAGTATTTTTTGATGAGTTAGTACAATAAGATTTTTATCGATAGAAAATGGTAGATGTTGATATATAAAATTATTTCCTAATAGTATATCTCCATGCATATCATGAAAACATAATAATTTAGGAATTACGAATCTAACATTGTTTATGTAGATTGGTATATTTTTAGCTTTAAAAAGGATAAGGTTTCAATACCATTGACTCCAACAAACTCTAATAGGATTTTTCATAAGTTCCCATTTTTACGATGGAATCGCATTTTCTCTCACTCTTGGTTGTAGCTCCAATTATCTAATAAAGCATTTAAAGAGTATGTTTTATATTCTCTAAATTGAAATATAATTTCTATATAAGTATAATATTTTCTTGATTGGAAATGTGAAAAGGTAATAATATCCTTTATTAAAAGATTTTCCAGCAATAGTCAAATCTCGGCTATCAAACTTTGTAAATATAGACGATTTTGTCTATTATTTCCATATTGAGATAAATGATCTCATTGGTATTCTTTGAGGAAGAAAAATTTCATCACCTTATCGATTTGGAATATAAATACTATGTTTTCCTAAAAAGCCACGAAAGCGAAAAAAGAAGATCCAGAGCATTTATCAAAAATCATTGATGAGTGCTATAATAATTTCAACAAGTATCAAGTCCAAGCAGGAATTGATCTTATGAGCATGGCTCGGCACCTTCTCCATCAAGACACTTATATGTTTTGGACCGATGGAAGAAGAATTCTAGCTTACGACACCGGAAAAAACCGGGAAGAAAGCAATGAAGAAGCCATTTCGTTATTAACACAAATAGCGGAAATGGAAATCGGAGATTATCCGTTAGCGGAAATCCGAGAAACATGGGAAAGCTGGAATACACCAAGATTTTCACGAGAATCCTTACACCTGGATGAAATCGAAGAGATGAATCTTAGAAACATCCAAGAAGGATAAACACGTGGAAGAATGATGTCCAAAAAGGAGATGCATTCAATTTTGGTGGTGACTTAAAAAGAAGGCAACCACCAAAAGACAAAGATGATGTCATGCATGATGGAAGCAACCATTTAATGCAATTGAAACATGGAAGCAACCATGACGGCAACCACTATTCAAGGAAGCTACGTGGAAACAACCAAAAGCGTCCTTATCAAGATAATGTTAGAGGAAGCTACGTGGAAAAAGCCAACATAGCATCCACCAATTAAAGAAAGCTACTTGGAAGCCACCAAGAAGCTGACAATTAATGTGTCCTTATCAGGATACTATTCGGAACTCAATTGTAATTAAATTAGAGTTTATTTTTTATTCTTATCCGAACAATTATTTCAGATTTCAAATGTAACTAGATTCTAGTTTAGAATTTTTGGTTATAAATAGGCATTCATGTAAGCCTTGAAGGGCATCGAGTTTTAGTTAGAAAATTTGTAAACTATCTTTCATCGAGTTTTAGTTAGAAAATTAAGTTTTTTTTTGTAAACTATCTTTCTTCTTGTGAAATATTATTCTAGTAAATAAAGGTTGTCATAAGTGGTTAAATAACCAGTTCCAATAACATTTGAATTTAAAGATAAATTAAATTGATTGTTTCCAAATGAACAATAATATCCAAATTTTTCCAATGAAGAAACAGAAACTAAATTCTGTCTAAATGACGGTACAATAAAAGTGTCTTTTAAATCCAAATAGAAACAAGTTCCTAATAACAACCTAAAATACCCAATCGCTTCCACTTCTACCCATTTTTCATTGCCCACAAAGATGTGACTTTCACCATCACTTGGCTTTCGGTAACTCAGGCAACCCTGTATAGAAACACTTATGTGAGTAGTAGCACCAGAATCTATCCACCAAGTGTTTCTAGGTACTGAAGCTAAATTAATCTCAGAACAGACCAAATTAACAATTATACCTTTCTTTGCACGCCAAGCATGATATTTAGTATAATCTTTCTTTACGTGTCCAGACTTGTTACAAAAGAAACAACTCTCTGTAGCTTGTTGTTGTTTCTTTTGAGCTAGACCCTTAGCAGCTTCTTTCTGATATTTTCTTTTCTTGCCCTTGTCTTTAGAGGCATTGGCCAAATGAGCACCTTCAGACTTATCACGCTTCAACCTTTCTTCCTCTTGCACACAATGAAAAATGAGCTCATTTAGGGTCTATTTCTCCTTTTGACAGTTATAACTAATTTTAAATTGATTAAACTGTGTAAGAAGCGATACCAAAACCATAAGAACAAGCAGTTCCTCAGAAAGCTCGATCTTAAGTGCCTTAAGTCTTGAAGTAGTATGGAACATCTCCATAATGTACTCCCTTACGTTTCCTTGACCCTTATACTTCATAGACATCAAAGAAGTCGAAGTGATGTCATCTCAACCTTATCGCTTTTTAGCAAAACGTTTCTCAATTTCATCAAGAAACCCTTGGCACGAGTAATCTCTTCGATTCTGTGCCCCAAAAGGCTTCGGAATCTTTGTGTTTCATGATCATAAGACTCATGCGATTTGAACGATCCCACCTCTCAAAATCCCTCTTAACATCAGGGTTGTTTTCCACAGTGAGAGGTGCAGGTTGTTCTTCCCTTAGTGCAAGGTCTATGTCCATACAACCAAGCACTATAAGTAAATGCCTTTTCCATTCCTTAAAATGACTCCCATTAAGTATGGGTATAGAATTTATATTAGCAGATATTGTGGTAGCAGAAGATGAGTTAGCTGAATATAGAACAAAAAACAAGCTTAAATCAATATTCATAAGTAAACAATAAATTCAGGATAATGGCTAATCTCATCTCAAGATACCAAACACAACATTAATATCAAGTCTTTGGACAGTAATATTAACAGTAAGGGATACTCTTGTTGTAGCAATCAAACATTAACAATAAATTATGTCAAACAATGAATTAATCTTTGGACTAACTTATTGCTCACATAAAATACCTTATAATTGTCACACATTTATCACCACAGATGTCGTTAAAATTTTGCCAAATATTAACTTACCTTTGGGTCAATTAATAAACGCATGAATCACAAAAACATATAATAACCTTAATATTTCAAATAAACTAATCTACACAAAAGAGGTCACTTTGGCGGCATTTTGTTTCAACTAATTTATTTAAAATATTAGACATCCTTATTTAAAAGCCAAAATCTGAATTTATTTGTTTCAAAATATTTACCTTAATTTCATCTTTCAATCAAATTGAAAGATAATTATATATATAAATTTCCAAAACATGCATTAAACCAATCAAACCATGCATATATTATATAACAAAACATATATATGAATCAATTTCTATATATATATTTATATATATTTTTTAAATGTCATATAGGATTAAAATAACAATCAGATGCCTTGCAAATATCGAACTAGATTATATTTATAAAACCTTAAAACTTTATTTAAAGAATCAAAACCTAAAATTATCAAGAATCTCAAAGATTCAACATAATATATAGTTAAAATATCAAATCCATAAAGAATAAATTCTTTCTCAATGATTCAACATGAAAAACTCGGATGCCACTTGTTAGATTTGTAAAATAAATCTAAAATAAAATTAAATAAACCAGGATCTATCATGTCAAATCATCAAGAATAAATAAAAAAAAACTAAATGCGGAAGCGTACCTGAATTCATGAATTTATTGAAGTTTTGCCGGATCTTGGGGATTTGATCTTCCAAATTAGCACACAAGAAATTCAGAGAATATATGCTCTCTCTTTCCTAATGATGGGATATTAAAAAAGATATCATGTGTGTAATTTGGGGACCATAACTCTAATATTTATAACCTTAGCATATTAGTTCTAATCAAATTCTAATTAGTCCATCATTAATTAGAATTTGATTAGAAGAGTATCTAGACATATTTATCCCATACTTTATTTGATAATTAAAAGCCCAATAAAATCCTAACCAAATTAGATCACTTTTAATTTGGGCTAACCTATCATAATAGTAGATAATAACATGTAATTATCCTTATTATATATGTGATGTCCAAATTTTCCAACATTAATCAGACATTAATGATAAATCTTAAACTTAAATAATTATATGTATTTAAACTAGGCCTACTATATTTATATACTCGTTTTGAGGATAGTGATCAAAGTATATGCCAAAATTTTGGTATGCATACCACATCACATTCATATGTCACACAAGATCTAGCTACTTGTTAAATCCGCAATGAATGCCTTTCTATATCATGAGATAATCCAAATAAATTGTAAATGATTTACAACCATTTTCTCACACAAAATTGTAATAGAATAATTCTTACATACTGAGTTAGAAATGGATAATTGAAACTAACTAGGATTTAAATAAATATGAATGTATATATTATTAAATTATTAATATTTTAATAAATAATATTTGGTATATTATCAGTGAAGTTTTTAAACTCTACAAGCAAGGTAAGAAGGTTAACAAGTGTCATATAATCGTAAGTTTTTAAAGTTGTTTGTGGAATAAAAAAAAGTATATTGCGAATGTATCAAATATTTATTACTTAATATTTATAAATTGTAATAATTTTTTAAATTAAAATAAAAAATTATTATTAATATAATAAGTGTTGATTTTTTTTTTGGTGAATTAAGGGCAAAGTCCGAACAACCAACATAATTAGCGCGACTCAAACCCAAGCCACACTTGAGGCAATGAACACCTTTGACCATCAGACCATCACATGGAGATTAAGTTTTGGTTTTATTTAAGTTAACCAAGTTTGTTACAAGAGGGTTTTTTTTGGAAGGAAGCCAATTTCTATAAGAAATGTTTATTTTCCGATAATTAATAAGTCGCATTTTCCTTTAACTATACATACATATATGGAAAAGGTAGCAAATTTTCTTGGGTGCTAAAATGTGAATTTTTTATTGTATTAATTTATAATATTACAAAATTCAAAAAATAATATAATTTTTTTTTTTCATTTTGAAGGCCAAAATCACTGCCTACACGGCCTTAATCACGCCCCTGCATGCATACATATATATAAACATGTATTTGCTCATCCATACATACATATACACATACAGAAGCACCATATCAGTTGTTTATGCATCTTTCATCCTTATCACTTCCAACAGAAAAATTTTACTGAAAATAGTTATTGTGGGTCGCTATTGCAATAAGCATGCGCAGTACGAAATAAGAGTAGGGGACATGGCAAAAATAAATTGTTGGTCCCTCTAAGGATGTTTTCATATGCTACTGCTAAGCTAGTCATTGCCCATTGTTTTGTTTTTGGCTTATGTTACAACTTTTACCTAATATTACATGAAATTTCTTTTGACATTTTATTAGGTTTTGCTTGTGCTGTCTATTTGATGTCTTCCGTATGGATAATGCTATGGAATTTTGTCTTTATGCATAATGTTGAAATGGTGTAGTTGTAAGGGTTTAAGTATGATGTTTATGAGAATAATGCCATGATTTAACTGTAATTATTGGCTATGGATTTCCTTTTTTAACACAAACAAACAAAATCCATTTAGGATTCACATGATTTTATTAAGATTTTATATAAAATATCAGTTTTTTTTTTCATAGTGTCCTCGTTTGTTTTATAGTGTGAATTTAGTTTTATTTGGGCCAAGGATGATATTCAAATAAAGCCCTCTCAGCAATGTCGATTTCAAGATTCGAACTTGATATATTATTATACGTCAACCATTTACCTTAAGATGGAAATAGTAAAATGAAAAAAAAAATCAAATTTTGTTGTTAGTCCCTACCTTATATGTATGTTGTAGATTTAGTTCATTTACTCTATTTTAGTTATTTTTAATCTTATACCTTTTTTTTTTTTGAAATTTCAGTTTTAACTCAAATGGTAGTCATTATATTCATTAAGTTAAATTATGTAATTTCTCTAAAAAATTTATGTAATAAACATATTATCACATGTGCAATGTCATGTCAGCTTATTGTTTCCACATAATATTCACAGAAAGCTACATTCTTTTAGTTAATAGATTTATTGGCTATCATTTAAATCATAACTGAAAATTTTGAAATTTGAAAAGTACAATAACTAAAAATGATCAAATTGGAGAACATGAATTAAATCCATAATTTACGCATAGTACATGACTAATAGCATAAATTGACCTAACAGATTTAACCACTACTGTTTGGATTCAAAAAATACAATGATTAATGTAATACCCAATTTGCCCGGCCCGTTACAAATCAGACCCAAATAAATGAAATAAAATCCAGGCCCAAAAGGCCCATATTTTTCTGAAAAATTTAGGGTTGAAACCCTAAATCCCTTCACCACCTGCCGCCCCCCTCTCAAGCACAGTGCGCCGCAAGCCTCCATCCTCCACTAACAGAGTGCGCCTACCCCACTTCCACCGGCGCCCATAACTTGCAAAAGAAAGGGGACAAAATAACAGCAACCACGAAAAAGCAAGATTATTGTATTATTTTTGTTTCTTTAGACCCTGTTATAAAAACCGAATGGAAACACTGTAAGAGAGATCCTTCTAGTTGTATTTTTACGAATCATCGCAGTGATAATGAACTCAAGAGAATAGTAAGGCTTTCATATTTTTATTTCATATTTTATTTGTTTTTATTTTCATTCTTTTTACCGCTTTCAAATCTAAAAAAACAAAAAGAAGAAAAGAAAAGACCTTACAGAATCACTTTGACGCATAGTCGAGAGGTTCATACCATCGTCGGGATCGGGTTCGAAAAGGGGGAATCGAGAGGCTTTGACCTCGAGACCCACTTGCGATTCAAGGGCCTAGCTCGAGCGGGGTTAAAACCCACTCTCCACTCATTGTCGACCACCGATTACTAGGGTGGAGCGGAAATCGATCGGGGACCCCACTCGTCGGAGAAAGGGAAGAAGAAGGAAAGAATTTGGGGGTAGCCATTTTTGTTAAAAACGTTTTAGGGTAAAAAATCTGATTTGGGGTGGGGGTTCTGTTTCTTTTAGGAAAAAAAAAAGAATAAAAAATAATGAATAATATAAAGGAGACCAGCAGAGTGGCGCAGGGAATATGCGCATATCCTTTAAAAGGATTAATTGCGCATCTGGTCCCTCCCTTTTGGGGTGTTTGTTGATCAAGTCCTGCTCGCATTTTAAGAATCTTACCATGTAATTTCCCCTACGTTTTAATCTGGTCCCTACCCCCTTTTACTTTGATTTCTTTTTTGCTATTTTGGCCTCCTTAATTTTATCCTGATTCTAATTTAACCATACAAGGTTTATTGTTATATTTATATTACTACTATTATTATTATTATTATTAGTTTTATTACCATATTTTTATTATTAGCTTTTTATTATTATCTTTACTAACACATTATTATTATTATTATTATTATTATTATTATTATTATCATCTCATACATATTTTATATCACTATTATTATAACTATATTTATATTATAATGTCGTAAATCTTTTTGCATTATAACTACTATTTTTTATGCTATTTACTATTACTATTGTTATTATTATATTATTATTATTTCTATGCTATTATTTTAGTATTTTACTATTACTATTATATCTATATTATTATCTTGTACATACTTAATATCGTCAAGTTATTATCATTATTATTATTACTATACCACTATGTTATATATATTTTGTATCATTTTTGTTTTTATTATTATTACTATATTAATATTATTATTATTATTATTATTTGCACTCATATTATGACATTTATTATCCTTATGGTTACTAATTCTATCATTTTCGGCATCGTTTTTTTATCCCTCGCTTTATCTTTAACCTTTGTATTTTATTCCTTTGTTTTTGTTCCGATATTCTTATGATTATTTTTATTCGCGTCGTTTATGTAAACCGACCGTTTTGAGATGGTCTTGGATTCAAGGATTTAAATTATCGTGTCCTAAAGTATTGGATGTGATACTTTATTCTTTTGGAACAAGAAGATCTTGGTTTTTAATTCGAAAAAAAACTATGGGATAATCTCAGATTCGAAGATTTAAATTATCGTGTCCTAAAGTATTGAATGTGATATTTTAATCCCTCGAAACGAGAAAATCTTGATTTGCAATTCCGGAAAACTATGAGATGATCTTAGGATCGAAGATTTAAACTATCATGTCCTAAAGTATTGGATGTGACACTTTATTTCTTCGAAACGAGAAAATCTCAATTTAGTTCAAGGAAAACACGAATATTTCTAAAAGGGGTCAGATTTCCTTCAAAATTTTCAAACTTTCGACATTAGGACATTAACTAATCAATTTGGTACCAATTTTGGGCGTGATGAGGTGCTAACCCTTCCTCGCACGTAACCGACTCCAACCCATTTTCTCAAATTTTCGTAGACCAAAAGCATTGTTTTAGTAAATCAAAATGTTTTATTAAAACAAAGGTGATCCGATCACACCTAATAAAAGATCGGTGGCGACTCCCGTTTTCCATTTTCAAACCCAAGACTTGATTCCCGTTTTGTCAAAAAAATGGTTACTGACGACTTAGCGACTCCAGGGGACTTTTAGAGTCGGGCCATAAAATCGATTACTTTTTGTCCTTTTGTCAAAATTTGGAAAATCATTTTCAAAAATCATTCTTCTCTCGATTAAAGTAAAAGCTTATCCTCGAGAGTACGAAGTGTTGTGCCCTAACTCACTTGGGTATGACATTTCGTTACTTGAGTAAAATTTTCAAAATAACAATGATCTTAATTGTGTCCTATCTTACTCTTGAGAATTCAACATCTTTGTGTCCTAACTTCTTCGGATATGGCATCTTGATGCTTCGAGATGAGAGGGCTTTTATTCCAATTTATTTGAGTGTTTCAAAATCAATAAAAATGATCATTTTCATTCGATCTCTATTTTCAATTTTGTGGGTCTTTGGGATTGCAATAATGTTGATATGTCTGCATTCATATTTGCATGACCATTCTGGTCACACCCTTAAGTGGGAGCGAGAAGCTATGCCTTCGTGAGGTTTTCACCTCCGCGTGGGCTAGTGGGACCGCCGGGATACATCCGTACCTATGTCTTCGTGAAGTTTTCACTTCGCATGGCCATAGGAAATGTATTCCCCTCAGATCGAACTCGGTCCATATGAGCCTATAATGGGTGAGGATCGAGGAATCTGCTGGTTCAGGTACCCTTGCCGTAGAACCAAACCGCATATAGAGAAACCTAAGAGCCCACCATAGGTAGAGCCACATCGAGCCCTAGAGGCCACCCGGATAAATGCTCTATTTCGATTATTACTCTTTGCACTAACATGTTTTCTCTCTGTCTTGATTGCATTGCATTACATTATCATAGAAAGGAGGTGCTGATTAATATTCGATTGCTAAATAGAAGAGTTTTTCATAAGGAAATGAATTTCTTGATAAAGTGGATTGTGATACGGTTGCCCAAATGTAGTCCAAGTAAACAACGAGAGAAGATTGATAGTCTACAGAAGAGTACAAGACCTCGCTCGATGATTCAAGCCAACAAGGATTATTCAAGAAGTTGTCACCCCCAGACTTTAAGGAGCTTATGAACGATCACAAAGGATAAACAAGTGAAGAGATACGGTCAACCAAGCCCCAAAAGAGCTAGAAGGGCACCCACGAAGAAAGCGCACAAGATATGGCCATGATCTTCGGTCACAAAGGAAGAGATTGGTGTTTTGCTTGGGCTACGAGGACAAAACCGTATATGTAATCTGTTTTATGTAAAGAGATTTATCTTCTAGAAAAGTTCTTCTAATGAAATTGAATTCATAATCAGCGCCTCTCTTTCTCTTTGCATTCATTCCATGCATTGGCATTGCATTGCATCATCTTAGAAAGGAGGTTTTGATTCGTGTTTGATTGCTAAATGGAAGAATCTGTCCTAAGAAAATGTGTTACTTGATAAAATGGAGCTGAACATGACCTAGGTAAACAACAAGACAAGACATTGTATAAAGATTCAAGCCGACAAGGATTGTTCGGGAGTCATCCGGAGATTATGAGCACCACGGAGGACACGTGAGTGATAAGATACGGCCTAGATCGAGCAAAAAGAGTTAGAAAAGACATCTACTAAGAAAGTTCACGGGACATGACCATAACTTTTGGATAAGAAGAAGAAGACTTGTATGAAGATGCAAACCGATAAGGATGGTTCAGGAGTCATCAGAAGATTACGAGCACCGCGGAAGGTACGGTACGACCTAGATCAAGCAACAAAGAGCTAAAAAAGACGTCTACTAAGGAAGTTTACGGGACATGACCATAACATTCGAACACGAAGAAGGGGATTTGCCTGAAGTCATCAGAAGATTATCAGCGTCGCCAAAGGTAAGTAAGCAATGAAGAACAACATGGATCAAGCAAACAAAAAACTAGAGGAGGCGGGACACGACCATAATATTCGGGTACGAAGAAGAGGATTGGTGTTCTCACCTGGGCTACGAGGAAGAGGCCGTATATGTGGTCTATTTTATTAAAGGAATGTATTTTCTAGACCAAGTTCTTCCAATAGGAATTGAATTCATAATCAACGCCTCTCTTTCTTTTGCATTCATGCATTTTGCATTGCATTTCATGCATCTGCATTATATCATATTGCATGGATCAAACTCGTAGAAAAACCCTAATTAGGTGAAATTATTCCAGTTAACCTAGAGCAAAGATAAATACTGATGCAAGAACAGTTGGCCGAAATTCGACAGAATATGCAAGATCAAATGAATATGATGCACCAGTTAACCCAACTACTTGCCGAAAGTTTTGAAAAGAGGAGTGGCCCAGTGGTCGGTAGTGCAGATGACGATGAACAAATTGTTTATAACCCGAGGAATATCCCGACCCAACCAAATCTGCAGTCGCAAGGGGCACCCATCATTATCAGACCCCGATGTCAGACCAATACCTCAACCTTGTCAAACTTCCCAATAGGCTCATGTTTTAACCCTAAGGATGATCGAGCCAAATCGGTTGTTCGGGCCGAGGCAAAAGAAAGGAGGGAACAGACATTGAAGATCCAGAAGAAGAAGGAAAAGGAAGTGGGTAGTACGAGTAAGCATGATGAGAGCCCTGCAGATCTAATGGCAATAAGACAATCAAGGATGGTGACTACCAGTTATCAAGGTCCCCCTAGACAAAATTCCAACCCAAGGCCTAACATGGGAAAGCACCAGTTCACGCCCATCTCGATGACATACAAGGAGCTCTATCAAGATTTATTTGATGCACATGTAGTGGCTCCTCACTACTTGAAGCCGATGCAACCTCCTTACACAAAATGGTATGACCCAAAGGCCCAGTGTGAGTACCACGCTGGAATTACAGGGCATTCGATAGAAAATTGCCTGGCTTTCAAGAAGTTAGTGGAAAAATTCATTGGCATAGGTGTTGTAAAACTGGATGACACGCTGAACGCAGTAAAACATGAGCACAGGAGTGTTTTGAACAATAGAAATTTGTAGAAAGGACGTGTATTTTTAGAGCTAACTTCGGAGTGATGTCCAAACACGCAAATTACTCTAAAAGCCTAAGAGCAATAAGAATCTTTTGTGAAATAGACTTGTGTCCAGAATTGTTATTTTAATGAAATCAATCTTTCTAAGTAAATATTTTCATGCTTTACACTGTTTTCATTCATGCCCACATCATATAAGTAATCATCTTTAGAATATTTTATTCTTTAGATTTTCTGCCTTTTTACCCATAATAGGTACCCAGATATCAATAACACGCGGCGTACGCTTCTTTGGCTCTCTTTTTTAGCGAAATATGGGTCTAAAGGATCTCAAGACCTTGAAGATGACAAGATTGTAACCTATCTCTTGATTTGTTAAGGATGGTAGGATAAGCGAATAGACTTTACCTTGTAAAAAGGGGTCAGTGGACGTTGCAAACTTAGGAAAACCCTAGTCTACCACAGAAATAAGGCAAGACATCAAGAAGTCCAAGATATTTTTATACGATCATATCAAGACGCGCCAGACTACTAAAACGTCAGGATATTGCCAAACTTGGAACCCATGTTGATAGTTTTACAATGGCCAAGCTAATCAAGAAGTTCGAATTACTGGTCTACTTAGAAAAGAAACGCCAAATCAAGGAAGTCAAAACTTATGCGCCTCCTCCATATAAGGGGGGCATAGATGTTACGGCACCGATCTCGCCAAAGGCATCCAGCCGATACTAGTACTTCTTCGTGGTTATCAAATACTTCACTAAGAGGGTGAAGGTTGCTTCCTATGCCAAAGTTACAAAGGCGACAGTCGTCAAATACAAATTCAAATCCAAGCTCAAGGGCTAAAAAAAAAAAAAAAAAAACGAAAAAACAAAAAAAAAAAAAAAAGTGGCAATGAAGAACGCCAGGAAAAACATCAGAATCAAGCACCTTACTAGTGTAGCAAAAATAACCAGAAATCATGTGAAAAATGACTGAGGCTTGTAAAGGTTGGCATAGGGAAGCTACCATTTACCCCCTATGTTTTAGAGCGTTGGCTGGAACCTTGATTGGGGCAACAGAAACTTCACCGGGGCAACACAATTCTCATCGATTTTGCCAATCGGAGTTAGAACTAGATGGGGCGAAATAGATCCAATCTAATACGATTAGGTGAATTCGAAAGGAATGTTATCTATCACGCTCAGATGATGCGAGATCATAACAAAAGTGATTCGTCCTAAATTTCACGATAGGGCATGGGAGAAGATTTACCGCATACACAGAACTTCTTCTAAGAAAGCGGGTGCCAAACTAGGAAGGACCTCGTGAAGCGAAGAAGGTGCTGCATGAATATTGACCAAAATGGATGGTGGGACTTGCCCAATTTGGAGAATGCAAGTTCAAAAAAAAAATAATAAGAGAGAGAGAAAATCAAATGAAAAAGAAGAAAGAAAAAGAGAGGTCAAAGTGAAAACCCAAGGGGAACTTTGAGACCAAAGGGGTTTGGAGTTGAAAACCCGAAAAGGCGACTCAAATTTTGATAAAAAAATAGGGCACACGGTAGTCTCATTGCGCTTGAAATAACGATGAAGATATATGTTACATCTTGGGGCATCGACAAAGTATTCTGATCCCCTAAACACATATTGAGCTTAAAATGGTCCTTAAGAAGTTAGAAACAGAGCGCTATTTCGAGGCTCGCGATATCTCAGGGCACCTAGCTTCCATTTTACCCATTTCAATTTGTTGTCTGTGATTGTCTAACAATAAATTTCCTTTTCGATTGTATTTGCTAACCTTGATCAAACCTGTTTGTTTCGAGCTATGCCCCCCAATCAACTTCCTTCTTGTCCATAGTTACAATCTTTTAGGCATTTTGCATCGAAGTAACGATTTGAGGAATAATAGTACTTTCATAAAAGAAGTTTCACACATTACTCACGCTTATCTGAATAATACAAGGACCCGAAACATGACTATTGTCCAAAACTCATTCAGTCTAAGGTTTGGAAATGTTGGGGAAAACATGATTATCTTTTTGAACATTTCATTGGTTGGACAAAGATGAGAAATTTCGTCAGTGATACGACCTCGACAAACGACAAGCAATGTCAACACAGGTACACAATGAAATCATGGTACCACACCTCAGAGTCGAAGTGGGACGGTTGGAAGAAACCAAACGTTATTCTCCTGAAGATGGGGTAAGAGGTAGGAACTTTATATCCCAGAAAGGGATTCCAAAATTACAGCAGGGCAAACTTTCGAGGGAGACTTCCTGAGCAAGAAACAATCGCCTATTTGGGGGTTTTTGTCAAAAAAAAAAAAAAAGAGAGATACCGGCTAAACGGAAGAACATCGGGACGCATCGGTGAAGGAACCTTGTTGAACTACGGGCAAGGCCAACCTAGACATATAATAAAGGCATAGTGCCATTATTGATTCCACACTTCGAAGTCGCGATTAGAAAGAAGAAAAGGTTACTCTCACGATGTGGTAGTAAGAGGTCCGAACCTTATGTCTCGAGGAGGATACAATGGAGAGGACAATGAAGTTACGATGGGGCAAGCCCGTTCTTTGTGAGTTCCTACATCCGCCACAATTGTGGTGGTACGTCGGTGGTAGAATCTCGCTATGAGCAAATGACAACCCAAACCATAAATGGGGTCCTTCTCACGCATCTATACGCATCCGATTAGGAGCATTCGGTTTATTGCGATCATTACATTCTAGTTATTTTTATATCGTGAAAAATCATCATTCGGATAACAATCAAAGCATTCATGTAGATGACACATATAGTTAGGAGCATTTGAGCCATCTCGATCATAACATCCCCGTTATTTGCATACGCGCATTAAGCATATTCTACGTGATGTGTCCTTCTTCAAAGGGGCACCACCACGTCGAAATTCGGATGTTGCTCCAAATGGAGCGATCTAAAGATTGAAGTCTTCCCGAGGTAACGAGGAAGCAAGTTGAAAGTTGGACTTATTACCGTTCGTTTTGAGAGAGTTTTCAGCAAAGAAGATCCAAGTTACGGGTCACTTCGGATTCCTATCACCATTCGTTTTGAGAAGTTTCATGATGAAGATCCAAGTGACGGGTCACTTCGGATTCCTATCACCGCTTCGTTTTAGAAGTTTCGTGATGAAGATCCAAGTTACGGGTCTCTTACGGATTCCTATCACTAACTATATTTTCGAGAAGTTTCAGTATGAAGATCCAAGTTACGGGTCTCTTCTGGATACCTATCACCATTCATTTTCGAGAAGTTTCAGTATGAAGATCCAAGTTACGAGTCTCTTACGGATTCCTATCATTTGTTCGTTTTGAGAAGTTTCGAGTATGAAGATCCAAGTTACGGGTCTCTTACGGATTCCTATCACCAACTATATTTTTTGAGAAGTTTCAGCAAGAAGATCTAAGTTAAGGGTCTCTTCAGATTCCTATCACCAACTATATTTTCGAGAAGTTTCAAAGAAGAAGATCCAAGTTACGGGTATCTTACGGATTCCTATCACCGTTCGTTTTGAGAAGTTTCAGTGAGAAAGATCAAAGTTCTGAATCTCTTCTTTACGAATTCTTATCACCCCAAGCCTCCAGTAGAATGAATCGAAGCAACGAGTTACAGTGGAGTTTGAAGCTGTTTAAAGAAGACGAGGACCAACGAGCCAAGGCTTGGCCAAGACCGGGCAAAATTGGTTCTTCAATTGTCTTTGCTCTATTCTCGTTTCACGACAATGAGCAAAGAGAGGCAAACAATATAATACCCAATTTGCCGGCCGTTACAAATCGGACCCAAATAAATGAAATAAAATCCAGGCCCAAAAGGCCCATATTTTTCTGAAAAATTTAGGGTTCAGAAACCCTAAAATCCTTCAGCCACCGCTCCCCCCTCTCAAGCCTGGTGCGCCGCAAGCCTCCATCCTCCACTAACCGAGTGCGCCTACCCCACTTCCACTGGCGCCCCATAACCTGCAAAGAAAGGGGACAAAATAACAGGCAACCACGAAAAAGCAAGATTATTGTATTATTTTTGTTTCTTTAGAACCAGTTATAAAAACCGAATGGAAACACTGTAAGAGAGATCCTTCTAGTTGTATTTTTACGAATCATCAGTGATAATGAACTCAAGAGAATAGTAAGGTTTTCATATTTTTATTTCATATTTTATTTGTTTTTATTTTCATTCTTTTTCTTGTTTCAAATCTAAAAAAAAAAAAAGAAGAAAAGAAAAGACCTTACAGAATCCGCTTTGAACGCATAGTCAAGAGGTTCATACCATCGTCGGGATCGGGTTCGAAAGGGGAATCGAGAGGCTTTGACCTCGAGACCCACTGCGGTTCAAGGGCCTAGCTCGAGCAGGGTTAAAACCCACTCTCCACTCATTGTCGGCCACCGCAGATTACTAGGGTGGAGCGGAAATCGATCGGGGACCCCACTCATCTGAGAAAGGGAAGAAGGAAAGAATTTGGGGGTAGCCATTTTTGTTAAAAACGTTTTAGGGTAAAAAATCGATTTGGGGTGGGGTTCTGTTTCTTTTAGGAAAAAAAAACGATAAAAATAATGAATAATATAAAGGAGACCAGTAGAGTGGCGCGGGGAATATGCGCATATCCTTTAAAAGGATTAATTACGCATCTGGTCCCTCCCTTTTAGGGGTTTGTTGATCAAGTCCTCGCTCGCATTTTAAGAATCTTACCATGTAATTTCCCCTACGTTTTAATCTGGTCCCTACCCCCTTTTACTTTGATTTCTTTTTTGCTATTTTGGCCTCCTTAATTTTATCCTGATTCTAATTTAACCCTTCATGTTTATTGTTATATTTATATTACTACTATTATTATTATTATTATTAGTTTTATTACCATATTTATATTATTAGCTTTTTATTATTATCTTTACTAACACATTTTACCTATTATTATTATTATTATTATTATTATTATTATTATTATTATTATTATTATCATCTCATACATATTTTATATCACTATTATTATTATAACTATATTTATATTATAATGTCGTAAATCTTTTTGCATTATAACTACTATTTTTTATGCTATTTACTATTACTATTGTTATTATTATATTATTATTATTTCTATGCTATTATTTTAGTATTTTACTATTACTATTATATCTATATTATTATCTTGTACATACTTAATATCGTCGTTATTATCATTATTATTATTACTATACCACTATGTTATATATATTTTGTATCATTTTTGTTTTTATTATTATTACTATATTAATATTATTATTATTATTATTATTATTTGCACTCATATTATGACATTTATTATCCTTATGGTTACTAATTCTATCATTTTCGGCATCGTTTTTTTATCCCTCGCTTTATCTTTAACCTTTGTATTTTATTCCTTTGTTTTTGTTCCGATATTCTTATGATTATTTTTATTCGCGTCGTTTATGTAAACCGACCGTTTTGAGATGGTCTTGGATTCAAGGATTTAAATTATCGTGTCCTAAAGTATTGGATGTGATACTTTATTCTTTTGGAACAAGAAGATCTTGGTTTTTAATTCGAAAAAAACTATGGGATAATCTCCGATTCGAAGATTTAAATTATCGTGTCCTAAAGTATTGAATGTGATATTTTAATCCCTCGGAAACGAGAAAATCTTGATTTGCAATTCCGGAAAACTATGAGATGATCTTAGGATCGAAGATTTAAACTATCATGTCCTAAAGTATTGGATGTGACACTTTATTTCTTCGAAACGAGAAAATCTCAATTTAGTTCAAGGAAAACACGAATATTTCTAAAAGGGGTCAGATTTCCTTCAAAATTTTCAAACTTTCGACATTAGGACATTAACTAATCAATTTGGTACCAATTTTGGGCGTGATGAGGGTGCTAACCCTTCCTCGCACGTAACCGACTCCCGAACCCATTTTCTCAAATTTTCGTAGACCAAAAGCATTGTTTTAGTAAATCAAAATGTTTTATTAAAACAAAGGTGATCCGATCACACCTAATAAAAGATCGGTGGCGACTCCCGTTTTCCATTTTCAAACCCAAGACTTGATTCCCGTTTTGTCAAAAAAATGGTTTCTGACGACTTAGCGACTCCATCGGGACTTTTCGAGAGTCAGGCCATAAAATCGATTACTTTTTGTCCTTTTGTCAAAATTTGGAAAATCATTTTCAAAAATCATTCTTCTCTCGATTAAAGTAAAAAGCTTATCCTCGAGAGTACGAAGTGTTGTGCCCTAACTCACTGGGTATGACATTTCGTTACTTCGAGGTAAGAATTTTCAAAATAACAATGATCTTAATTGTGTCCTATCTTACTCTTGAGAATTCAGCATGCTGTGTCCTAACTTACTGGATATGGCATCTTGATGCTTCGAGATGAGAGGGCTTTTTATTCCAATTTATTTGAGTGTTTCAAAATCAATAAAAATGATCATTTTTCATTCGATCTCTATTTTCAATTTTGTGGGTCTTTGGGATTGCAATAATGTTGATATGTCTGCATTCATATTTGCATGACCATTCTGGTCACACCCTTAAGTGGGAGCGAGAAGCTATGCCTTCGTGAGGTTTTCACCTCCGCATGGGCTAGTGGACCGCTTTCGGGATACATCCGTACCTATGTCTTCGTGAAGTTTTCACTTCCGCATGGCCATAGGGAAATGTATTCCCCTGAATCGAACTCGGTCCATATGAGCCTATAATGGGTGAGGATCGAGAATCTGTTCGTTCGGTACCCTTGCCGTAGAACCAAACCGCATATAGAGAAACCTAAGAGCCCACCATAGGTAGAGCCACATCGAGCCCTAGAGGCCACCCGGATAAATGCTCTATTTCGATTATTACTCTTGCACTAACATGTTTTCCTCTGTCTTGATTGCATTGCATTACATTATCATAGAAAGGAGGTGCTGATTAATATTCGATTGCTAAATAGAAGAGTTTTTCATAAGGAAATGAATTTCTTGATAAAGTGGATTGTGATACGGTTGCCCAAATGTAGTCCAAGTAAACAACGAGAGGAAGATTGATAGTCTCAGAAGAGTACAAGACCTCGCTCCGATGATTCAAGCCAACAAGGATTATTAAGAAGTTGTCACCCCCAGACTTTAAGGAGCTTATGAACGATCACAAAGGATAAACAAGTGAAGAGATACGGTCCGAACCAAGCCCCAAAGAGCTAGAAGGGGCACCCACGAAGAAAGCGCACAAGATATGGCCATGATCTTCGGTCACAAAGGAAGAGATTGGTGTTTTGCTTGGGCTACGAGGACAAAACCGTATATGTAATCTGTTTTATGTAAAGAGATTTATCTTCTAGAAAAGTTCTTCTAATGAAATTGAATTCATAATCAGCGCCTCTCTTTCTCTTTGCATTCATTCCATGCATTGGCATTGCATTGCATCATCTTAGAAAGGAGGTTTTGATTCGTGTTTGATTGCTAAATGGAAGAATCTGTCCTAAGAAAATGTGTTACTTGATAAAATGGAGCTGAACATGACCTAGGTAAACAACAAGACAAGACATTGTATGAAGATTCAAGCCGACAAGGATTGTTCAGGAGTCATCCGGAGATTATGAGCACCACGGAGGACACGTGAGTGATAAGATACGGCCTAGATCGAGCAAAAAGAGTTAGAAAAGACATCTACTAAGAAAGTTCACGGGACATGACCATAACTTTTGGATAAGAAGAAGAAGACTTGTATGAAGATGCAAACCGATAAGGATGGTTCAGGAGTCATCAGAAGATTACGAGCACCGCGGAAGGAAGTGCGATGCGACCTAGATCAAGCAACAAAGAGCTAAAAAGGCGTCTACTAAGGAAGTTTACGGGACATGACCATAACATTCGAACACGAAGAAGGGGATTTGCCTGAAGTCATCAGAAGATTATCAGCGTCGCCAAAGGTAAGTAAGCAATGAAGAACAACATGGATCAAGCAAACAAAAAACTAGAGGAGGCGGGACACGACCATAATATTCGGGTACGAAGAAGAGGATTGGTGTTCTCACCTGGGCTACGAGGAAGAGGCCGTATATGTGGTCTATTTTATTAAAGGAATGTATTTTCTAGACCAAGTTCTTCCAATAGGAATTGAATTCATAATCAACGCCTCTCTTTCTTTTGCATTCATGCATTTTGCATTGCATTTCATGCATCTGCATTATATCATATTGCATGGATCAAACTCGTAGAAAAACCCTAATTAGGTGAAATTATTCCAGTTAACCTAGAGCAAAGATAAATACTGATGCAAGAACAGTTGGCGAAATTTCGACGAATATGCAAGATCAAATGAATATGATGCACCAGTTAACCCAACTACTTGCCGAAAGTTTTGAAAAGAGGAGTGGCCCAGTGGTCGGTAGTGCAGATGACGATGAACAAATTGTTTATAACCCGAGGAATATCCCGAGCCAACCAAATCTGCGATGCGCAAGGGCACCCATCATTATCGGACCCGATGTCGGACCAATACCTCAACCTTGTCAAACTTCCCAATAGGCTCATGTTTTAACCCTAAGGATGATCGAGCCAAATCGGTTGTTCGGTAGAGGCAAAAGAAAGGAGGAATGTACATTGAAGATCCAGAAGAAGAAGGAAAAGGAAGTGGGTAGTACGAGTAAGCATGATGAGAGCCCTGCAGATCTAATGGCAATAAGACAATCAAGGATGGTGACTACCAGTTATCAAGGTCCCCCTAGACAAAATTCCAACCCAAGGCCTAACATGGGAAAGCACCAGTTCACGCCCATCTCGATGACATACAAGGAGCTCTATCAAGATTTATTTGATGCACATGTAGTGGCTCCTCACTACTTGAAGCCGATGCAACCTCCTTACACAAAATGGTATGACCCAAAGGCCCAGTGTGAGTACCACGCTGGAATTACAGGGCATTCGATAGAAAATTGCCTGGCTTTCAAGAAGTTAGTGGAAAAATTCATTGGCATAGGTGTTGTAAAACTGGATGACACGCTGAACGCAGAAACATGAGCCTGGGAGTGTTTTGAACAATAGGGCTGTAGAAAGGACGTGTATTTTTAGAGCTAACTCGGAGTGATGTCCAAACACGCAAATTACTCTAAAAGCCTAAGAGCAATAAGAATCTTTTGTGAAATAGACTTGTGTCCAGAATTGTTATTTTAATGAAATCAATCTTTCTAAGTAAATATTTTCATGCTTTACACTGTTTTCATTCATGCCCACATCATATAAGTAATCATCTTTAGAATATTTTATTCTTTAGATTTTCTGCCTTTACACCCGCAATAGGTACCCAGATATCAATAACACGAGCGACGCTGTTGCTGGCTCTCTTTTTAGCGAAATATGGGTCTAAAGGATCTCAAGACCTTGAAGATGACAAGATTATAACCTATCTCTTGATTTGTTAAGGATGGTAGGATAAGCGAATAGACTTTACCTTGTAAAAAGGGGTCAGTGGACGTTGCAAACTTAGGAAAAACCTAGTCTACCACAGAAATAAGGCAAGACATCAAGAAGTCCAAGATATTTTTATACGATCATATCAAGACGCGCCAGACTACTAAAACGTCAGGAATATTGCCAAACTTGGAACCCATGTTGATAGTTTTACAATGGCCAAGCTAATCAAGAAGTTCAATTACTGGTCTACTTAGAAAAGAAACGCCAAATCAAGGAAGTCAAAACTTATGCGCCTCCTCCATATAAGGGGGGCATAGATGTTACGGCACCGATCTCGCCAAAGGCATCCAAATAGATACTAGTACTTCTTCGTGGTTATCAAATACTTCACTAAGAGGGTGAAGGTTGCTTCCTATGCCAAAGTTACAAAGCGACAATCGTCAAATACAAATTCAAATCCAAGCTCAAGGGCTAAAAAAAAAAAAAAAAAAAAAAAAAAAACAAAAGTGGCAATGAAGAACGCCAGGAAAAACATCAGAATCAAGCACCTTACTAGTGTAGCAAAAATAACCAGAAATCATGTGAAAAATGACTGAGGCTTGTAAAGGTTGGCATAGGGAAGCTACCATTTACCCCCTATGTTTTAGAGCGTTGGTTTGGAACCTTGATTGGGACAACGAAAACTTCACCGGGCAACACAAATCTCATCGATTTTGCCAATCGGAGTTAGAACTAGATGGGGCGAAATAGATCCAATCTAATACGATTAGGTGAATTCGAAAGGAATGTTATCTATCACGCTCAGATGATGCGAGATCATAACAAAAGTGATTCGTCCTAAATTTCACGATAGGGCATGGGAGAAGATTTCTGCCGTACACAAGGAACTTCGGAAGAAAGCGGGTGCCAAACTAGGAAGGACCTCGTGAAGCGAAGAAGAAGATGCATGAATATTGACCAAAATGGATGGTCGGGACTTGCCCAATTTGGAGAATGCAAGTTCAAAAAAAAATAAATAATAAGAGAGAGAGAGAAAATCAGCGAAAAAAAGAAGAAAGAAAAAAGAGAGGTCAAAGTGAAAACCCGCAAAGGGAACTTTGAGACCAAAGGGGTTTGGAGTTGAAAACCTGAAAATGTAACACCCCCTACCCGTATTTATTATCGGAATAGGGAACGAGGCATTACCGGAGCTTACAATATTTATTTATTTTTTTTTTACTCAATATAACTCCTTTATAAACAATCTAGTCTTCCTGCAAAAAATTTTTTTTTTTTTTTTTAAAACCGAGACTAATTCATATCAACCAATCCAATCAACATACCTTCAAAATAGATCCATGCAAATTTATAAGATAACCTCATTACATACCTGAAATTAGAAATTTGTTAGCATTCCAAATGGTGACCTTACATTCATTTCATATTAACATCTACTTTATTAGCTTATACATGCCGTTGATTTCCAAAATAAAGTTTCTTTATATACCGAAATCTCGGGGTTGATAGTGTGATGTGCCTCCCACCGAATCCGACCTCCGAGCTCTTAATACTACAAAATAGAAAAGGAAACAGAGTAAGCACTTTGTGCTTAGTAAGCCCATGTAACAAGAATTATACTTACCTAACATTTTCAATATAATGTAATATCCATTTATATATCCATTCAATGCATTATTTCCTTAACATTTACAAACTCAACATTCAAGTCACCCAATAATTTTCATATATCAATAATATATACTATCATTGATGAGCTCATCAATACCATAATTTCCATATTTTTTTATAATTATCCCATTGAATTACTCGAATTTGATGGATTTTCAGAGTACACTTTAGTGTACAAATTCGATCCGTCAATTCATATTCATGTGCGCACATTTTCATTTCAGAGAGCACACTCCACGAACCTCATCTTTACAAATGGATTACGATCCAAAGCTAAATCCTCAGAATATAAACTCATAGAGCATTGTCGGGATTACGATCCGAGCTAAATCCTGCACGCAACGACAATTACTCTAATGAGCTTGGATCTGAATTACCAGTCCAGCTAAATTCGAGACCCTAATTCGGATCACCCGTCCAAGCTAAATCCATTTTCCACATATTCTTCGGGAGGCTATATCGAGATAGGATCACCCGTCCGGGCTAGATCCTTTTTACCGTCAATTCCTTTTCGAGATCCATCGAATTTTCCTTTCGTTCAACCGGGATTTCTTTCCTTTTTATCAAATATACCAATGTTTCATCAAATTTCATACAATGGACATTCAAATCATATTCATATCAATAACATACATTTCAAACATTTAAGAATATAATTCAAGTTACACGAACTTACCTCGATTCTAGTTTGTATACAAAATCTACTAGTCCGGAACTTTTTCCTTTCCTCGATTTAGCTTTGTGTTTGAGTTTTCCGGATCTAAATAAATAAATTTAATTATCAATTCAATACATTTCATGTTCACATGTAGCATTCATTATAATTCTATTACTATTTATAGTTCATTCAAAGCTGTCTACTTGAGTCATAGTCACTAAATTATTTATTTTTCGAGCTACAGAACTCCAAATGAAGAACCGTTAATTTTCCTTGAAACTAGACTCACATATCTTCACACCATAAAATTTTCATAATTTTTGGCTTAGCCAATTAGTACAGTTTATTCGTTAAAGTTTCCCCTGTTTCATTGTTTGACAGTTCTGCTATCTCTTCACAAAATCTCAGATATCTCACTGTACAGAATAAAAATAATGTTTTCATTTGTACCATAAAAAAATAGACTCACTAAGGATTCTAAGAATATAAACCACTCCCCATAATTATTTTTATTCAATTTTTATGATTTTTCAAAGTCAGAACAGGGGAACCTGAATTCATTCTGACCTTGTCTCACAAAACCTATTATATCTCATGAATTACAATTCTATTGCTTACAACGTTTCTTCCATAAGAAACTAGACTCAATAAGCTTTAATTTAATATTTTTTCCATCTTCTAATTCAACTTCTACAATTTATGGTGATTTTTCAAAGTTAGACTACTGCTGCTGTCAAAAACTGTTTTAGTGCAAGCTGGTTATTACCATTTTCCCCTAAACTTTCAATGAATGATAATTTCGTCCCTGCTCAATTAACCTCTCAATTGAGCTTATTTTTCTCAATTAACACTTTATTATATCACTTTAAACTACTTTATAACCTTTGGAAATCATAATTTCAGTAATAGACTTTAATTCCAAACACTTTCATAATTAGGTCCCAAAATCAATTTCTATTGAAATTACTTAATAAAATCATCTCTTAAACGAATTAAGGCTTAGATTTCATGCTATTTCATCATAAACTTACATAAACCAACCATGGTGGCTTTCAATTTCATCCATGAAATCAAAGACTAATGAATTTAATGATAGGACCTAGTTGTAAAAGTCTTTAAAAACACAAAATTACAAGAAATAGGCAAGGATTCACTTACTTGGTGCAAAAATTATGATATACCAGCTTAGATACCCCTCCTATGGCGTTTTTGCTGATGAGAGTGAAGAAAAATGAAGAGATTTCTAGATATCCCTATTTAGTCCTAGTTTTATTTAGCAAATTTTGTTATTTTCCCATTTTACCCTTATTTCTCCTTATTTTCTTGCTGATTTCATACCTTTGCCGTCCAGCCCAATTAGACCTTGGGTCTATTTTCCTTTAAGCCCTCTTTATTTTATCATTTAAACTATTTAATCATTTTTCATAATTTTGTATTTGTTACAATTTAGTCCTTTTCATTTAATTACATACTCAAGCGTTAAAATTTTCTAACTAAATTTTAATACCACATTACTAACATTTTATAAATATTTATAAAAATATTTCCTACTCAATTTTATGAGATCAAGGTCTCGATACCTTGTTTTTACCCAATTCCTTCAATAATTCCTTTTTCTAACTAACCACTAAATCGGTAAAATTTTTCTATCGATATTTTAATACGATTTTCCTATCATATAAATATTCATGCAAAAATATTAAAATAAATTTCTCTTTAAATTGGATTTATGGTTACGAAACCATTGTTCCGATAACCTTGAATTTAGGCCATTACAGAAAAGGGCAGCTCAAATTTTGATAAAAAAATGGGGCACACGGTAGTCTCGCTGCGCTTGAAATAACGATGAAGATATATGTTACATCTTGGGGCATCGACAAAGTATTCTGATCCCCAAACACATATTGAGCTTAAAATGGTCCTTAGAAGTTAGAAACGAGTATTCGGTCATGATATATCTGGGGCACCTAGCTTCCATTTTACCCATTTCAATTCGTTATGCGTGATTGTCTAACAATAAATTTCCTTTTCGATTGTATTTGCTAACCTTGATCAAACCTGTTTGTTTGAGCTATGCCCCGATCAACTTCCTTCTTGTCCATAGTTACAATCTTTTAGGCATTTTGCATCAAGTAACGATTTGGGAATAATAGTACTTTCATAAAAGAAGTTTCACACATTACTCAAAAGCATCCGAATAATACAAGGACCGAAACATGACTATTGTCCAAAACTCATTCATCTAAGGTTTGGAAATGTTGGGGAAAACATGATTATCTTTTTGAACATTTCATTGGTTGGACAAAGATGAGAAATTTAAATCGGTGATACGACCTCGACAAACGACAAGCAATGTCAACACAGGTACACAATGAAATCATGGTACCACACCTTAGAGTCGAAGCGGGACGGTTGGAAGAAACCAAACGTTATTCTCCTGAAGATGGGGTAAGAGGTAGGAACTTTATATCCCGAAGGGATTCCAAAATTACAATGGGCAAACTTTCGAGGAGACTTCACGAGCAAGAAACAATCGCCTATTTGGGGTTTTGTCAAAAAAAAAAAAAAAAGAGATCTTGGCTAAACGGAAGAACATCGGGACGCATCGGTGAAGGAACCTTGTTGAACTACGGGCAAGGCCAACCTAGACATATAATAAAGGCATAGTGCCATTATTGATTCCACACTTGAAGTCGCAGCTTAGAAGAAGACAAAGGTTACTCTCACGATGTGGTAGTAAGAGGTCCGAACCTTATGTCTCAAGGAGGATACAATGGAGAGGACAATGAAGTTCTGATGGGGCAAGCCCATTCTTGTGAGTTCCCTACATCCGCCACAATTGTGGTACGTCAGTGGTAGAATCTCGCTATGAGCAAATGACAACCCAAACCATAAATGGGGTCCTTCTCACGCATCTATACGCATCCAGTTAGGAGCATTCAGGTTTATTGCGATCATTACATTCTAGTTATTTTTATATCAGAAAAATCATCATTCGGATAACAATCAAAGATTCATGTAGATGACACATATAGTTAGGAGCATTTGAGCCATCTCGATCATAACATCCCCGTTATTTGCATACGCACAAGCATATTCTACGTGATGTGTCCTTCAAAAGGGGCACCACCACGTCGAAATTCAGATGTTGCTCCAATGAGCGATCTAAAGATTGAAGTCTTCCGAGGGGTAACAGGGGAAGCAAGTTGAAAGTTCGGACTTATTACCGTTCGTTTTGAGAAGTTTCAACAAAGAAGATCCAAGTTACGGGTCACTTCGGATTCCTATCACCATTCGTTTTCGAGAAGTTTCGAGATGAAGATCCAAGTTACGGGTCTCTTACGGATTCCTATCACTAATTATATTTTCGAGAAGTTTCAGTATGAAGATCCAAGTTACGGGTCTCTTCTGGATGCCTATCACCATTCGTTTTCGAGAAGTTTCAGTATGAAGATCCAAGTTACGAGTCTCTTCTGGATTCCTATCACTGTTCGTTTTCGAGAAGTTTCAGTATGAAGATCCAAGTTACGGGTCTCTTCTGGATTCCTATCACCAACTATATTTTAGAAGTTTCAAAGTGAAGATCTAAGTTAAGGGTCTCTTCTGGATTCCTATCACCAACTATATTTTCGAGAAGTTTCAGCAAGAAGATCCAAGTTACGGGTCTCTTCTGGATTCCTATCACCGTTCGTTTTCGAGAAGTTTCAGCGAGAAAGATCAAAGTTACAGATCTCTTCTTTCTGAATTCTTATCACCCCAAGCCTCCAGTAGAATGAATCGAAGCAACGAGTTACAGTGGAGTTTGAAGCTGTTTAAAGAAGACGAGGACCAACGAGCCAAGGCTTGGCCAAGACCGGGCAAAATTGGTTCTTCAATTGTCTTTGCTCTATTCTCGTTTCACGACAATGAGCAAAGAGGGGCAGCTGTAATACCCAATTTGCCCGGCCCGTTACAAATCAGACCCAAATAAATGAAATAAAATCCAGGCCCAAAAGGCCCATATTTTTCTGAAAAATTTAGGGTTCAGAAACCCTAAAATCCTTCAGCCGCCGCTCCCCCCTCTCAAGCCTGGTGCGCCGCAAGCCTCCATCCTCCACTAACCGAGTGCGCCTACCCCACTTCCACTGGCGCCCCATAACCTGCAAAGAAAGGGGACAAAATAACAGGCAACCACGAAAAAGCAAGATTATTGTATTATTTTTGTTTCTTTAGAACCGGTTATAAAAACCGAATGGAAACACTGTAAGAGAGATCCTTCTAGTTGTATTTTTACGAATCATCAGCAGTAATGAACTCAAGAGAATAGTAAGGTTTTCATATTTTTTATTTCATATTTTATTTGTTTTTATTTTCATTCTTTTTTACCGTTTCAAATCTAAAAAAAAAACAAAAAGAAGAAAAGAAAAGACCTTACACGAATCCTTTGACGCATAGTCAAGAGGTTCATACCATCGTCGGGATCGGGTTCGAAAAGGGGGAATCGAGAGGCTTTGACCTCGAGACCCACGGCGGTTCAAGGGCCTAGCTCCGAACGGGGTTAAAACCCACTCTCCACTCGCTGTCGGCCACCGATTACTAGGGTGGAGCGGAAATCGGTCGGGGACCCCACTCGTCGGAGAAAGGGGAAGAAGAAGGAAAAAGAATTTGGGGTAGCCATTTTTGTTAAAAACGTTTTAGGGTAAAAAATGATTTGGGGTGGGGTTCTGTTTCTTTTAGGAAAAAAAAAATAAAAAAAATAATGAATAATATAAAGGAGACCAAAGAGTGAGTGGCGCGGGGAATATATGCATATCCTTTAAAAGGATTAATTATGATCTGGTCCCTCCCTTTTGGGGTGTTTGTTGATCAAGTCCTGCTCGCATTTTAAGAATCTTACCATGTAATTTCCCCTACGTTTTAATCTGGTCCCTACCCCCTTTTACTTTGATTTCTTTTTTGCTATTTTGGCCTCCTTAATTTTATCCTGATTCTAATTTAACCCTTCTGCGTTTATTGTTATATTTATATTACTACTATTATTATTATTATTATTAGTTTTATTACCATATTTATATTATTAGCTTTTTATTATTATCTTTACTAACACATTTTACCTATTATTATTATTATTATTATTATTATTATTATTATTATTATTATTATTATTATTATTATCATCTCATACATATTTTATATCACTATTATTATTATAACTATATTTATATTATAATGTCGTAAATCTTTTTGCATTATAACTACTATTTTTTATGCTATTTACTATTACTATTGTTATTATTATATTATTATTATTTCTATGCTATTATTTTAGTATTTTACTATTACTATTATATCTATATTATTATCTTGTACATACTTAATATCGTCGTTATTATCATTATTATTATTACTATACCACTATGTTATATATATATTTTTTGTATCATTTTTGTTTTTATTATTATTACTATAATAATATTATTATTATTATTATTATTATTTGCACTCATATTATGACATTTATTATCCTTATGGTTACTAATTCTATCATTTTCGGCATCGTTTTTTTATCCCTCGCTTTATCTTTAACCTTTGTATTTTATTCCTTTGTTTTTGTTCCGATATTCTTATGATTATTTTTATTCGCGTCGTTTATGTAAACCGACCGTTTTGAGATGGTCTTGGATTCAAGGATTTAAATTATCGTGTCCTAAAGTATTGGATGTGATACTTTATTCTTTTGGAACAAGAAGATCTTGGTTTTAATTCGAAAAAAAACTATGGGATAATCTCCGATTCAAGATTTAAATTATCGTGTCCTAAAGTATTGAATGTGATATTTTAATCCCTCGAAACGAGAAAATCTTGATTTGCAATTCCGAAAACTATGAGATGATCTTAGGATCGAAGATTTAAACTATCATGTCCTAAAGTATTGGATGTGACACTTTATTTCTTGAAACGAGAAAATCTCAATTTAGTTCAAGGAAAACACGAATATTTCTAAAAGGGTCGATTTCCTTCAAAATTTTCAAACTTTCGACATTAGGACATTAACTAATCAATTTGGTACCAATTTTGGGCGTGATGAGGGTGCTAACCCTTCCTCGCACGTAACCGACTCTCAGAACCCATTTTCTCAAATTTTAGTAGACCAAAAGCATTGTTTTAGTAAATCAAAATGTTTTATTAAAACAAAGGTGATCCGATCACACCTAATAAAAGATCGGTGGCGACTCCGTTTTCCATTTTCAAACCCAAGACTTGATTCCCGTTTTGTCAAAAAAATGGTTACACGACGACTTAAGCGACTCCACTGGGGACTTTTCGAGTCGGGCCATAAAATCGATTACTTTTTGTCCTTTTGTCAAAATTTGGAAAATCATTTTCAAAAATCATTCTTCTCTCGATTAAAGTAAAAAGCTTATCCTCGAGAGTACACGAAGTGTTGTGCCCTAACTCACTTTGGGTATGACATTTCGTTACTTGAGGTAAGAATTTTCAAAATAACAATGATCTTAATTGTGTCCTATCTTACTCTTGAGAATTCAAAGACATCTTTGTGTCCTAACTTCTCGGATATGGCATCTTGATGCTTCGAGATGAGAGGGCTTTTTATTCCAATTTATTTGAGTGTTTCAAAATCAATAAAATGATCATTTTTCATTCGATCTCTATTTTCAATTTTGTGGGTCTTGGGATTGCAATAATGTTGATATGTCCGCATTCGTATTTGCATGACCATTCGGTCACACCTTAAGTGGGAGCGAGAAGCTATGCCTTCGTGAGGTTTTCACCTCACGCATGGGCTAGTGGACCGCTTTCGGGATACATCCGTACTATGTCTTCGTGAAGTTTTCACTTCCGCATGGCCATAGGGAAATGTATTCCCCTGAATCGAACTCGGTCCGAGCCTATAATGGGTGAGGATCGAGGAATCTGCTGGTTCAGGTACCCTTGCCGTAGAACCAAACCGCATATAGAGAAACCTAAGAGCCCACCATAGGTAGAGCCACATCGAGCCCTAGAGGCCACCCGGATAAATGCTCTATTTTGATTATTACTCTTGCACTAACATGTTTTCCTCTGTCTTGATTGCATTGCATTACATTATCATAGAAAGGAGGTGCTGATTAATATTCGATTGCTAAATAGAAGAGTTTTTCATAAGGAAATGAATTTCTTGATAAAGTGGATTGTGATACGGTTGCCCAAATGTAGTCCAAGTAAACAACGAGAGAAGACTGATAGTCTACAGAAGAGTACAAGACCTCGCTCGATGATTCAAGCCAACAAGGATTATTCAAGAAGTTGTCACCCCCAGACTTTAAGGAGCTTATGAACGATCACAAAGGATAAACAAGTGAAGAGATACGGTCCGAACCAAGCCCCAAAGAGCTAGAAGGGGCACCCACGAAGAAAGCGCACAAGATATGGCCATGATCTTCGGTCACAAAGGAAGAGATTGGTGTTTTGCTTGGGCTACGAGGACAAAACCGTATATGTAATCTGTTTTATGTAAAGAGATTTATCTTCTAGAAAAGTTCTTCTAATGAAATTGAATTCATAATCAGCGCCTCTCTTTCTCTTTGCATTCATTCCATGCATTGGCATTGCATTGCATCATCTTAGAAAGGAGGTGTTGATTCGTGTTTGATTGCTAAATGGAAGAATCTGTCCTAAGAAAATGTGTTACTTGATAAAATGGAGCTGAACATGACCTAGGTAAACAACAAGACAAGACATTGTATGAAGATTCAAGCCGACAAGGATTGTTCAGGAGTCATCCGGAGATTATGAGCACCATGGAGGACACGTGAGTGATAAGATACGGCCTAGATCGAGCAAAAAGAGTTAGAAAAGACATCTACTAAGAAAGTTCACGGGACATGACCATAACTTTTGGATAAGAAGAAGAAGACTTGTATGAAGATGCAAACCGATAAGGATGGTTCGAGAGTCATCGGAAGATTACGAGCAGCACACGCGGAAGGTGCGATGCGACTGGATCAAGCAACAAAGAGCCAAAAAAGACGTCTACTAAGGAAGTTTACGGGACATGACCATAACATTCGAACACGAAGAAGGGGATTTGCCTGAAGTCATCAGAAGATTATCAGCGTCGCCAAAGGTAAGTAAGCAATGAAGAACAACATGGATCAAGCAAACAAAAAACTAGAGGAGGCGGGACACGACCATAATATTCGGGTACGAAGAAGAGGATTGGTGTTCTCACTTGGGCTACGAGGAAGAGGCCGTATATGTGGTCTATTTTATTAAAGGAATGTATTTTCTAGACCAAGTTCTTCCAATAGGAATTGAATTCATAATCAACGCCTCTCTTTCTTTTGCATTCATGCATTTTGCATTGCATTTCATGCATCTGCATTATATCATATTGCATGGATCAAACTCGTAGAAAAACCCTAATTAGGTGAAATTATTCCAGTTAACCTAGAAGATATGGAACAAAGGTTGGAGAGATTAGAGTAAAGATAAATACTGATGCAAGAACAGTTGGCCGAAATTCGACAGAATATGCAAGATCAAATGAATATGATGCACCAGATTAACCCAACTACTTCTTTGAAAGTTTTGAAAAGAGGAGTGGCCCGGTGGTGGTAGTGCGGATGATGATGAACAAATTGTTTATAACCCGAGGAATATCCCGACCCAACCAAATCTCAATCGCAAAGGCACCCATCATTATCGGACCCGATGTCGGACCAATACCTCAACCTTGTCAAACTTCCCAATAGGCTCATGTTTTAACCCAAGGATGATCGAGCCAAATCGGTTGTTCGGTAGAGGCAAAAGAAAGGAGGAGCAGACATTGAAGATCCGTAAGAAGAAGGAAAAGGAAGTGGGTAGTGCGAGTAAGCATGATGAGAGCCCTGCGCGAGATCTAATGGCAATAAGACAATCAAGGATGGTGACTACCAGTTATCAAGGTCCCCCTAGACAAAATTCTAACCCAAGGCCTAACATGGGAAAGCACCAGTTCACGCCCATCTCGATGACATACAAGGAGCTCTATCAAGATTTATTTGATGCACATGTAGTGGCTCCTCACTACTTGAAGCCGATGCAACCTCCTTACACAAAATGGTATGACCCAAAGGCCCAGTGTGAGTACCACGCTGGAATTACAGGGCATTCGATAGAAAATTGCCTGGCTTTCAAGAAGTTAGTGGAAAAATTCATTGGCATAGGTGTTGTAAAACTGGATGACACGCTGAACGCAGAAACATGAGCCTGGGAGTGTTTTGAACAATAGGGCTGTAGAAAGGACGTGTATTTTTAGAGCTAACTCGGAGTGATGTCCAAATACGCAAATTACTCTAAAAGCCTAAGAGCAATAAGAATCTTTTGTGAAATAGACTTGTGTCCAGAATTGTTATTTTAATGAAATGCATCTTTCTAAGTAAATATTTTCATGCTTTACACTGTTTTCATTCATGCCCACATCATATAAGTAATTATCTTTAGAATATTTTATTCTTTAGATTTTCTGCCTTTACACCCGCAATAGGTACCCAGATATCAATAACACGAGCGACGCTGTTGCTGGCTCTCTTTTTAGCGAAATATGGGTCTAAAGGATCTCAAGACCTTGAAGATGACAAGATTGTAACCTATCTCTTGATTTGTTAAGGATGGTAGGATAAGCGAATAGACTTTACCTTGTAAAAAGGGGTCAGTGGACGTTGCAAACTTAGGAAAAACCTAGTCTACCACAGAAATAAGGCAAGACATCAAGAAGTCCAAGATATTTTTATACGATCATATCAAGACGCGCGGACTACTAAAAAAGCGTCGGATATTGCCAAACTTGGAACCCATGTTGATAGTTTTACAATGGCCAAGCTAATCAAGAAGTTCGAATTACTGGTCTACTTAGAAAAGAAACGCCAAATCAAGGAAGTCAAAACTTATGCGCCTCCTCCATATAAGGGGGGCATAGATGTTACGGCACAGATCTCGCCAAAGGCATCCAGTAGATACTAGTACTTCTTCCGTGGTTATCAAATACTTCACTAAGAGGGTGAAGGTTGCTTCCTATGCCAAAGTTACAAAGGCGACAGTCGTCAAATACAAATTCAAATCCAAGCTCAAGGGCTAAAAAAAAAAAAAAACGAAAAAAAAAAAAAAAAAAAAGCAATGAAGAATGCCGGAAAAACATCAGAATCAAGCACCTTACTAGTGTAGCAAAAATAACCAGAAATCATGTGAAAAATGACTGAGGCTTGTAAAGGTTGGCATAGGGAAGCTACCATTTACCCCCTATGTTTTAGAGCGTTGGCTGGAACCTTGATTGGGGCAACAGAAACTTCACCGGGGCAACACAATTCTCATCGATTTTGCCAATCGGAGTTAGAACTAGATGGGGCGAAATAGATCCAATCTAATACGATTAGGTGAATTCGAAAGGAATGTTATCTATCACGCTCAGATGATGCGAGATCATAACAAAAGTGATTCGTCCTAAATTTCACGATAGGGCATGGGAGAAGATTTCTGCCGTACACAAGGAACTTCGGAAGAAAGCGGGTGCCAAACTAGGAAGGACCTCGTGAAGCGAAGAAGGTCTGCATGAATATTGACCAAAATGGATGGTCGGGACTTGCCCAATTTGGAGAATGCAAGTTCAAAAAAAAAAAAATAATAAGAGAGAGAGAGAAAATCAGCGAAAAAAAGAAGAAAGAAAAAAGAGAGGTCAAAGTGAAAACCCGCAAAGGGAACTTTGAGACCAAAGGGTTTTGAGTTGAAAACCCGAAAAGGGCAAACTCAAATTTTGATAAAAAAATGGGGCACACGGTAGTCTCGCTGCGCTTGAAATAACGATGAAGATATATGTTACATCTTGGGGCATCGACAAAGTATTCCTGATCCCCTAAACACATATTGAGCTTAAAATGGTCCTTAAGAAGTTAGAACAGAGGCGCTCGGGCTGCGATATCTGGGGCACCTAGCTTCCATTTTACCCATTTCAATTCGTTGTCTGTGATTGTCTAACAATAAATTTCCTTTTCGATTGTATTTGCTAACCTTGATCAAACCTGTTTGTTTCGAGCTATGCCCCCCAATCAACTTCCTTCTTGTCCATAGTTACAATCTTTTAGGCATTTTGCATCGAAGTAACGATTTGAGGAATAATAGTACTTTCATAAAAGAAGTTTCACACATTACTCTGAAAGCATCTGAATAATACAAGGACCCGAAACATGACTATTGTCCAAAACTCATTCAGTCTAAGGTTTGGAAATGTTGGGGAAAACATGATTATCTTTTTGAACATTTCATTGGTTGGACAAAGATGAGAAATTTAAATCGATATCGACCTCGACAAACGACAAGCAATGTCAACACAGGTACACAATGAAATCATGGTACCACACCTCAGAGTCGAAGCGGGACGGTTGGAAGAAACCAAACGTTATTCTCCTGAAGATGGGGTAAGAGGTTGGAACTTTATATCCCAGAAAGGGATTCCAAAATTACAGCGGGCAAACTTTCGAGGGAGACTTCCTGAGCAAGAAACAATCGCCTATTTGGGGGTTTTTGTCAAAAAAAAAAAAAAGAGAGAGATACTGGCTAAACGGAAGAACATCGGGACGCATCGGTGAAGGAACCTTGTTGAACTACGGGCAAGGCCAACCTAGACATATAATAAAGGCATAGTGCCATTATTGATTCCACACTTCGAAGTCGCAGTTAGAAGAAGACAAAGGTTACTCTCCTGATGTGGTAGTAAGAGGTCCGAACCTTATGTCTCAAGGAGGATACAATGGAGAGGACAATGAAGTTACGATGGGGCAAGCCCGTTACTGTGAGTTCCCTACATCTGCCACAATTGTGGTACGTCAGTGGTAGAATCTCGCTATGAGCAAATGACAACCCAAACCATAAATGGGGTCCTTCTCACGCATCCATACGCATCCAGTTAGGAGCATTCAGTTTATTGCGATCATTACATTTTAGTTATTTTTATACTGTGAAAAATCATCATTCAGATAACAATCAGCATTCATGTAGATGACACATATAGTTAGGAGCATTTGAGCCATCTCGATCATAACATCCCCGTTATTTGCATACGCACAAGCATATTCTACGTGACAGGTCCTTCAAAAAGGGGCACCACCACGTCGAAATTCAGATGTTGCTCCAGCGGAGCAGTCTAAAGATTGAAGTCTTCCTGAGGGTAACAGGGAAGCAAGTTGAAAGTTCAGACTTATTACCGTTCGTTTTCGAGAAGTTTCAGCAAGAAGATCCAAGTTACGGGTCACTTCTGGATTCCTATCACCATTCGTTTTCGAGAAGTTTCAGTATGAAGATCCAAGTGACGGGTCACTTCTGGATTCCTATCACCGTTCGTTTTCGAGAAGTTTCAGTATGAAGATCCAAGTTACGGGTCTCTTCTGGATTCCTATCACTAACTATATTTTCGAGAAGTTTCAGTATGAAGATCCAAGTTACGGGTCTCTTCTGGATGCCTATCACCATTCGTTTTCGAGAAGTTTCAGTATGAAGATCCAAGTTACGAGTCTCTTCTGGATTCCTATCACTGTTCGTTTTCGAGAAGTTTCAGTATGAAGATCCAAGTTACGGGTCTCTTCTGGATTCCTATCACCAACTATATTTTCGAGAAGTTTCAGCAAGAAGATCTAAGTTAAGGGTCTCTTCTGGATTCCTATCACCAACTATATTTTCGAGAAGTTTCAGCAAGAAGATCCAAGTTACGGGTCTCTTCTGGATTCCTATCACCGTTCATTTTCGAGAAGTTTCAGCGAGAAAGATCAAAGTTACAGATCTCTTCTTTCTGAATTCTTATCACCCCAAGCCTCCAGTAGAATGAATCGAAGTAACGAGTTACAGTGGAGTTTGAAGCTGTTTAAAGAAGACGAGGACCAACGAGCCAAGGCTTGGCCAAGACCGGGCAAAATTGGTTCTTCAATTGTCTTTGCTCTATTCTCGTTTCACGACAATGAGCAAAGAGGGGCAGCTGTAATACCCAATTTGCCCGGCCCGTTACAAATCAGACCCAAATAAATGAAATAAAATCCAGGCCCAAAAGGCCCATATTTTTCTGAAAAATTTAGGGTTGAAACCCTAAAATCCTTCACCGCCGCCCCCCTCTCTCAGCACAGTGCGCGCAAAGCCTCCATCCTCCACTAACCGAGTGCGCTACCCCACTTCCACTGGCGCCCCATAACTCCGCAAAAGAAAGGGACAAAATAACAGGCAACCACGAAAAAGCAAGATTATTGTATTATTTTTGTTTCTTTAGAACCGGTTATAAAAACCGAATGGAAACACTGTAAGAGAGATCCTTCTAGTTGTATTTTTACGAATCATCAGCAGTAATGAACTCAAGAGAATAGTAAGGTTTTCATATTTTTTATTTCATATTTTATTTGTTTTTATTTTCATTCTTTTTTACCGTTTCAAATCTAAAAAAAAACAAAAAGAAGAAAAGAAAAGACCTTACCTGAATCCGCCTGAACGCATAGTCAAGAGGTTCATACCATCGTCGGGATCGGGTTCGAAAAGGGGGAATCGAGAGGCTTTGACCTCGAGACCCACGGCGGTTCAAGGGCCTAGCTCCGAACGGGGTTAAAACCCACTCTCCACTCGCCATCGGCCCACCGACACTAGGGTGGAGCGGAAATCGATCGGGGACCCCACTCGTCGGAGAAAGGGGAAGAAGAAGGAAAGAATTTGGGGGTAGCCATTTTTGTTAAAAACGTTTTAGGGTAAAAAATCTGATTTGGGGTGGGGGTTCTGTTTCTTTTAGGAAAAAAAAAAGAATAAAAAATAATGAATAATATAAAGGAGACCAGCAGAGTGGCGCAGGGAATATGCGCATATCCTTTAAAAGGATTAATTGCGCATCTGGTCCCTCCCTTTTGGGGTGTTTGTTGATCAAGTCCTGCTCGCATTTTAAGAATCTTACCATGTAATTTCCCCTACGTTTTAATCTGGTCCCTACCCCCTTTTACTTTGATTTCTTTTTTGCTATTTTGGCCTCCTTAATTTTATCCTGATTCTAATTTAACCCTTCTGCGTTTATTGTTATATTTATATTACTACTATTATTATTATTATTATTAGTTTTATTACCATATTTTTATTATTAGCTTTTTATTATTATCTTTACTAACACATTTTACCTATTATTATTATTATTATTATTATTATTATTATTATTATTATTATTATTATTATTATTATCATCATCTCATACATATTTTATATCACTATTATTATAACTATATTTATATTATAATGTCGTAAATCTTTTTGCATTATAACTACTATTTTTTATGCTATTTACTATTACTATTGTTATTATTATATTATTATTATTTCTATGCTATTATTTTAGTATTTTACTATTACTATTATATCTATATTATTATCTTGTACATACTTAATATCGTCGTTATTATCATTATTATTATTACTATACCACTATGTTATATATATTTTGTATCATTTTTGTTTTTATTATTATTACTATATTAATATTATTATTATTATTATTATTATTATTATTTGCACTCATATTATGACATTTATTATCCTTATGGTTACTAATTCTATCATTTTCGCATCGTTTTTATCCTCGCTTTATCTTTAACCTTTGTATTTTATTCCTTTGTTTTTGTTCCGATATTCTTATGATTATTTTTATTCGCGTCGTTTATGTAAACCGACCGTTTTGAGATGGTCTTGGATTCAAGGATTTAAATTATCGTGTCCTAAAGTATTGGATGTGATACTTTATTCTTTTGGAACAAGAAGATCTTGGTTTTAATTCAAAAAAACTATGGGATAATCTCCGATTCAAGATTTAAATTATCGTGTCCTAAAGTATTGAATGTGATATTTTAATCCTCGGAAACGAGAAAATCTTGATTTGCAATTCCGGAAAACTATGAGATGATCTTAGGATCGAAGATTTAAACTATCATGTCCTAAAGTATTGGATGTGACACTTTATTTCTTGAAACGAAAATCTCAATTTAGTTCAAGGAAAACACGAATATTTCTAAAAGGGGTCGATTTCCTTCAAAATTTTCAAACTTTCGACATTAGGACATTAACTAATCAATTTGGTACCAATTTTGGGCGTGATGAGGGTGCTAACCCTTCCTCACACGTAACCGACTCCCGAACCCATTTTCTCAAATTTTCGTAGACCAAAAGCATTGTTTTAGTAAATCAAAATGTTTTATTAAAACAAAGGTGATCCGATCACACCTAATAAAAGATCGGTGGCGACTCCCGTTTTCCATTTTCAAACCCAAGACTTGATTCCCGTTTTGTCAAAAAAATGGTTACGACAATTAATATTAACCAAATTAGACTAAATCTACAACTTACCCATAGTACAGAGGCTAATAGTTGAATTTGACCTGAAAAAATTATTCTCATCTGGATAAATATGATCTAATTATGATTTTTAGTCTATCCAGCATGCTGAAATTTGAGATTTAATATCTTTACTTAACGTTGGCATAATTTGATCCCTCTAATTTATAATGTTATTAAGGTTCAAAATAGTAACACTGTTAGTTGCTACCACTAAAGTGATGACGTGAACCCTTTTATTGTTATTCGATCACTTAGTAAAGGTCACATGGAAATTCTTTCAATCATGTTCAGCCGATAAAAGTTATTATATATTAGACAAATGCTTGAGGTTGATTTTAAAAAAGTTTTCACATCATCACTTAAATGGTAGGTAACTAATGATGTTATCAATTTGGACCTACTTATAATATTATAGCCAATGGTGTGATATTAGAACTCGAGTTCAATCCCTAGGAAGTTCATCCCTACTCTCAATTATAATAACTTTTTTTGATTCTATACAATTAGAGGGTTACTACTGGGTTAGTACTCACATTCACATGGTAGGGACATCACATACCTACACTACACACACGCACACACTACATCTAAAAGAAACTAAAGGCCTACCATTTACTCCCTCAGAGGTTTAAACCCGGGTGAATTCTAAGAGTTAACATCACTTAGTTATCAAGCCAACCATAGGATTTCACTCTCCATAATAATAATAATAATTAAGAAAACTATTATTTAAACGAAACCTTCAGCCTAAAGCAGCATCTACGGGATGAGGCCATATATATATATATAGTAATAATGATAATGAAAACAATTGGATTTTGAGCTGTAAATAGAAGAAAAGCAAGATTTTCTAACTTTTTCCCTCATAATATTCCATGCACTGCTCCCTCCTTTTTCTAAAGGCTACTATGGATCCCCCTAATCCCTTAAGTGATATACAGTCAATAAGTGTAGTATGCTATTTATATATACATATATATACAGAAACTTGAAACTTGGGGCTAACCCTACCTTATAAACTGAATCAAAAGGTGAAAGAATCTAATCTAAGGAATACTTTAGAGGCAAGTAAAAGAGGATGATTCTCTCATAAAAAATATTCATTTAAACACACACACAAAAAAAGAAGAAGATAAAGTTGATTTGTTTGCTTCTTAATTCCACACCTTTGTCTTGCGAAGTGACAGTGGTGTAGGTCCAATTAATAATATTCATTCGCCCACTGCAGTGAACCTTTCAAAATAAGTTTTAGGGTTTACTTTTACAAAGACAATAGAGATGGATGATGATGTTATCATATACTAAAAGACAATCAATTAAAGAGAGTGTAGAGAGATACAAAAGATAACTTTATTTTGGGGGGAGGGGTATTTTGCATTAATATGATGATTAAAATAGAGAACAAGCAAATGCATTGAAACTTCATGGAAATGATAATGTCCAAGAAACAAAGTGTAAACAAGAAAAAGAAACCGACCAGAGAAGCCAAAGTTCCGGGGTGTTTTTTGAAAAGTTATATCAAGTCATTATGGAAATCGCCCTAACATTTGCCTTATTGATCATTATTGTTGGGTGAGACGTGTCTATTATGGCAAATGATTCTTTAATTCCTCATCTAATGTCCAAGATTTATTTATTTGTAATTAGTAGTACTAAATATGTATTTATCTCTATTTAATATTTTTAGTTTAATTCAACATAGTTTACTGATTTATTATTATAGTCCAAATTGATAACACCTTTAGTTGTTAGTAGATTCAATTATGAGCAATGCCTTACACATAGAGATTGTTCATCAAACTACGTAAAAACATCTTTGGTGCATATTTGCTTTTGTTCATTGTTCTCCATTGTTACAATCACTATTATAACATTCCTCATAATATTAGTACAACTAGACGTTTCCAATAACATTATGAAAGCAGAAATATTAAATTCCAAAATCCAGGAGGACTGAAACTACAATTACACCTATATACACACGTAAAATTACACATGGACAACATAATTTCTATAAAAAAAGAATAAATACTAAAACAAGGCAATGGTATTATTTTATTTTATCAAATTGAAATTAAAATAAGAGAATCGAAAATCTAACAAGGAGGCCGTAAAGAGGGAACCCACCAAATTGATAGCTATAGATTATACTTGAAAGATTCTTTTTTAATGGAATATATATTTCTCTCACAGGTCGACATTATTACATAGATTGGCATAATAATTATGTTCATGTTTTTGTCACAAAAAACATGGGTTCTCTTCTTTTCTTTCTTTTTTTTTTCATTTGAATGGTTACCAACCAAGGAAAAATGAAAATATTAATACAAAATAAAAAAATAAATCATACAAAAAAAACATTAATTGCACGTGCTGGCTGCTAGAAGAACTAACAAAAATTGCAGTTAATGTTGCAAGCAATCAGCAAAAAGAAAAAAATTCACCCAAAATACTCCCTTTTTCCAGTTCATTGGTGAGCCATTTCATGTACCAAAAACTTGTAGTAATTACAAATGATTTTAGCTTACTACAACTATATATATATTAGGTATGTTGATTGAACAGTCAACTTGTTCATGCCACTTGTTTGAAATACCCAAAGAATTATTCGGTTTTTACTTATCGATAAATGTAGGGTGTAATGATAAAATATATTACACATTTAGAGAGAGAATTTGATTTGAATTCTAAAGACGACGCTATTAGGAGGAGCATCCACGAACCTTGAAAGAATTAGTTTAGATACCTTAATAAGGCATAGTCATAAGGCACTTTGCACACTTAGAGAGAGAATTTAGATTTCAGACAGACATTTTTGAGAGAACAATTACGAATCCTAGCTAATTAAAAATAATAAAATAAACATAAAAAATATTTAATTTAAAAAATAATTTGCACCAACACATAAATAAATGTGGTTGAGCACATCTATGTATAAATGATTAGCATAATATATATATATTCATTGTTAGAAGAAGAGAGCCCTTATTCACACACATGAAACTGATAAAATCTAAGGCAAAACTGTTGGTTGGATTTGCATTCCAAACCCAAGATAAATAATTTATTATGATGATATAATAACAATGTGTATATATTATAAGATTATTGTTATAATATTTAATACAAACCATATCTAGATTAAACCAAAGAGATGCGAAAGGAACATATTATATAATGCATGAAAGCCAGAAGAGTCCTGGTCATGCAAGCTTTGTAGTATACTTTAAAAGGAATTAATTAATCGTATAGTTAATCAAGTTTGGCAATGCCTAACCACTTTTGTGTGTATATATATAAATATATATTTATTGAATTGAATTTTCAATATGTCAATAATGGAGAATAGGGAATACTAAAATATAATAACGAAGGGTGGATCACAATTTGGATTGAGAAATTGACATGAGTTCACAAAAACCAAAACTTTTTTGGGGTTGGAGTATGGTTTCGGGACATCCATGCACATATATATATATCAGCTATTTACTATGAATATGAACGGATTGTGATGTGTCATCCATTGTTAGGTCTAATCCCATTGTCAGGATGAATTTTCTTGGTGTTTGACTACACATATATGTCAATTATGATATGAAAATTTAAATTCAATTAATCTAAATTTAAATTAGATTCAATTATTTTGATTATAAAAAAGTCAATAATTAAAACTTGAAATTGATCCTAAACTAAAATAGTTTGTTGATTTGAGAAATAGCTCACCGAAAGATTGCGAGCTACACGAGATCTAATGGATTGCAAAAGGAGGGGGAGAGTTGAGTTGAGAGAAAAGAGGAAGTTGGTTGTTGGGATAATTGTTCTAGCCCCACTCACTTTCGAGAGGTTTTTATGGAAGGGGACGTTTATGAGTCATGTGTCCTCCTCTAATTAGTGGATCGTCACTGAACTCAAATAACGTAAATCTTCTCTTTAAATCAGCAACGTGACTTAATGTGATGCAGTTGCAAATACAAACTTGAATTAACAAATATTTAGAACGAACCCTATCCGATTAATCAAAGTGACCCTAAAACTTAAAATAACTAACTCAAATTCAAGATAGAACTCAACAACCTAAAACAAAATAATCCAAAAATTTTAAAATTCAAACTAGTTTAATTCAAATGCAACTTCATAAAGTGTGTGGTAAATGGTGACGAACTATTGCATGGCACTATTCCAAACATAAAAAAACAGATGTAAATTTGGAGGAATTGTACCTAAAAAGATGTTGGATTTAATGCATACTTGGAAACCCAGAGTTGATTTCTTTGTTTATTTATTTATTTACCTCGAAGGCAACAACATGGTTATATCATGGGGGACTTTTTTTTTTTTTTCTATTAGGAAAAGAGAATCATTTTTGTATATACACAAGAAAGGATGATATAGCAACATTGAGATATGTGGAATAGCTACAGTCTCCTCTTTTAAGGAAATAAAATAAAGAAAACCAAAAATTTTAATTGAGACTGCTGCCCACTTGAAAAAAAGGACATGACAACAACTCCTTTTGTCTGATAACAATATATATTTCTCAAAAGAAAAACAATATATATATTTGTAGAATCTTCTTTCATATTATAAAGTATATGGCGAAAATCTTTCATGGAAGATTTTGAGTTTTGAACCCTTTAACTTTACTTTTTTATTCAAATTTCATGTGGCTAATTAATTAACTTTTTTTACAAAGATTTTTTTCCTATGATGATATTATATTGCAAGTGGTATTGTCTTAAAAACAACAACTAATTTGATGTTCTAATGTCCAATATGTTGAAACAATAGCAACTTGTCTACATGAAATCTTGGTTTTTGCTTCAATTGTGTTTTGTTTATGAAATGAAAAGCACAAAAAAAAAATAAATAAATAAAGAGAATACAGTTAGGATTGACGCAAGGATATGAGACATGGGTCATGGATGTGTCATATGGTTTGACAATGAGCCATGTATTGCCATGTCTTTAGGACAAGAATCACTGTGAAACATCATTTCATGTGAAGTGAAAAAACAAAAAACAAAACAAAGAACTTTTCTTTCCTTGACCAGAGTGACCTAGGTTTTGGTTAATGTTTTGATATTTGGAAATGTGAGAGAAATTTGTCATGTTGTAGGGTGAAATGGAGATTAGGAGACAAAAATTGAATATGATTTGAATAAATAATTCAAAATGACTCAAATTGAAAAATTAATTGGTAAAGATAAAATTAACCCGAACTTGAAACGATAAAATTAACCCGAACTTGAAATGATTTGACTCGAAACTCCAATTGATTAAATAGAATTTGAAATAAATTCATTTTAATTTTATCATAAAATGTCAACAACTTGAACCTGCCCTGAACGAAAAAGGAGCCAAAGGAGACTTCAAAATTTTGGAAAATTGTCATGAATCCCTTCAAAATTTTTGAAAATTTTACTTAGTCCTTGTAATTTTTTGGAAAAAATTTCTAATTAAGCTCTACAAAAGTTTTGAAAATTTTGATTAAACCCTTTAAAATTTTCAAATATCAAATTAGTTTTCTCTAATTAAAATAATAATAATTTGATTTTTTTAAATTTGCATTAAATCCCAATATTTTTAAACAATAATTAAAACTCTTAAAAATTTTGAAAAATTTTAATTAGGTCCCTAAAACTTAATGCTACATTCAACCACTCTTGCCTACTTCAACAAGTGATCTAAAATTACCAAATTCAAAACTCGAATGATCAAAATCCAAAATGTCGTACTAATTTAAAATTTTTAAATCATAAATTAAGGCAGTCTAAATTGATGAGATCCAAAACCAACTTTACCGGTGGTCTAGAAACACAATGGTATAATATTTTTCCCTCATGTAAAACATTGATTTGACCTAAAGAACACGTCTAGTGAAGATTGGTTCAAAATCCAAAACGTAGGACACCCAATTGGCAATCGTAACGAATCATCCAAGAAAATAACACTTCATTTCGACTTTCGAGTTCAACAGTTCACATTCAATGGAATATTTAGAAAAACACAAAGATAAATATAGCAATCAAAACTAAACACGTTTCGTCAATGACTTAATTGCATTTAGGTTGCTTTCGACGACATGGTAATCCCCACATGTTCCCTCCATGCAAAAAGTAAATATATATTTATATATAATTTACTCATCTGAGATAAATTTAATATTTTTTAAGTACAATTTTGTTATAAGGATGATAAAGGTTATTATATTAAAAATTAGATTACATTTTATCATTTTTTCTAAAAAATGAGTAAACGAGTCTCAATACGTTAGATCAACGAGTAAATTGATAATTTTGTTAAAAATAATTTTATCTATTTCGATTTTTAAAAATTGGTCATTGTATGTCAGCATGAAGTACACGTAACATGTCGTATGTTACTGTTTAATTATTTTATTAGCCGTGTATGCTTTTTAATGGTAAAAATAAATGAATTTTTTAATCAAAAATATCAATTTACTTTTTAATTTAATGTACCAAGACTAATTTATTTATTTTTTAAATAAAGAAGGTAAAATGTAATCTAATATCTACTACATAAACCTCCATAGCATTTTAGTGTAAAATCTCATATTTGAGTATTGTGATAAAAAAACAGTTCAAAAAGAGTTTCTAATTCTTATTTAAAATTTGATTTTATTCTATTTTAAATTTAATCAAAAACTAACGTAAAATATTAGAGCAAAAATAATATAGAAATAGGTAAATGTAGACGTGAATTTTAAGGCATATATGCTCTTCTTTCATCCAAATCTTTTGATGAAATTAACCCGATATTCGCTGCAGCTGCAGAGAAACAACAGCGTCAACAACGACGTAGATTTCATGGAAATTTGTGCATATCTACTTATATTCTATGTATCTATATATTTGTAAATAATTTAAAATTTTTAAAGAAATCGGATTTTATTTAATTTATTTTAAATTTAGTCAAAATTTAATGTCAATATCAAATATTAAAATTTCAAAAAAAGAAAAAAAAAACTAGGATTAATTACTTTGATGTTTATTTACTTGTTTGGAGTTGTAAGAAGTGTGTGGTTGTTTAAATACTTTTAAAATCAAAGAATGGTCCATGGAGTCAACTTCGAATTGAATTTTCCTCGAAAAGTACATTAAATTTACGAGTGGCCCATATTAATTTTCCAATAATATGGAAATTAATGATTAATAGTGACCTCTCAATAATGAAAAATTTATTTGGAAATTTGGCAAATTTTTTTGAAATATTATGATTACTAAATTGGTATAACTTTTTTTATAAATAAAAATGGTATATAATTAAATTGAGTAAGAAACCAAAAAAATACAAATAAGTGGTTGATTTGGATTATTGTATGCAATATGTGAATTATAGAGATCATGAAACTATATTAAGATTGGGTTTTAAAATGGTATTTAATGAAACAATTGATGACATGATTTAATCAATTGTTGATTTAATCTTCACACAATTGATTTAGTTGTTGTTACAATAATCATAATATGAATTCCAATAAATTTAAATGCGTATTATTCTCTGATTTAAGGATTTGAGATGTATGAGTAATAGTAAAACTTGTATTAAAAAAATTCAGGTGATTAATTCAACTCAATTTGATTTAATTGTAAAGATATATAATCTGGATTTAAAAATGACTCGAACACAAAATAATTTTTACTCAAGATGATTTGATCCAAAAAAATCAGATTGACAAACCTAAAATAACTTAAATTCAAAATGACTTAAATCCAAACTCCAAATAATCCAAATCGAAAGTAATATAAACATAAATTAACTTAATAAATAGTTTAAAATGACTTTAACTTGAAAAACAATACAAACCTAAATGAGTAAAAATTTTAAAACCCAAATTAACTTCGAGAGTTTGTAATTAGATGGAAGAGCACTGGGTAAGGCAGCCGAGCTGGGCAGCAGCACCCACGTGAATCCATCCGCAGCCTGGGACCCTATATAGATCCTCCGTATCCAAAACATGACCCCACCACCGTATGTAAATTGCAAGACGGGGAGGAGAATGGTGGTTTCCTCCTCCCTCTCTCACACGTGCCTCCTCCTCTCCTCGCACGTGACTCTCCTACCCCCCTGGCCACCCTTTTGACCTATAAATTTAGAACCTGTATGACACCAAAAAGAGCAACACCACCATTACCAACAACACCAGCTTTGAAAATCCATTGTTTTGGTTTCAACCCACTAATTTTAAACCCATTTCCCAACGTGAAAAAGAACAAAGAATCTGTGCTTTTGCATGTTGTATTGATTGTTGGGAAGAAAAAGAATAAATAAAATCTTTAAAGTGTTATCCTATCTTACGTTAACACTGCCACCAAAAGATTTTGTTCCTTTTTTTTCACTTTCTCTCTATATATACTCACACAAACCAAACAAGAGGAAGCATTGTTTCATTTTTTGGATAATGGCTACAAAGCTTCTTTTAACCTTTGCCATTTGCAGATTAATTGTTACTGTGGGATTAACCCTCGAACCCACGGAGCTTCTCCGTTTAGGTCTCACCGTCGACCCCGTCGACGTTGAGTCAGCTTCTGTGGATTTTGGGTTGATGACTAAAGTTGAACCGCTTGCGGTCTTACGTCCTTCTTGGGCTGAAGACGTGGCTCAGCTCGTTAAAGCAGCGTACGAGTCGAGTCACGGGTTTACTGTGTCGGCTAGGGGACACGGGCATTCGATCAACGGGCAAGCACAGACTGGAACCGGGGTGGTGGTTCAGATGACTGGGGTTGGGTCCGGTGGTAAGCGGAGAGTGTGGGGTGGTGATATGTATGTGGATGTGTGGGGTGGGGAGCTTTGGATTGATGTGTTGAAGAGTTGCCTTGAGTATGGATTGGCACCTAAATCATGGACCGATTACTTGTACCTTTCCGTTGGTGGGACTTTGTCAAATGCTGGTATTAGTGGCCAAGCTTTTCATCATGGTCCACAAATTAGCAATGTCCATGAGCTTGACGTTGTTACAGGTTGGTTCATCAGCTCTTTTAACTTTGCATGCCCTTTATCCCTTGTTTCTTGTTCATAGCTCAGTTGGTACTATTGCATGAGTTCGAGCATGTTTTCACCCGTGTGTATGTATTTGTGGCGAAACAGGGAAAGGTGAGCTTATGACATGCTCAAAGGAACAAAACCCGGAGTTGTTTCATGCTGTTCTTGGTGGTTTAGGACAATTTGGGATTATCACAAGAGCTAGAATTTCTCTTGAACCAGCTCCACAAAGGGTATATAATATTGTCCATAATCTCTATATATATATTATCATTATTTATATGAACTTGGTTTAAAATGGGGTTGCCTAGATTTATCCTTCTCTATAACGATAACACGAGTTTAAATTCTATAAAAAAAAAAATGGGGTTTGGGGTTAAACCTAAGTGAAACCCCAAACTTTTACAATTTCCTATAGAATCATGGGACTGTATGAAATAAGATTAAAAAGTACCTTTTTCACTTGTTTGAAAATGGGGTTTGCCAAGACTTGTTGTAACAGTGATTAAAGCTCCATCCGATAAAAAATAAGCTTTTGAGATTAAACCTAATCATAATCCTATATGAAATAAGATAATAGAAAACATGCTTTTTTACCTTTTTTTCAAACACATGCTATTGCTATCCAAACACCATTTTTTTTTAATTGTATTTACAATATTTGTAGGTGAGGTGGATAAGGGTCCTATATTCCAATTTTTCAGCTTTTACCAAGGACCAAGAGTATCTAATATCATTACATGGTAACCAAAAATTCGACTATGTCGAAGGTTTCGTTATTGTAGACGAAGGTCTCATCAATAATTGGAGATCGTCCTTTTTTTCACCTCGAAACCCTGTCAAAATTTCATCCCTTGGTTCCAACAACAATGGCGGCGTTTTGTATTGCTTGGAAATTACCAAAAACTACCACGAATCTATGGCTGAGACCATCGATCAGGTAGGGTTAATATTTAATAGATTGTTAGTATAATATGATTTTAATTTAGGCTAAAATATGTCATAAGTTTTTGTATTTTTTGAAAATTTTAAGTTTAGTCTTTTTGTCTTTTAGATTTTAAAATTCAGGTTCAATGGTTAATATTATTAATTTTATATTAAATTTTAAATTTATTACAATATTATTTTTTTTAATTACATAACTATCGAGTTTTTTTATTTCAAAATACACTCCGACAAATTTAATAATGTTTACAATTGGACTTTAATTTTAATATCTGAAAAGTATAGAGATTAAATTTGAAATTTTTGAAAAGTATAAAAAATTAAGTAATATTTTAACCTTTAATTTATAACATTTAGGGACCACTTACCACATTATTCTCCTACAACTAAAATATCTTTTTTATTATTTTAAATGCAGGAAATTGAGGCTTTGTTGAAGAAATTAAATTTTATACCCACATCAGTATTCACAACTGATTTACCATATGTGGATTTCTTAGACCGGGTTCACAAAGCCGAGTTAAAGCTCCGGTCTAAGGGTATGTGGGAAGTTCCACATCCATGGTTGAACCTTTTTGTCCCTAAATCAAAGATTGCCGATTTTGATCGAGGGGTCTTCAGGGGCATTTTGGGAAATAAAACTAGTGGGCCTATTCTAATCTACCCAATGAACAAAAACAAGTAAGTTTCTTAAATTCAGGCCTTTGTAATTTTTCAGATCACCGTAAAAGTATTATGAAGGTGTTTATATTAGGAGTGAAATTATATTTTATTCTTTTTATTCGAAAAAAGAGTAAATTAATCATTATACATTAGATTAAAAAATAAATTGGTCATTCTGTTAAAAAATTCATCAATTTTTACTGTTAAAAACTAGTCACTATACATTATAATAAGATATATGTGACACGTCACGTATAATTATTTGGTTGTTCTATCAGTCACATAATTTTTTAACCGTAAAAATGGATGAAATTTTTAATAGAAATAATTAGTTTACTCCTTAATATAAAATATAAGGATTAATTTGTCTAATTTTTTAATAAAAATTATAAAATACAATTTGACTTTTAATACAAAAGTTTTTATGATACTTTTATCGTTGAGTTTTATCTTGAGTGGCAAATGATGTTGTGTTAATTACACACTAAAAGGATTCCCATGCATGAAACATGCAAATATTTAACATCATTTTCCATCATGGCCCCTTATAGCCACCATATGCACATCATGAAAGATGTTGGTGTCACCTTTTTATATATTTATAACATGATTTTTACATGTTTCACTAATGGATAAACTTAGTTAATTATATTAATATAATATAACATGTAATGAATGATGTCTATGAAATTATATAATGACATCATCATACATGCATGATATTTGCTAATTAGAGTGTCGGCAATAAAATTTCCATTGTTTTCGAGCTTTCAAGCGAGGGTTTTTTTTATTTTTGGTACGTCTATGCCATGTAAGGAAAAAAAATGCATATTTGCATTTAAGGGCAAAAAAAGTATTGTCCATGTCGGCAACCGTAGGTTAATTTTACGTTGGCATTGAGTTTTCGCTTTCAATAGAAGGTTTAATTTAGTTTTAGTCCCCCCCCCCCTATTGTGTTGGAATTTAGAATTCAATCCTTAATTTGATTCCTCTACTATTAGTAAGTTCAATTAAAATAACACCTTTGGTTAGTAATAAAGTTTCACGTCAACTAATGGTGTTATCAATTTGAACCTACTAAAAATATGTCAAATTTTAGAATAATAGAAGGGACTAAAACTGGAATTAGACCATTTATTGGTGGTCCTGACACAAAGGACATGACCCATAGCACGTGGGGAGCATCATGCAAATGCTCCTATCCCCAAAGCCAAGGGATTTGAATGTTTTTTAGTGATGAAAAAAGGCCAGCTAGGATTTTGATAAAAACACACCCTTTTAGCTCTTTTTGTTGACTGGTAATGATCATCCAAGTGGGAAGATTCTGGTCTGTCAGGAGATCATGTCTTAAGGTCCCATGATGGTAACTATCCTTGTCTTGTTACTAAAATTGTTCCACAAACATAGCTATTATAACCACTAAGCTGGGTGGAGTCATTTTAAATCAATTTTGAAACATGCTGAACGTTAAGTTGATGTAGTGTTTTTTGTGATGTGGTATAGATGGGATGATAAGAGCTCGGTGGTGACACCGGATGAGGATGTGTTTTACCTAGTGGCGTTTTTGAGATCGGCGTTGGATAATGGTGAGGAGACGCAGAGTTTGGAGTACCTGACAAATCAGAACCGTCAGATTCTCAAATTTTGTGATGAGGATGGGATCAAGGTGAAGCAATATTTACCTCATTACAAAACACAGTCGGAGTGGAAAGAGCATTTCGGCAGTAAATGGGATCGGTTTCAACGAATGAAAATGAAATTCGACCCGAGACACATTTTGGCCTCGGGCCAAAACATTTTCACTCCCACCTTCCTTTCCTCTTCCAAGATGGCTTCATGGTGATGGACACACCTATACCAATTAAACAAAAAGCTAGAGAAGCAGTAGATTTTTAACGTACTGACTTAGGAAAATACCACTAGTTCTTTATGTAAATACAAAATGGCATAAACAAAGTAAAATATTTATTAATCACATTACATCTCATCCAATCAAATCAATTTTCTAAAGAAGATAAGCTTTTTAAATGTTGTTTGTTATATTCACAAAACTAAAATCAGCTGTAGAAAAAGATGCAGTTTTTAATGGTTTTACAGATGATACAGATTAAAGAGTAGTAAGATCTGCAAGAATCCTTGTTTTGTGTTATCCCATGATTTTCCTGTTGGGGCCACTTAGGGATTGGAAACATCGCAGGGAAAAAAAGTTAGAAATAAAAACAAAAATACTTTCCAAGCACCGGTAATAAATAAGACATGACTTGAAAGAGACATTTATTTGGGATTGGTTTAACTTATACTACCGACTAGAATTTTAGATTGCCAACAATAATGTAAGATTATAATATTTTGTTGAACAATTTTTTCTTCATTAACTGTCCTTTCAGTGACAAGTATCATGAATGACTCAAATTATATTTTATTTTTTCTACTTTATAAAATAAATAAATAAATAATTTTTTATATATAATATAAAAGAGTAAATTGGTCCTTAGACCAATTTTTAACAAAAAGATAAAATTACTCTTTGATTCAATGTGCAATAAATTAATTTATCTATTTTTTAGTAAAATAAACCAAATACAATTTAACTCCTAATATAATGCCTTCATAAGTCAATAATGCCAAAAATTATCATCAACAGGTACTTTCATTGAATATAATGATATGTAAGGCTTACTTTACCATTTAAACAAGGAGATGTTAATTCCAAAACTCAAAACTTGGACTTAAATAAGTGAAACTAGAGCTTTATTCACTTCCTTCTTTGAGTTGTTAGTGTCTATTAGAATTTTGTCAAAGTGCTTATCATAAGTTAGAGGCTTATTTAATTAAAATATAGTCAAGTGGCTGTTTAAAGGCTTTGTTAGTATATTAACTAAAAATGTTATTAGATTAAAAGGAAGCCAAAATTTTTGTATAGGAAGGGCCAAAATGAAATTGGGCCAAATCTAAAAATTTTGGGTTAAAAGATACCAAAATCAATTATTAATTTTGAAGGGAATAAAATTGTAATTTCCATTTTAACCAAATGCCATAAAAATTAAAATTGAATTTTTAAATTTGAGGGGCTAAAAAAATTTACCTATTTATTCAAAGAGGCCAAGGCCGCTAGCTGCTTACCTAGTTCCCCAGCTTGGCTATAGTAGGTTGTCTTATACTCAACAAAAAAGAAATGTTACATTGTGACATGATCATAGTTCCCCCACAATAAAAAACAGACAAATTAAAGTGATAAATTAATCCCTATACATTGCATCAAAGAGTAAATTAAAATTTTCATCCTTTTGTACTGTTAAAAACTCGTATGGCTGACGAAATAACTAACAATGACATGTGACATGCCACGTGTAGCTCATGCTTACGTACAATAATCAATTTTTAACAATAGAAATAGATGGAATTTTTAATAGAAGAACGAGTTTCGTCTTTGATCTAAAGTATAAAGATTAATTTGTCTATTTTTTTTAATAAAAAGGGTAAAATACAATCCACCTCTTAGTACAGAAACCTCTATGATACTTTTACTAGAAGGTAAAATTGCATGTATATTTGAGCTGGTATCATGCATAAACCTAAGCAATTGGTGAAAAATTTTGGGGATCCACCTAACAATTTCAATGATAATTTCAAATAAGATATAATAATAAATCGCGAGAAAAAATATATAAATATAATACCATAAGTACCATTATGACATGAAAATAGAAACAAGAAATGGCAATTACCATAAGTGAAATGGAAAATTCAGATGAATGGTAAATTCCAGGATGAAATCAGTGACATGCCCATGTAAACTAGCATGCACCTTGACATGTAAATTACAAGGGTTGTAAACTACTTTGTTTTTAACTTTGGGGCTTACCATGGCGACCCTCGACATCCGAAATTGAGGGTGAAAGGGAGAATAACCTAGCATTGGATATCCCCTGTTAAAGCAAGATGTCAAAAGGGGTAAGTTTTGTTCTTAACTTTCGTACATTCGAGGTATCGAACTCTTACAATTTTAATCTTACCGGTATGAGTTAGAAGCAGCGAGGATATAATTTCACAAGCATGCTTGATATTAATCTGAATCATCTGCTTTGGTTTTCTTCACGAATTTTCTCAAGGCGAGTGAATATATTGTTTTCTTTTTCATCGATGTTCCTTCAGCCACCAATTTGACGGCCTGAAATGTACATCATATTCAATTATTTTTATCATATAGAACCGATGGATGCAAGGTATAAATTTGATAAAATGTGAGATGGTGAAACGAAGCATACCGAAGAAAGACTATGGCCATTGGAGATCAATTCTCTCAGGTCATTTTCTAACTGACTCTCTGACGGAGTTTCCACGCTGGAATTTGAATTGCCCTCAATCAAGAGGGTAATTTCTCCCTTTGGCTGGCGAGTTGAGAAGGCTTTCTTTGCCGTCCCTAGAGTGCCCCGCCAGAACTGCAGGAATTAATCATTGTCGTTACTAAATAATCATATAAAGAAAATTCCACAAAGAAAAACGAGGTCAAACTGGCTAATAGATTTAGAACAAATCATTCAAGGCATTGGTCTTTGCTACTGGATTTTTTATCAGAAGCATGAAAAGAGAACATGATATTACTTATTGATGTTATAAACATTGATAATTTAGTTATTGAAATGACGAAAAGAAAAAAAAGAAGCTATGTTATCATACACATGGTAGGTAAAAGCACGAAGTAGCATACAAATGCATAATGTGAAAAATAAATACAGACCAACCTCTTCGTGAATTTTTGTTAGTTCCCGAGCTATGACGCATTGTCTGTAACGAGGTCAAATAAACTGTCACTATAAGCCCTAAGATTTGACAAATACAACTAAGATTTCATAGAAGTATCAAAAGACAGAAAGCTAACTGAAGCAAGGAAAAAGCACATAATTTCAACCCCGCAAGCAGAGGCTCATGCACTTAAAAGATGACAATAAACCAGATTTCTTCACCCTCTAACCTGATTGCCTAGGGAACCACTGATACAGATTCCTATTTGATATTAGAGGTTTTAGCTATTAATCTGATAATAGGTTACCTCAAAATTACAGCAAGTTAACTAACAAGCTTTACATAATTGGGGCCATAATGTGCTCTTTCCCCTCTAAAGACTTCCTATATATGTTTTTGAGGAATGAAGAAAAACAGATTCATAGGCATCCAAAAACAAAGATCCACCCAAAAAAGAGGATTTCTCTGCCACGATAAAACGTACAATCCATATTTTGTACTGAATCCCTTCACCTAGACTGACTTGCTTGTTCATCCCTTTCCTATGATTCTCACCATTTGATAGTAAATTGATCATAGTTCATGAAGTAATGAAGACATATTGTTTACCTTGAGTCACCAAAAATCAGGGAACTTTCTTCAAGAAACTGGCCAAGCTTGTGAGGAGGAACATAGAAGATTTGTGTTGTCGTTTCACTTGCAGAAGCAATCAACCTCTCCTTCCGTGAACCAGCATGTTTTGGAAGAAATCCAACTGCAACATTATATGACATATAAGAGTCTTAACTTTACAAGAATTTGCAGAAGAAGCATGTTCAACCACAATAATTTACAAATGAGTTACCAAATGTGAATTCATCAGTGGACAACCCAGAGGCAGAAAGAGCAGTTAAGAAGGCAGATGGTCCAGGAATTGGAATCACAGGAATGTTTTCATACACACATATCTTTGCCTAAACCAAGATACCAAACATCAATAGTTGCATTCTTAATCAAAGACCAAGCATTCTATAGAATTCAGCCAATAGGGATGCAAAAACTAACCAGTTCCGTACCGGGATCGCTAATGCCAGGCATTCCGGCATCACTGATCAAGGCTACAATCTCCCCTTGCTTTAACCTCTTTAAAACTGTGTGTTCTCTTTGAGATTCATTATATTTGTGATAACTTAGCTGAAATTCTAAAACCCACACAATCAGAATTGTTAAAAGACGTAACAAAAGGTACCAAACTGATCAAGGAAAAATTGGCTCGATCTCACGTACAAGAGGTGTTTTGATGTTGTAATAGTGAAGTAACTTCCCAGAATGCCGCGTGTCCTCCGATAGTATGACATCAGCTGATTTCAACACCCGTAGAGCACTGCATTGATGAAATCACCAATAACATGATAGTTATAGGCCAATCGATTTGATGGGTCAAGTTGATTTTGGATCGATCAATCTGGCTCAGATTGATTGGAGTTTTAAAATTTTTAAGTCTTTGTATCAATTTTAAGTTTGAGCCGTTTTAGATTATGGCCGGTTCAAATTTTTGGTTCAGATAACAACAACTTCGAATCATTTTAAGTTTTGCTCAGTTCAAGCTCTAGTATTTTCGAGTTACTTGTTCAAATCATTTGACTTCGTGTTAGACAGGTTCAGGCTTGAGTTCAGATTGATTGGCTCCGGTCTTCGATTTCAAGTTAGAGATTGTACTTGAGCTGAGCCGATCCCAAATACTAGGGAGCTTGACTAGAAATTCGGAGCTCTATTCTTGGCTCAAGCTTGATCGAACATTTATTTTTAAACTTGAGTTCAGCTCGAGATATAATTGAGCTGTCTTGAGCCCGATTAAGCTCATTTACTAATTTTATATTCAAGAAGCTCGTACATATTCAACCTCAAGCTTGGCTCAATAATTAAGCTCAATAACTCGCAAACAGTTTGAGCGAAGTATTACTAAGTTCAAATTCAGCTGTATTGGTAGCTCAAACTTGAGCTCAGCTCGATAATTATCTAATCAAGTTTAAGATTTTTTAGTCAAACTCGAGCTTGCAAGCACAATGTATCTCATTTACGCCCCTACATCTGGTCAAGTTCACAGGTATATGTATATATATATATATATAAAATAAAAATAAACTAAAAGAATAGAAATAAATTACCGTAAAGTTATATCTTCAAGGTTTCCAATAGGTGTTCCGACGAGATACAGTCCAGGTTTGAGAGGTCCCTATAAGAAACCAAAACTGAATTAAACATTAATCCAAATAAATTTGAAAAGCAATATTAAAATAAAAAGTGAAAAGGAGTGGAATTTTACGCGTTTGGAGGACTGATCGGCAATTAAGTCGGTAAATTCCGGTGATATTTCGGAGGTCGAGCAAAAGGAAAGGAAGCTAAGTGTAGGGTAAAAGGAGATGGAATTGAAGGATTGAAGGCGTCGCTGAGAGGAGAACAAGTAAGAAGTGTAACGCCGGGATAGAGCGGCGGTTGCGAGGGAAACAGCGGTGGAAGGCAGTCGTCGGAGCAGCATTATCACTTAACTGAGTAGAGAGTATAAGGATTTATCCCTCCGAGAATTTTGAGTTTAACGAATGCCCATTCAAATATAGTTTGCATTTAAATACTAGGCCTAAAAGCCCAACATGGCCCTTCAACAAGCCCATTTATTCTACTTTTGTAATTTTTTTAGGCATAATAATAAATTTAGCCCTTAACTTTTACATTTTTATCAATTTGATCATTATTCCTTTTTTTAGCTAAATTTGACTATTAACCTCTCAAAAGGAGTTAACTTGTTTTTTTTTTTAACGAAAATTTTGACTAAAACATTAATCTTTTAGTGGTAACGTGGCAATTCTCATAACAGTTCACGTGTACTTCACTAACATGGCATTATTTGTCTTATATATCATAGTGAACAAATAATTTAAAATTTATAAAAGTATTAAAAAAATAAAAATACATTAAAATTTTAAAACATTAAAAAAAAACATGAAGTATACTTGGATTGTCATATAGGTTGCAATGTTTAAAAAATTAACATTTTAGTCAATATTTCTGTTAAAAAAACAACAATCCGATTTCTTTTAAGGTTGATGGTCAAATTTAATTATTTTTAAAAGTTCGGGGTCAAATTTAGCTTTAAAAAAAAATAAGGTTCAAATTGACAAAAAATGTAAATGTTAATGGATTTATTTATCATTATACTCTTTTTTTTTTTTATGAAATCTGAATTCACAAATATGCTTTGAATCTAAAATTATATTGAATGCGAGTATTACTATTTGAATCATTATTATTTATACTTATAATAAACCCTTAATTGAGTTCTCACGAGTCAACCAAGTATTATTTAAGTTATATTATTATACGAGTGTTTTGCCATTTATATTTTGATATAAAACCAATACAAATATAATTGTAATGATATTTGAACAAGTGACACAATACATTTTAAACATTTAAAATTATTATTTCAACCAAATATAAATTTTTAATAAATAAGTCTATTACATAATTTTTTTTCACCTACATCATGGGTGTGTCATAATCTAATAATTAATTAAATTATTTGTTAGATATTTAAATTCGTTAAATATTTGGATTTAGTAAGCCTGAAAACTTTTAATAAATATTTGTCACAAAGTTGAGAGTGCATTGATTTGTGTACTTACAAAAATTCAAGAAGATATGTCAGTATAGGATGCGTAATAATTAAAGCTCACTTGCATAGCAGAGGACACAAACACTAACCTAAGGCCTAGAAGACACTTAAATGGTATCACGGTTGCAGTTAAGTGGCTTATATGCCTCAAATTGGTGGTTCAACTCTCCGTACACCCAACTGAGTTTTAGATTATTATACATCCTATACTAACACCTCTCCCTTAGACCTTAAGTCTTGCAAGTCTGTGAATCAAGCTCACTAGACAGTTGCTCATGGAACATTGACTCTCAGCACGGCACAGGAGACAAAACCCCCATCGAGGGATAATACTTTCAATTGTTTAGGAATTGGCTAAATACCCGACAGACATACTTCAAAACCTTCTTTCGAAAGAGTCGATTCCCCAACAAAAACTAAGTCTCAAATCATATAATGAGAAAGAACAGAATTTTTTTCCCACTGCTTGAATCAACCCTCAATAAGATAATGAGAGACGTGTTGTGGAGAATCTCCAAACTCCTCTTTGTATATTTCTTCAATCATTGGTTTCCATAGCCGAACTCGAGCATTTATAAACCAATTCGATACCTGAAATTAACAACAACATCAATTGAAGCTTAAACAAATTGATAAATTTGTAGGTAAAGTTTAAATAAGATTATAAAAGAATTAATACTTGGTTCTTGGTCAACCCTGTTTGTGATGACAACATTTGCTTCTCAGAGTCTGTTGGATACCTGTTAAAACACCAAACAACAAATTTGGTTTAGGTAATGATTAATCTTAATCAAGTTATTTGAGGTTTAGGGTATTTGCATGTTGTTTTGGAGTTTGAGGCTTGATACCTATATATATATTAGTTCTAGTAGAAAAACGGTACAACCATTAGTCTGGTACTAACTACCTTGCTTTAAAATTTTGAGAGGCCAACGATAAAAATTTTATTCTGAAAAAGAATAAATTATATTTTTAATTTTTAGAAGGGGCTAAAATTGTAAATTTTTTTTATTTATTTGAATGACTAAAAAGCTTAGAATGAAAATTCAATACTTAAGGGGGACTAATAATTATTTTTTTCCATTTGACAGGGGCCTTGACCCCTGTCTACTCCCTGGCTTTGTCTTTGCAGATGACTTCCTACCCCCTTGAATTTTATGGTTTCCGTCTATTGTGCTCAAATTTGATATTAAGCCGATTCAAATAGATAACAATGACTTTTTTCAATTTACAATACTATCATGATTTTTTTTTTTAAGTTAAAAGGAATAGTTTTAAGAAGAATCTAGCTCGGTGTTTTAATAGTCAAAATAGAAAGAGAAATTTATGTCAAAATTAAAGATAAAAGTATTATGGAGCTCTTTGTACTAGGAGTTGAATTGCATTTTGATTTTTCTACTAAACAATGGACAAATTAGTCCCTATATATTAGATTAATGAGTAAAGTGATCTTTATGTTAAAAATTTCATCTATTTTTACTGTTAAAAATTGGTCATTATACGTTAGCTTTTAATAGTAGAAATGGATGAAATTTTTAATAGAAATGATTAATTTGCTCATTAATCTAACATATAGGGGCTAATTTTCCTTTTTTAAATAAATGAGACAAAATGCAATTGACTCTTAGTACAAAAGCTTCCATAGCATTTTGCCCTAAACTAAGCTATAAAATTAAATTTCAAATTTGAGCATACTAGAGAGACCAAAGTAATAATTTAATCCTTCACAGCAAAATCGAGTTGGATCAAGCTTAGCTTAATCTAATCGAGTTTTCGAATTCGGATCAAAATCGGGATGGAAAAATGAATTGATTGAGTAAACAAAAATCCACTTACGGGTGAAGGAAGTGCTGGAATAGCCAAGACCGAAGTATTGCAACAGAGGTTTGAGGCAATCCTCTAACAGGTCTCCATACTTGTCTTTGAACACACAATGTGTTACTATGCCTAAAACCTCTATCAAACAAGCTCATCCGCGACAACCCTCGGTCTATTCTCGGCAAATCGTGCCGAACCTTCGTTCTAATGCGATTTATTCGAGTCAAGATGGTATCTCTAAGCTTGCCAAAATGTCTACACATGGCTTGCAATGTTAAAGCTGTGTAACACCTTGCTGCTCCTACACCAACAATCGATTCGAATAAGGAAACCACTTGTTCCATTTGATTGTTATATTTCTCGTATTGGGTTTCGACCTGTAAATGAACCGATAATCGATGTTAGAATCGTGTTTGAATAAAAAAGAAAATCATGGTAAGTTGGTAATTGGTTTAGTTGTGACCTCCTCAAGTAATCCAATTAGCTTTGTAAGTGTGATGTGAAGTTCGTGTTTATCGGGCGATGGTACTATCTTGCTTCTGAAGAATTTGGAGGAAAGCTTTGGTGTTTCGTCGATATTTTTGAATCCGACATTGACGAGTTCGTTTAAGAGGGATTGAGCTGGTATTAGGTACCTCGAGTTCCCTATAACATACGTAGTTGGATGGCCTATGAAAGGGTAGTCATCACTTGTATCTTCTGCCCCAGGAAACGATGAACGGAGCATGCAAGAGCCGAGTGATAACGAGAGAGTTTGAGTTCTGTGGTGACGGTACGAGTCGTTAGGTGCTCCGAGAAGGTCCATCAGGTGTCTTGTGTGGCTAATCTCAGTGTTATAAGCATCAAAATGGTGTAACATACGACTAGTTCGATTCGGAGTCGAATCCCGGGACACCATTGTTAAGAGAAAATCAAGAACACTAGCCTGTGAGGAAAAAAAGAAAAATGATGAACACTTTTATTACAGTATCAGATGACAATGACTCACTGAGTCGACTACCCCATGTGACAGAACTGAAATGAGAAATATGTATGTATGTATGTTATTGGCTGAGAAGAAGTGAAGAAGATGACAATGGGGAAAAGAATGGTCCCCCAAACTTCATCCCTGATTTTAAAACAACAACCATAAGGCATCAAATTTTCAGCCTTTTTTTTTGCTGTTGTAAGTCATGCATTGGGATGTTGAAATGACAGTGAAAATCACGCAATATCTTTCAAGGACTTGCAGGAATATATATATATATATATATAAATGGGATTCTTTTGCTGTCAGAGAAAAGGGAGACGAAGGTGAAAATAGTACGAGATACCTATTTTTTAAAATTAAATTACATTTTATCTTTTTATTAAGAAATTAGATAAATTAGTTAATGTATATTAGATCAAGGAATACATTAATTCTTTTGTTAAAAATTAATTTTAAGTGTGATGATTAATCTTTGTACCAACAAATGGTTGAAAGAAAGGAAAGTAGACATTTTTTAGTGAAATTGTGGTTATTAAAAGGGGTTTACTTGCATTCACTCGCATCACGAGTACGACTAATCTCAAACTATAAAAACTGCAATTATAAAAGACAGATGTTGATGTTTTGGGTGGTCCTCTTGGATGTTTTTGTGAAATGATTGCCACTTCTTTGACATCATTCTTTAAGTTGTCACCCCACAAACGTTCTCTCACTACTTCATAGGTTAAACTTTAAAGCCTGCATAGTCTAATTCATGCATTAATTTTAGCTGCATGGCATTGAGTTCATTAGCAACATTCATGTCAACCTGTCAATTGTGGGTAGCTTCGGAATGGATGAGTTTAATTTAATAGGAATTAAATTGAATCGACTTTAGGTTTAGATTAAATATATTTTTTAAATTAGATCAAAGATGATAAGATTATTGTGTTGATTAGTAATATACATGATTTTTTAGTGGAATCAGCACATCAGGGGCGTAATTAAGGGTTGGCAGTGGTCTACACCTTTAAAATGAAAAAAAATTTATTTACTTCTTTTAAAATTTTTAAAATTATAAATTAGTAAAGATATATGCTATTAAAATGATAAAATTGTATTTTTACTATCGTAAAAATTACAATTTAATTTCAACCTCCCCTAAAAAAAATTTCTAACTTCATCCTTGTAACACGCATAATGAATAGTAAATAGTCGGATAGCTAGTGACAACAAATATACAAAGGGGTTTATAAAACTACTCCCCAACTTAATGAGCATATTTGTATTTCGATTATCCTCTCTAAACACTTGCTTTAGATGATATTTTTGTTATATTCTACCTAGTGTTTAGTAGATTGTTTTTGTCAATATAAAACGGGGACAGTCATTTTAACTTTATTGTGTTTTTGACATTTTTTTGCTTATAATTCGTTTGCACACCAATATAGATAAGGACAAATAAAACTTGACATGATTACACGAGTTGAAGCATTCATTAATTTGCGTTGAAGCTTTGTACAAATTAATTTCGGCATAATATTAAATTTAACCCTCAATGTTTATATTTTTTTGCTAATTTGACCATTATTCTTTTAACTAAATTTGACCTCAACCTTTCAAAATAAAGTCAATTCTCTTTAATAGAAATGCTGACTAAAATATTAATTTTTTAATGATATTAGCGTGACAACCCATGTGGTAGTTTATGTGTACTTTATGCTGATATAACATTATTTGTCTTATATACCACATCAACAAATAATTTAAATTTTATAAAAATATTCAAAAAAATAAAATATAAATATAAATAGTTCATAAAAATTTAAAAAATTAGTATGAAGTACACGTGAATTATCATACAAACTGCCATTTTAGAAAACTTAATATTCTAGACAATATTTCTATTAAAAAAACAACTCAATTATTTTTTATAGTTAAACTTACTTTTATAAGAAGGGTTAAAGATTATAATGACAAAAGATGTAGACATTAAATGCTAAATTTATCGATTTTCCGAAATTCAGTTTACTTCTAATCATATGTATTTCCAAAATAGCATACATCAATATCACAAATGAGAATACACTTATACAAAGAATCTTTATTCATACAAAAGCTATATATATCAATTTTTTTTCTTACCATATCTTTACAATATATGTATATATATACCTGCTACAACAATATATTTGTATGTTACAGATGAGTATATCATATACCCATATCTATATTCTATCATGACAATGCTTCGATCTAAAATGAAACGCATGACAATGCTTCGGTTTGTCATCGTATCGTGTGTCCCCCACCCGGAAAGCTCGCTCGAGGCGGAAGTTCTTCATCAGACTACAAAATCATGCATTATATGAGGATTTCCAAACCTTTCTTGTTGATTTCCTGGTTCCATGAAACGGAAATCCACCGTCTCCGATCCTACCGACGAATCCACCTTGTGGTTAGTTGATCCGGACATGGTAAATACTTTGTTTTCATGATTTCGTAAACCAAGTGCAAGTGAAACTTGATTGCCAACCGCAAAACCGTTCAATTCCGTTAAGTCATAAATGGTATCACCGGTCATAAGGGTACCGTGACCATGTTGGTTGAATGGGATTACAGTGTTGGGATAAGGGTTAGCAATGTTTTGGTACATTGATCTTGCGGTTGGCCTGTTCGGTTCTACATCGGGGATATGATCCGGTTTCGGGTATTGAACTTGTCCTGTTTGGATATTATCAGCACAAGCAACTTTGGATGTAATATTCTCGTGCAATTCTTCGCCTCTATCCTCGGATGCTGAAGAATTCTCACCAGTTGCTTTGGCTGCATTTTCCAAAGAAGATTTGAAGTTCGAGTCCATTTCACCAAACTCTTCTTTGTACATCTCTTCGATCATTGGTTTCCAAAGACGCACCCGAGCATTAATGAACCAATTTGCAACCTGATCCACACAAACTGTTAGCTACTAATGATTTACGGGTCAGATAATTGCATTTTTTGTCTCCATACCTGGTTTCGGGTCAGACCTGTCTGTTTTGCAAGCATTACTTTCTCCGAATCCTTTGGATACCTGGCCAAAAAACCGAACTCGGAAAGGGTTAACAAAACAGAAAGTCTCAGTATTAACATGAAAATAATGACCCGAACACGTACGGATGGAGAAAATGCTCGAAAAGCCAAGCGCGAAGGACAGAAACAGAGTTTTCAGGAAGTCCTCGTTGAGGCCTCCAAGCGTTTCGCATCACACCGAATTGTTGAAGAGCTCGTTGTTGTCTAAGCTGATGATCGACATAACGTAGACGCGGTATTACTGATCCTTGATTGTTCAATGAATTATCGTGCCCTCCGAGACTTCTTTGTGTCAATTGAATTTGGTTGCTGATTGCATCACGTAAACAACGGAAATGTCGGGAAATTGTTTGCAGGGCAAGTGAAGTGTACGGTTTAGCCGCCCCACAACCAGCTACCGAGTCGAAGGATGACACCAAGATTTTCATCTGATGGTAATATTGCCTGTATCGTCTATCAACCTATATAACAAAAACACAATCATTAACAACCTTGCGAGACAAGCAAAGTTCAATTAACATCGAAAACACTATTAAAGGCTCACCTCATCGAGCATGGACAAGAGCCTTGTCTTCTTGTTCTGCAATTCTTGTCGTTCCGTAGGTGATACCTTTGAAAGGTTATTAACCGACTCATTAGACTCGGATGATTTCAGTTGAGAGCTCACGTTTTTATCGAAATCGGGTTGTCTCAAAGCTTGTTGTACATTAATCACTTCATTAAGCAACTCTTGAACCACCTTGAGATATTTCGAGTTCGAAATAGTACTCGTAAAACCCGGTTGAAACTGATATATATCAGAATAAGCCTGGTATTGACACGGCAACGAAGGCAAAGAAACATCTGGTGGTATCTCCGATCCAAGACTAAGAGATAGTCCCTGAGATTGACAATTCACCGCGCTCGTTGTAATGTTTAACCGCCCGTTCACCGATTGTAACGAGTCACTACAAGGCGGAATCAATGAAGTACCAGACAAGATCTCTGTGAATTCCCCCATTGAAGAAGCTCGGTAAGGTACTGGTTTTTCGTCCTCGATCGATAAATCATCTCTCCGATTGGTAAAACTTGGATAATAAGTAGCCATTAAAGCATCACCAGTTTCCCCCACAAATCAAAATGATTGCTGCATAATAATATATATATATATCAAAGCTATTTCAAAGTTCTCTAATTCTATCGATAAACACAAAATCCGAACATGAACCAAATAATGCCGAAACAAAATCAATAAAACAGAGAAACAAGCAAAAAGAAGCATAAGCAAAGCCTAAAATTCAGATAAAAACAAAAAGATAATCATGGAAAACAGGAAGGAAAACACATAATTAAAGAACAGTGAAAACCCAGATTTTAAAAGGGAAAAATAGTACAAAGTTTACAACTTTTTTGCTCTTTTTTTTTTTTTCAATTTCATCCCTCATCACCATCATCACTAAGTACCCACTGTTAATCAAATACCCAGAAGAACCATAATTGAAAACCCAGATTCTATAAGGGGAAAAAAGAAGAAAAAAAGTACAAAATTTACAACTTTTTTGCTCTTTTTTTTTTTTTTTTTTAAGAACTTCTTTTCAGTTTCATCCTTCATCAATCATCATCACTAAGTACCCACTGTTACTCAAATAGCCAGAACAACCAAATGAACCGTAAAAAGTTTAAAAAGTTTTCAAAGTTATCATCTTTTTTTCATTAAAATCAATCGTTAAAGCTTCTTAAAAACTAAAGACTCAGAACAAAGAAGGATTAAAAGTGAAAATACCTGGAAAAAGGAAGAAGCTTGAAAACAAGGAGACAAAAAAAAAAAAAACAATCCCAAGAAATATAATCATAAACGTAAACCAGCTCTCTCCCTTCTTCCTTATCATTGGAACATTGACACCAACCCAAAAGAAAATATTATTAATTTATTATTAAAATAATTCTATACCCAAAATAAATAAATAAACAAATAATAATAATAATTGATGACAACAACTGTAATATTTTAATTTTAAGAAACGATGATGATGAAGAATATTTGAGAAACCAAACAACAATAGTTGCTTAATTTGTCAAATCTTCTTACAAAGAATATCTCACGTGTAATAAACAAAAAAAATAGGGACCAAAAAACACAAGAGGCAATAAAGATGGGTCTTTTATTATTTTCTTTTTTTGGGTGTTGGTTTTAAGCAAAAATGGAGGACCAAAAACAAAAGGGTGGGTATTGTTTTTTTTTTTTTCATTGCTTAAGTTAAGAGAGTTCAAATGCTAACTACCAGTTGGTAGACCTATTACCCGCCCTTAAACCTTCTTTTAACGCATAAAAATGGCGACTTTTTTTAGGGGTTTAATTCTGCTCTTAGTGTTTATACTTTTTGCATGTTTAGAATTTAATCCTTTTATTTTTAATTTCGAAATGTTACTCTTTTTGATTTAATAATTGAAGTTTATTTGATACATGAGTTGAGTCTAGTCGAGACCCACTTTTTAAAATATTAAATATTTTTTTTAAAAGAGATATATGACAATTTTTTAAAATTATTTGTAAAATAAAAAAATTGCGCTATTGATGTACCAAATACTAACCATTTTTATATTAGTATTTGTATATATTTAAATTTGTGGCTGTTCATGGACAAAACTCTTTATCCAACTTATGGACAACTTATCAAAGAACCTCCATTCAATTCTATTATATGATTTTTCAACTTATTTTAAAAGAAATTACTCACATGATGAAAGTCGATAAATAAATAAAAAATATCGATTTTCATTTTGTTTCCTAAATCAATGTCGAAATACCTTACAACCCGGATTCAAAATAAAAAACCTTTAAGCTTCATGTTCAATATTTTTATTTGCTTATTTAACCTTCCAAAACGTGTAGTATTGGCCATGTGAGTAACTTTTATATTTCAAAACTATGGCATAATTTAATTTAGCTGAAGTTCTGTAATAGTGTTATCAATTTGACTTCAATTGCTAAATCCAAAAGAAAATAGAGGGATTAATTCAAAAATGTATAAAGAGTACAGGGATTAAAAGTAAAAGTAGACCAATTTTAGGATTATTTTTTTAAAAAAATGGGTAGGAAACATCTAAAGCTATCGGATATGGTTGTTTTAAAATAATTAATAAACTAAAAAACAAGCAAAAAAAATAAAAATAAAAAAGTGAGAGATAGACTAAAAATGTTAGCTGTACTTTGCAGTTGGTGAGAGTGACAAACACACACGTTATTACCACGCGTATGCTTCTATACGCTTACCGGCATTTGCCTAACGAACTCTCTTTTTCTTCAATATATTTTTTTAAAGTCTTTGTTTTATATTTTTTTCTGGATTAATTGCAATTACATCCTCCATTATGCTCTACATTTTAATTTAATATCTAAACTTCAAAACCTATGTTTTGAATATCAAATAGCTTCTTTCAGCTTAGACATTAAATGTTAGACTTAGAGCATATTTAAAATATACGGATCAAATTGTGGTAGAAGTATCATAAAGAGGAGTCAGATTGCAGTTTGCCTCCTTTACTCAGAAGAGCACACTGATTCTTTTTGTTAAAAATTCCATTCATTTTTACTGTTGAAACATGTAACCTCATTTTGAATAACCATTTTGCTATTTTTTGTAGAGGAAGCAAAATGCAATTCGACTCATAGTATAAATACCTCCATTGTACTTTTACCATCAAATTGTAACTACATTGTTTGCTTATTGTATGGACAAATTTGATTTGAGAGGTTAAAATAAAAAGAAAGAGTCATCTTCGATTTTATTGATGTTGTGTTTTCTTTTAATGTGTGAGATTCAAATTGTTATTACAATTGTTATTCGTGTCATATTTGAATAAGTATTTAATTCCTAAATCAACCGCTAAGCTGATGGAAGAATTTGATTGATATGGACTTAATTGGAGTATTTTAAAGTTCATTGTCCAATTTAGAATATCTGCAATAATCTAGGGACGTTCAGTGGAATTAGCTGATCTTTCTTTATATTTTTTAATATTATTTTTTGGGTTGGTGATTGAATATTTATGGGCAATTCAAGAACACATGAATCATGGGATTCTGTCTAATTCCCAATTTTTAAAAGGTGAAAATTATGTATATATTATTTGGTCAAAGGGAAAAATTATATGCATTGTGTAACATAACAATAATTTACCCTTTTTAATAAAATATAAAATAAACATCATTAATATTATTAAAATATATTATTCATTTTTATAATATTTTTTTGAATTTTAATATTTTAAATGTATGATAATTTGTGATGTTTCCATGTTTAAGTGATTAGTACATTCGAGTTTTAATCTCATGAATGAAAAAAACTTGAGTCGACTTTAAATTTAATCAAAATCCGATATATGTAAAAGATATCTAATAAGTTCATACCAAAAATAAAGTGCAACTAATTTTTGTTCTCATCATTCTTGCCTTTTAAAGTAAAAAAAGAAAGTGAACCTAAAATCTTTCCTTTTTATGTTTTTATGACTAAAAAAATAAGTTTTGTTTCTTAAAATGCAAGTAAAATTCTCTTAACAATAAAATCAAAATTAAATATTATATGATGCCTTAAACTTGTTGCAATTTAAATTATCTACATTCTTTCGAGAAAAAATTGTAAAATATTGTATGTCTAAAATTGATGAATCTCTCAATATGTTCGATATTATTTTCAGTAAAGATTTTGCTTAAAGATGAGTCAATGACGAGTTCATAGAGCAGCAACATGGTTTGACTATAGCGCATTTCCAGGCATTCGAACTCTCAACAGAGACAATAAACAAAGCCCCCATTAGAGATAATACAACCCGTTAAAGGGTCTGCGAGTTCCTAATGAATGACACTGCACAAACTTCTTCGACAAAATCAATCTCATATCAATAGTATTTATTTTAAGAAATTTTAATATATGCAATTACTTCATAAAAAAGCAAGTGGGGATTTTGGTTGGTTACCAAAAGGAATATAATATTATACACATGCAATGTGTTGTACATGTTTTTATGTACCTTTTTTTTTCATTGGATTATAATTTAAATGGACAAATAAGTGTAATTTTCTAAGTTATTTATTATTTCTTTAGACTATAGTAGAAAGAACAAAGAATATGAGATTATTGAAGAATAATTATACAATTTTTTTTTTGGAAATAATAACTTGTCAATTTAATATATTTGTTGAAATGCAATACATGTTTATTTTTTAATTTATGTGAAAATAATTTGATTTGCTTTTATGGTGTTTGTTATATTATGAAATAGAACAAGATAGTAATGCAATACATCAAGTTTGTTAACATAATTCGGATCTATGTCATTTTGCAGTAGTCATTTAGTTTGGTTCCCCCTTATCTCTCCATCCAGATTCCTTTAATACCCCTTCTCAACTATTGGTAAAGTAGTCATACTTCCTTCACCTAATTGAGAACTTGATTTAGCGGCTCTTTCTAAAAGGCGCAAATGCAAATAAAAAACATCTCCTGGATAAACTTCACGACCTGGCGGTCTTCGTAATAGAAGAGACATTTGGCGATAAGCCTGTGCTTGCTTGGAATGATCATCATAAATGATTAAGGTGTGTTGTTCACTATACATAAAATATTCAGCCAAAGCAGCTCCTGTACAAGGAGCGAGGTATTGTAATGTAGCTGGGGAATCCGCGCGCTTGGCTACCACAATGGTATACTCCATCGCTCCCCTTTCTTGGAAAGTGGTCACTACCTGAGCCACAGAAGATGCTTTTTGACTAATAGCTACATAAATACATATTACATTTTGCCCTTGCTGATTGAGAATCGTATCCATGGCTATTGCTGTTTTACCGGTTTGTCTATTCTCAATAATTAATTCTCGCTGACCACGTCCTATATGTTTCTGACTGGATTCTCTAATGACTCAAAACAAATAACATTACTTCGCAGGATTCTAAGAATTTGTTTACCCTTATTACTCGTGCTCTCTGAATTATTTAAAAATCAAGAAACAAGCTTCTTTAAAAAAAAAAAAAGTGATCCCAATTCAACGAGTGCACTCTTAAGAATCAATAATTTCTACTGATCTATTATTCACTCTTTCACCTCCGACCCTCCCATTCCAAGAACCCTTAACATCAAAAGATGAAATCCTTACTGGACTCTCTACCTTAGCACAATTTAATCTACACACTAACTTGGCAACACAAGATAAATGAGTGTCATGTGTCATCATATGACTCATTTTGGGTCTTGTCTGTAATATTTTACTGACCGAATACATTTTATTAAATGATGAAATTATTTAAATTTCTTTTTTTTATTTTCTATTTGTTAAGTATTAAACAATTTTTTTTAAAAAAAAATTACGTTTAGAAAATTTGAGAACAATTTAAAATCCGAATCCCATGCCACAACATTTTTCCAAAAGCCTTACATTTTTTATTTGGTCAAATTCTAGTTTTACTCCCTGTACTACACATAAGTTAAGGATTTAGTCTTTATATTCTAGTTTGATCATTTTTAATTCTTGTATATTTTGAAATTTTAGTTTTGACCCAAGCACAAACTATTAACTTCTACTATTTTCAAAATTATGCAACGAATATATTATCATACATGTAGTGCCATGTCATCTTATTATTTTCACATAATATTCACACAATTTTTTATTCTTATTTTAGTTAATGAATTTAACAACTATCTTTTAAATCAGGATTATTCAAAAAGTATAATGGCTAAAAGTGATAAAATTGAAGAATGGGGACTAAATCTACAATTTATGCATAGTATGAGATTAACTGTAGAATTTGACCTAACGGAGTTTACTGCTACCGCTTGTATCAAAACTAAAAATTCAAAAAATGCATGGACTAAAAGTGATTAGGTTAGATTATAATGACTAAATTCACAATTTAAACATGGTACAAGGACTAACAGAAAGTTTTGACATCTTTTTTTAATTTATTAATTTCGACATAAAATTCTGTGACCCATAAATAGAGATGGCAACAAGGTAGGGGTAGTTTTTTGACAGCTTCAATAGACCCCTAACACAATCAAACCCGACTCGAAATTAAATATCAATTTACTTGTCTCAAATTCACCTTGACTCTAATTGCCCTAATCTTATATGCCATAAATATTAAAATTTTTAAATATTTTGATCAAAATATAATAATATTTTTATATTTTTAATTATATTTTAATAATATTATTAATTTTTTTCTAAGTATAATTATACTAAAACAAATGTTTATATAAAATTTATTATCATATATATTTAAATTAATATTATATATAAAGAGATATTTTGATAATAATATTGAGACGAGCGAGATGGATTTCCCCAAAACCCGATCTGGTTATTTGAAAAACTAGACCCAATTGGACCTGAAACCTGGACCCTATCGGGTCGGATCGGGTCAAAACCCATGTCCATGGTTTTTTTTCCATCCCTAGCCACAAGTAAAGCTGAAAAAGTTGGCCTCTTCTTTCCCAGGAAAAACAAGATAGAATTTACGATGACGAAAATCCATAGCAGGCAGTCATAAAACACTACCCATTTAGCTATAGCATTTCAAGCAGCTTTGCTTCGTTGCTTTTTTCAATTCAAGGTAACTTCTTTTCCTATAATTCTACCCAGTTAAGCAAAATTTTTCATTGATTTTTTTTTTTTTGGGTTTTTGTTTCTTTATCAAATAAGCTTAGCATTGGGTTCAAAGATGGTTATTCGGTTTTAAATTTGAGGATTTTATTTGGATTTTTATTTTAATTTTTGGGTTGAAAGCTTTTAAGTGTAAAACATTCATTTCAATTGCTTAATTATGTAAAAGATTTCTCTCTTTTTTTTTAGTATTATATTTAATTTGTTGCTGGGATTGGGTTATAACTTAGTGTTATGTTTTTTCTTTTGATTTGTTTTGTAATATGTTTTAAATTAGTGTTACATATGTTTAAGAACCAATGATTAAAAATGTGAACAATGTTGAACCAGAAACACTAATGCTTGTACTGGTACTAGGAATTTACCGTGATTGTTGCAGAGGATTTTTTTTTTTTTGGTAACCTTTACTAAAAAATTTTCATGTGCAAGTAACGATTTGGAGTCGATATTCCTCGATTAGTACAAAGATAAATCCTCCGATACGAAATTTTAGATATGGTATAGTGTGGTGTGTTTTCACGACTTTATGTTTTAGATCATTTGAATGAGTGGGATTTGATAGTTGATCTTGTTCTGTTTTAACATTTTCCCCGTTTTTGCTCTACCTATCCGATAAAAAATCTCGAACATTGTCTCTTCAACAGGTAGTGTTGCCATGATTCTGAATGGCTTTACCTTTCCGTCGAGGTCTGTTTCGGTGAGTTCAAGGCTTCGTAAGCCTGTGCCGTGTAGCTCTAGTTTTGCATGCTCTCATCATTTGGCTACCACAGCTCTATTTCGAAGCAGCAGTGAATCTGGAGGTATATGCAATGGCTTACACTTTTTTTTGGTTTTTCCATTCTGTGGTCTTGCATTGATGAATGCCTCAATTCCGAACAATTTTTCTTATTTTTTCTTTTGTACAAACTGTCCAATCTCTTAGATGTGTCTTTCTTGCGCCTTTCTGCTGCATCATCTCCGTTGTTGAGTGGGGATCTAGGTGGTCTATCACAAGCTTTACCGTCATTACCTAGGCGTCGTGGATCTAATTTGGTGCCTCGAGCTTCAAAGGATGTCCCGTACAGTTTTCGTTTTCCACCGATGACTAAGAAACCCAAATGGTGGTGGAGGACTTTAGCGTGCCTTCCTTATTTAATGCCTCTTCACGAGACGTGGATGTATGCAGAAACAGCATATCATTTACACCCATTTTTAGAGGACTTTGAGTTTTTGACCTATCCGTTCCTCGGAGCCATTGGAAGTTTACCGAGCTGGTTCTTAATGGCATATTTCTTTGTTGCATATCTAGGGATAGTGAGAAGAAAAGAATGGCCCCATTTTTTCCGATTTCATGTCGTGATGGGCATGTTATTGGAAATTGCCTTGCAGGTAATAGGGACCGTTAGCCGGTGGATGCCACTCGCAATATATTGGGGTAAGTTCGGGATGCATTTTTGGACAGCCGTGGCATTTGCTTACCTCTTCACCATTTTGGAGTGCATAAGATGTGCACTTGCCGGTATGTACGCTGACATTCCTTTTGTATGTGATGCTGCGTATATCCAAATTCCATATGATTAATAATTGAAAACATACGGTAGAAACTGTTCTAAATTTGCATTATGCAGCGTTTATTTCGAATGGAAAACTTTTCATGCAGATATGAATGTTTTAAGTTGAACATCATTCTCATTTTTCCGATGACAATCGTGCTAAAGCTGTTCCGGTTTTAGTTATTATTAGTGTTATCCTGATTACCCTTTCTTTTAACAATGATCCATTTCTGATTAACGTTAGCGTTATTGATGATTTTGCTTTCGGTGTTGCTATTTTTAATGTCCGAATCGTTTTGTTTCGTCTATTTGCTTGCAATCTAATGGCTCCATGGTGTAGGAATAGTCCAATGTTGGTTCGGTTAAATCGGTTTTTCGATTTTTTTAAACCGAATCGAGCTATTGTACTCCTCTAATAATATGAGGCCTTTCCTTTTATGGTAGAGTCTATGACAAACATGTATAAGCTTTAGTTCCATGTTCCATTAAAAAAAGGGTAAACCACCCAACTACTTATAAGTTTCTTTTTTTGTTACCCAATTGTGAAAAGTTACAAAACGGTCATCCAACTATTCGATTTTGTCTTATTTGGTCACCAACTAACGGCAAGATGACATGACAGCTTTTAAAATTGGTAAAATAACAACTTTAACTTTCAACATTTACCCATTGTGTAATTTGATTTGATTTTTCTTTGTTACCCTTTCACCAACTAAAATAAATAAATTTGTCAACTAAATTTGATTGAAAATATAACAAAATTGGAAACACTAAAAAATTCAAGATAATAATTTTTATCTTCTCATTCTTTTAAAATTAACCTTTCAATGTAAAAAGAAAAACCGAAATTACAAAAGAGGTTAAATTACACAATTTGTAAATGATAAAAGTTAATTTTTTTTAGAATCTAACACTAAATTAATACGATGTATAAATACTGAAGGTTAATGTTGCTATTATATCTATTATAGAAATTGTCAAATTATTTTAATTATTCAGGATAACAAAAATTAAATAATTACATGATAACAAAAATTACTAATAATAAAATAATTATTTATATAATTTACCTAAAATAAAAAAAGAAAAAGAAAAACAGATCTTACTTTGATGTTTGTCGGAAACCCACTCATCAAAGTGGTGATCTGAGATGATGCAATTGTAACCTACAAAACTTTTGTGAATTTTAATTGTTTTTAACACAATTATTTGGATTTATTTAATGTTTTAGGTGGGGATGTCATTTTAATCTTACATCATATTTTGTCTTTGTGTGCCTTTCTTGCTATTTTCCATTCTACCGAAAGCCCCCATAAAGTCTTTGAATTTAATATTTTTTTTCTAATTTAATCCTTAAAATCAACTTAATTGAAATGATTCGAATTTTTTAGAAACTGTTACTATCACAAATTGAGTACATGCTCGAACAACTATAAAATAGTATTATTATTACAAATAAAATATATTCACAAGTATGATATAATTACAAATACATGTTAGAGTAATTATAATGTAAAATTAAGCCATTACAAAGCATAATGGATGAAGAATGAGTTTTTTTAAGTGTTGGTACTATAAATAGAATACATTCACAAATACAATATAAGTATAAATACATGTTCGAGTAACTACAACATAGAATTAAATCATTACAAATCATAACAGACAAAGAACCGAAAAGAATCTAGACAAAATCCATACATGATATACGCACAAGATGGACATAAGAGACACAGACATCGCATTTACACATGGTGGTAATCAAGAACCTAAATTCTTTACCTTAACCAACAATGCAAGTCTGTGATAAAAATATCATGTTACATGATATGAGAGTTTGAGTTCAATCCTTAATAATTCCACTTTACTATCAATTATAAGAGAGACAAAAAATATTCAAAAATTTTAAAACTTGAATTTTCTTAATTTAAATTAACTCATAAATCTAAATTAAGGTAAATGAATCATGGTGGGAAATTTTTAGTGATTCCAACAAAGATGTCTTCTTCTTCTATTATGGAAAGACTTTCCACCATAGAAAGAAGTAAAATAAATATAAAGTGCTTATGTCTTTGCTTGCGTTATGACAAATATATAATTCAAATAAACACATGAAAGCTATTTAAAACTATTGGTCTCTTCCATTAAGCAAAAGGAAAATGACACTATTTTCTTCAAATGGATCCCCTTTTTAAAATTAAAGCTTCACGCTTTCATCATTTCTTTGGTTATTAAACTAAGCATGCAACTGCAATCATGCACAACAAAGCAATTTGAAAGGGATTCCAATGGGGTTTGTTCGGTAAAAATATTATGGAGGTCTCTATAGTAAAAGTCAGATTACAATTTTCTCTTTTTACTAAAAAAATGGACAAATTAATCAATGTATGTTAGACAAAAAAGCAAATTGATTCTTTCTATTGAAAATTTCATTTATTTCTTTTGTTAAAACTCGCATGGTTGACGAAATAACTAGACAATTACACATAGTGTGCCATGCGCCCCTTATGTTGACATATAGGGATAAATGGATGAAATTTTTAACAAAATGATCCTTTTTTTTTATTTGATCTAATGTATAAGGACTAATTTGCCTATTTTTTGAATAGATGGGGCAAAATGCAATCTGACTCCTAATATAAGGGCCTTCATGGTGTTTTTACTAAGTTTATTTGGGGTTTTGGTTAATGTGGGTTCGGATTAATCAAGATTCAAATTAGTTAATATTTTGGTCAAATTATGGTTTTAGTAGATTCAAAATTGATGTTTTTTAATGAAAGAATTGACTAGACTCTTAAAATTTCTTCGACATTGACTTGACAATCTACATGACAATTCACACGTATTTTTAAAAGAAACAAAAAAAAAGTTCATAATTTTTTCTAAAAAAATAATCCCTACTAGTAATGAAGTACACATGAACTGTTACGTGAGTTACCACATCAGCACCATACAAATTTTAACAGTTCAAATAGCTTTTCAATCCAAAACAACAACTTAACTAAATTTAAAAGGTTGTGAGTCAAAGTGATAAAAAAAAAAAAAAAGAATTGGGACCGAAGTGACAAAAGGAGAAAATATGACTGGCTAAATTTGTTATTATAAAAAAAAAATTAAAAAGCTTACAGAGAAATGGAGACATGATTAAGTGTAAAATGAATATTAAAAACTTAAGCACCGCCAATTAAGTTAAGTAATGATAAGTAGGATGGCATCTCAATTAAACTATAAATAATCAAAGGGGAACATGACAGCCCATATCTCTGTGCTGAAGGGTCACCTTTAAGCCATTAAATGGCTTTTATATGCTTAATCTTTGCTTAAATCCTTAATCAAATTATAATTTAAAATTTAATCCCTATACTTTTATTTTCAAGAATTTAATTTCTCTGCTTTTCAGATTTCAAAATTCGGATCCAATTATTAACACTGTTAAATTTTTACTGTTAAATTTATTGATTTGATATTTTAAAATAAAAAAAACTACTCGCTCGGCAATAATGCAACTAAAAAAAATGAATTTGTAATGAATTTGAATTTAATAAAATAATTTTAATAGTGTTAATAGTTGGATCTGAATTTTGAAATCTGGAAAAGCATATAAAGTAAATTCCAAATTTACAAAAAGTACAATGATTTATATAAAATAAAATTTTGTGAAAAAAATATATAAAAGTTATATTCATAAAAAAAATGTAAAATACATACGAGACTTCGATTAAAATGATAAATACGAGGTTTTAAAGATTATGGTGTTTTAGGTTCGTATCCCATAATTTGTGAATGTCGTTTCTAGATTTATTCTGTGTATAATTTGGTTTTTATATACTTTATATAAAAAGATAAAGGTATCTTTTTAATAATATTTATTATTTTGTAGAAAAAATTCAATCATTTTTCAATTAAATTGATATCACATTGACTTGTAACACCTAATATTTTAATAATCGGATCGATAATTAAACCGATCATACTACCATTTCTTGATTCAATTAAATTATAAAAATTTATAAAATTAATTTAACCAATTTTTTATCATAACTTCAATTTTTATGTCTAAATTGATATACTAATTGAATTCCGATTCAATTGATTTAATTAATCGATTGAGTATTAAAAAAAACATTGATTCAACGTGCCTGAGAGTGGGGATTTTGACTGCCCACCATTGAATTCCTTTACTAATAAATTAAATTGTCATACTAATTTGTCTCTATATATAACCTTGTTAATTAGAGTATTAGTTTTAATATAAAATACATCAAATTTTAATTTAAGTTATTCCAACTTGAAAATATCTAAAACATTTAGATAATTTTTAATGAATTAAAGGCATAAGAAGAATTTTAAAACTTTGAATTAAACATTGTACATTGAACCTTTACCAAGAAAAAAAACTATGGGCGTTTCCATAAAGTGGCACAAGAATCAACAAACAAGAAATTAGTGGCACTCAAATTGGGAGATTTAATTTTTTTTTTCTTTATAATTTTTTTACTAATTCCATGATATCATAGTTAATCTTATCTTGATATTGATAATGTTTAGTGGCAAAGCAAGACGATTAAAAGTGTCACGTTCTACAATATATAGAAATTTGATTTTAAAATAATGAATAAAAGAATTTATGTGAATGAAAAATTGGTTTTAAAAAACATTTGCTTAAAAAATAAGAGGTTGGTAATGAATTCAAAAAGTTTGAGAATAAATATCTTACTAAATAATCACACTAATGATTGCCATGCATTCAATGCAATTGAGTAGGTTTATTGTATGTGAGATTTTTATGAATAATATCTATGATTTTGAGAAAGGTGAAAACAAGGGCCAAATGTCCAATATATACTAAAAAAAACAAAAATTACCGGAATATATCAGTTTCAAAAATATTTATCGGAATAGACCAGTTTCCTCAAAAACGCATCCACATCAGCGCGTTTTTGGGGGAAAAAGGGCTAAAGCGCGTCCCTTAGGGCGCGCTTTAGCCCGTGTAACGGTAAAAAAAAAAACTATAAATACCCCCCAACCCTTTATTTTTTTCACACTTCAATCCTTTCTCATTTTTCTCTCAATTTTCTCTCAAAGTCCTTGAAATTTACGCTCAAATTTCAAAATAGTCCTTTACTATTTACGAAAAAGCCCTTTATAATTTTTTTAATATATCTATTTTTTGGAAAATTTTAAAATTTTTTATCGGATTACAATGGCCGGGGAATTACGTCGCCTAGACAACAAACACATTGCCGTCGAGCAAATGAAAATGGTAAGTTTTAATGTTAATTTTTCAATATTATTAAATGTTTTTAATTATGCAATTTTAATTAATTTTGAATTTTATAATTTTTTAAACAGTCAGTAGATCGGGTGTTGGAATGTTATATTCGCAACATGCCTGGTCCCCCATCGCCGTTGATCGAGAATTACCTGCGGGAAGCGGGTTTTTAGCACGTGGCCACGATAGGCCGGGGGTTCAAGTTGGAGTCGCCTTTGATCAGTGCGTTGATAGAGAGGTGGAGACCCGAGACGCACACTTTCCATCTGCCATGCGGAGAGTGTACCATCACCCTAGAAGATGTGCAGTTGCAATTGGGATTACCGGTGGACGGGTCGGTAGTCACCGGGTCCGCAACATCTATCGATTGGATGGCCGTATGCTACGAGCTTCTGGGTGCCATTCTGGATAGAATTCAAGGAGCTCGGATCGATATGGCCTAGTTACGAGACGCATTCCTGCAGCCGAACGAGGGTTCGACCGAAGAAGAAAGAATACGGTATGCTCGGGCATACATGCTTCAGATAATTGGAGGCTATCTGATGTCGAACCTCTCTAGAAACCTCGTCCACCTGAGATGGCTCCTGAAACTTGTTGATTTCAGAGCAGCCGGTGAATTGAGTTCGGGGTCTGCCGTGCTATCGAGGTTGTGCCGGGAGATGTGAGGGGCGACGCGGCCGAGTAAAGCAAAAATCAGAGGTTGCCTATAACTATTGCAGTCATGGGCATGATTTCGATTTCCATTTTTACATCCTCGACTCGACCAGCCATATTCATTCCCACTGATAACGAGGTAAATTTAATATTATATTTTACAATTATTTTGTAGATTTATAGTATAATTGCATGCTAAAAGTTTATTTAATTAGGTAGAACCATTCGGCGGGTCATGTTGGAATACTTAACTCGCTTGAGGATATACGGCTCCTATTGGAACAACGGTCGGAATCACAAGTAAGTTTCGAATTTCGTTATTATAATTTAGTATTTCGTATGTAGTGTCTAGTATTATGTATATAACTAATATTTTGGTAATGTTAATATAGTTTCAATGGACGCCGTACGAGGATCCCAAAATTCAGGCAGTAATTACGGAGGAGTTCCTCCAAAATCCAAACAGTTGGCACGTTAAGGTCCCACTAATCACCTACGCGACCGTAGAGATGCACCAGTCAGATCAGGTGCTGCGACAATTTGGATTCCGGTAACCAATTCCCGTGCCTCCTGAGGTGCTCGATGATGAGCACACAGTGGACTTACGGCAGCCGCACACGGATTGGCCAAGATTTTGGTCAGGTCATATCGAGACGTGGGAGAACCGGTATGACTTTTTACCTAACCGGGAACCGATCATCGTTCCTGAGTTAGCGTGCGTGCCGGAGTACATGCCACGGTTTAGAATCCATGGCAAGCCGTATCTGTTGTCGGATGATGAGAGGCGACGGTAAATTCGCGAGCGAAGAGAACGTCGGGCCCCTTTACATCCAAGGAGAAGGGGTGATGAGACGGGGCCAGCAACATCGCCTACACACGATCATCGGGCCCGAAACGAATACCTACACGATTCGGGCAAAGAATAATACGCCTACACAATCACCGGCCCATCAGTTCAAAGAGAACAACACCGATATCACAATATCCCACGCTTTATGCCAGTGCGTACCTACCCTTATATGTATCCTCCTAACCCATATATGTTTCCTTTTCCTAGTCCCATCCCAGGTTGGAATGCATGGCCGGGTTCGAGCCCGTTCTCAACTACTCCCGGAAGCCAGCCGATCGTGAGATCGACATCGCATGTGGGATTAGAGGAGGCGCCGTCGGGGAGCAGTTCTTTCTACCATCTTTGCTTTCACCGTGACGGATGCGATCCACCCCGCCGTGGTTTATGCAAACACCTCCGGGGTCATTATTTTATCAAGGTGGGTCATCATCGCAACACCTAGAACCAGACCCATTGCCCGAGGAACCCGATTCTCCGCCCGAGGTTCTACGACCCCGTCGGAAGCTAGAAGAAGGAGGAATCTAGCTCGTAACCGTCGACCGCCCCCGTGTGGCACTGGTTCCCACCGGCATCAGTCCTAAACCCTAATTTAGTTTTGTAATTTTTTTTGTAATTTAATTATGTTTATATTTGATAAAATTTGAGTTTAATTTTATTTCTTTTGTAATTTAATTTTTTTTGTAATTTAGTTTTAATATCTTTGATAAAATAGAAATGGTTTAATTTTTATTTTTTGCAATTTAATTTTTTTATATTTAATAAATTTGAGTTTAATTTTATTTCTTTTGTAATTTAATTTTTTTAATTTAGTTTTAATATCTTTGATAAAATAGAAATGGTTTAATTTTTATTTTTTGCAATTTAATTTTTTTATATTTAATAAATTTGAGTTTAATTTTATTTCTTTTGTAATTTAATTTTTTTAATTTAGTTTTAATATCTTTGATAAAATAGAAATGGTTTAATTTTTATTTTTTTGCAATTAAATTTTTTTATATTTAATAAATTTGAGTTATTGTACAAAAGTTCATCGTTTTCCTCCAAAAAAATAGAAATTACATAGCTAGCAGGAGACAAACAAGCTAAGAACACGGTCAACTATTCCGATTTGGACACGAGCGAGATGTATGGCCCAGGTTCCTACACCACCCGCACCGCCGACTTTGGTTGGTCGGTTCCCGGATATCCATATTGTTGCGTATTCTAGTCGAGGAAGGTCGACCTTTTGGTTTGCGCCTCAATTGTCTATCCGACAACAGCTTATACGGTGTAAGCGATACCGATGGCCACTTACGTTCATCTGGGACTGGTGGGAATACGTGTTTCCACACGTTGTACATGTTTTCTAATTTGTACACTTCGTCGACATAGCTCATGGGATCAAGACGAAGATTATGACAAGCCGCAAGTACATGAGCACATGGGTAACGAAGTGCATCAAATATCCCACAGTCGCATGCCCTATTTGTCAAGTGTACATGATAATGCCCGTCAACAATACCTTGGTTCGGTCTGTCAAACCCAGTGACACGAAACCATAGGCTGTCGCGGTCGTGACACACTGTGTGCATGGTGTTCGCCCCGTGCCTTCCCACGATTAATTTCTTGCAAGACCTTCGGGCTCCATGCATGGCCTCCTTGCATCTGCCCTTGATAACTCGCTGCTCTCTTCGGAAATAGTGCCGCTAAACGAAAGTATGTCTCCTGCACAACCGCTATAATCGGCAGATGACGGATTTCTTTTAGCACAGAATTTATGCATTTGGCCAGGTTTGTGGTCATATGACCATATCATAGACCGCCGTCATATGCTTGTGTCCACTGTTCAAAAGGAATATTGCACAGGTACTCTGCGCCTTCGGCGTTATCTGCGCACAAACTGGCCAACATCTCGTGAAAACGATTTTTATTGATCTCGTACCCTGCCAATATACGTTGATAGCGAATATTACATACCACTCTTCTATTGCGAATAAATTGAATTTTTGAAAAGAAATTATATTAATAGATATTTCATACCCATATCGGTCATTTGCCGTTTTTGTCTTTTAGATCGATGTTGCCCACAGTAGTTGGATGAAACATGCCTCAGGCAATATCGATGGTGTGTGCGATGCCACATGCTTCCCTGTCGTTCTATTGCCACAAGTATTCCAGGGCCCCGATCCGATATAACGCATATGTCAGGTTGAGGGCAGACATGCCTCCTTAACCTAGATAAGAAGAAGTCCCAGTCATCAGCTGACTCCCCTGGTGTTATTGTGAACGCAATCGGAAGGATTCTCCCACAGCCGTCTTGTGCCACAGCTAGCAATAGCCGATGCGTATATCTACCATACATGAAGGTACCGTCAATTTGTACCAATGGCTTGCAGTATGTAAAAGTATCTCGGCATTGCTTAAATGTCCAGAACAAACATTTGAACACTGCGCATCTACGGAGTAGACGATCGTTGTAGTACGCCGGTTCCGTTTCAAGGTCTGTTGTGCTGCCTGGGACATAAGTCTCCAACACCTGACACCACTGCCACACTTCATTATATGAAGCGTCCCACCGACCGTGCAACTTTTCCAACGCCTTCTACTTGGCTATCCAAGCCTTTCTATAAGAGGGCGTATACCCCATTTGGCTACGAATATTGCCAATTAAGGCCGGCACTGTAGTTTTGGGATCGGCCTTCACCGTCAGGATTATTAAATCAACCAACATGTTTGAATCTATCCTCGGATGATCTTGTTTTACGCCTGTCAACGAAGTACGTTAAATAATGGAACATTACATAATATTAATGTTTTTCGAAATCATTGAACACATAGTGGTACTGTACCGGTAAGACATGTATGCGGACCTTTGTACTTTTTCACCTCCCACAACCCTGTCCTTTTCCTTAACGACGCCATGATTTTCCATGAACATGTGCCGTCTTGCACTGCACACTTCGCCTCGTACTTATCGAGCTTTGATTTAACCACATTGTAGTTAACCTCGTTCCTGATGCTGTATTATTTCAATACAGGAAGAAAAGTATTCTTGTTGGAAAACTGGTTACCAACTTCTAATTGGTCCGAATCCAACGAAGAATTTGTACGGTCACGCGTCCAGTGTGGTAGTTCAGGAAACTCCAATACATCATCTTAAGATAGATCGACATTATGCATGTGCGCTGGAGGTGAGTATGCCCTGAATAGGGGATCTTCTTGTTCTTCGTTTGAACTGCCCTCAACGTCTTCAGGTACAATTGGAACGGGCTCCGGTTCAGAAAATAATTCAACTTCTGCACCGTCAGGCCCTGGCTCCCGAGGTGGATCCACATCGGATTCATCGTCCGATCCTCCATAACCTGCAACAAACGAGGGCCCCTCGCTGGTGGATGTCGTCGGGAGTACATCATCCCTCCTTAAACATCTTTCGTAAAGATCCCAATCATATGTGGACTGCCAACCACTAGAAGTTGATGACGTCCCTCAATTCGTATTTCTGTCATTCGACATCGAATGACGAATATGCATGTCCCATCCACCAACAGAGTGTCGTGCAGGGGTTATGTTTTCCATACTACCACCACACATGGGCACTTCTGTATTTTGCCTCCCACTTACAGAGTGTAGGCTTGGGGTCGTGTATTCCCCTCGAATGATAGTAGATGTTGAGGTCGTAGAAAGATCACTTGGAGATGAAAGTTCTACATATACCTCGATATAGGGTAAACCACTGGCAAGATGAGTCTCCACCATTGCCTCAAGGCTCCGAGGACCTTTGATGTCGAATGAGTCATATCTCACTGGATCAACTGAAGCGCAAAATCTATCCTTAATAGACTGAACTTTCATTAGCGTTGTTCCGAATACTTTACGCCTAATTATTTTGCGAAGTTCTACCAAATCGACGTTCCGATTAAAACTCAGTCGCGCTGTGTTCTCCGATAAAAAAACAACACCATTTTCGGTGTCACGAACTTCACCATCGTAGTAAATAATAGCATTAATACGTTCACTCATTTTCAATTTTTTTTCTTTTGCCTGAATTTGCTTTCTGCCAACTGAGAATGAAATTTGTCTGATTTATAACCTAATTTTGCCGGAGACCACTACTGTAGCAAAAGAGCGTCCACGTGGGAGCGCTTTTCAGTACTCCTGCTCATAGTGCACCCTGCTGGAAGCGTTTTTGGCTACTGTTTGTTCAGAAACGTCTCCTCAAAATAATTTTGCTCGAGACCACTCAGAGCAAAAGAAAGCGTCCACGTGGGAGCATTTTTGGCCACCGCTTGTTCCGAGACCACCAGAGCAAAAGAGCGTCCCACGCGGGAGCGCGTTTTTGCATTGTTGTTCTGAAACGTCTCCCCAAAATTATTTTGCCAGAGACTACTGGCCAAAAACTCAATTCATTTTTCACATTGCAAGTGGACGAGAAAGAAACCCAAAAACGCGTCCACGTCAGCGCGTATTTGGGGAAACTGGTCCATTCCGGTAAATATTTTTGAAACTGGTATATTCCGGTAATTTTTATTTATTTTTGGTATATATTGGACATTTGCCCGAAAACAAGGGTCCATTTATAATTTTATGATTTTATTAATTTTTAATAGAAATTTTAATAGAAATTTTTTCATTTTTGAGGTAAATATATTAATTTATAATTTAATCATTTGTTAAAGGACTATATACAACTTTTTCTATTTCTTGGAGGCTAATACCCCTTTAAATTTGTCCCAAAGTGGAAACAATGTTCCAAAATCTCCGTTAAAAGTTGTATTTTTGGTGGAATTAAAGTAATTGTTACGTTCGTTTTATAGTCCATAGACTGTAGGGATTAATCTTTTCAGAATTTATTAAATAGGTAAATATTTTAATTTCTACAGTTGAAATTATAGTTTTACAAAATCATTAAAAGAAATAGAGGCGAAGTCCTTAGGATTAGATTTGAATTATAAAACTTTTAGAGTTACAATATAATTTTATTATTATATTAATATAAAATTTTATAATTTTTCAGGGAATTAAGTTTAAAACTTTCAATTTTTGGAAGGGTCAAACTTAAAATTTTGAAATTATTAAAGGAATTAAAAGATAAATTTTATTTTTGGGGCCACAGTGCCTCCAATAGAAAAACAGCTTTTACCGTTTTATCTAATAGAACTCTTAAAGTAATTCATATCAATATGATTATAAAAAAGTATCGACATTGTTATTAGTATAAAAGAATATGAGTTCAAATGTGTTAAATTATATTACACTTTTATTTAAAAATTAAAAAAAATTATAAACATGCTTAAATATTCTATTAAAAAGAACATATATAATAAAACCTACCATCAATTTAATTTCCAATTCAATTTTTCAAACCACTACATACCATCATGATGAAGGCAAGATTTTCAATGTTGCCTGTTGGAATAAGATGGATTTGCTGAACAAGCAACAATTGTCTTAAATAAAGGACGACCTTTTTCCCCTTTTAATTATTTTTTGGCATTAGCAATTATTTGCCACTTTTTTCACACAAAAAACACAGAGAGATAGAGAGAGGCATCCATAAAGAACAAAAAAGCATCAAAAATAATGACCCTTTCAAGGAAGAAGAAGACAACAAACAAGTGAAATAAAATTAATTATATGGTAAGGGACACCACATACATGCATCACACATACATACATACATACCATATTTTATATTTAAAATCCCCCTTTCACAAATCAACTCCTAATATTTTATAATATTATTCGTATGCCCACAAAAATTAACCTATTTTTATTATTGAATGAATCGATTTAATTTTTGTACCATTAAAAAATTTCAAATAATATCAAATTAGAATAGCATTAACTCTATTATTAAAATAAAATTTTATGTTATTTTTTAAACAAGACATGTTTACTCTGTTGATATTTGACTCTATTTTGTTCTTTTTAATAATACAAAGACTAAAATTATTTAAGGACAGAGATAAAATTAATGAATAAAGAGGTCAAGGTTAAAATTGTTTCGTTAAAAAGCTTAAATTACATTATTTATATTTGTAGAAGGACTGGAAATAAAAATTTTCTATTTATTAAAAGGTTAAAAAGAACTTAATTTGAATAATTTATACTTTGGAAAGTGTTAAAAAGGAAATTTTCTATTTAACCAAGAAAACTAAAACTCTTGTCAGTCCTTAACTTAGTTATTGATTAAATTAATTTATTTAATAGTAGATATACTAATTTAATCCGATCTCTTCAATATAGAGATTTGTAAAATACAGTCATAAAAAAAGTTAATAACATGGTTAGCTGTTGTCAGAAAAATTAAATTCTTAATTTCAAGATAATAAAGAGACTAAAATTATAATTTGACATTTTTAATTACTAGATGTCAAATTCACTTACAGTCGTCTTGTACATCATCATCTCATTTGCTTGGCACCACCAAAACATTTTTACTACAAATTTCAATAAACACCACCAACACAAAACAGAAGACAATGAAAACATCTCAACACCAACAAATCATTGCAAATATACATTTTCACCCAATTTTTTTCAATAAAATTTAGTATTGAAACATCATCATATCACTTGATGCCATAAGGGGTTGGTTCATAATAACAAAAGGATTGTTGTTGTGGTTGCTGATAATGGTGGTGAAGCTTTCATCACTTGTTGTTTCAAATCCCTCACTCGTTTCAAACCCATCGTTGCTGTTGTTGCTATTGGTGCCACTATTAAGATAATGGAGGATTTCATTGAGTGACTCCAGTCTTTGACTCAGTTCCATCATCTGAGCTCTCAAAACCGAGTTCTCAGCTTCCATGTTGATGTAGTGTTGAGTGGTGAAGTTGATGGTGGTTAAGATTTGATTATTATCTTTAACCAACTGAGTCACTTGTGCCATTAACTCGTCCAAGTGCTTTTGTTTCCTCATCCTAGACCGCCTCGCTGATTCTCGGTTGGATTCCATCCTTTTCCGTTTCCTTTGATTGTGCAAATCCTCTTCGGATCCTGAATTGGACATGGAGTTTCCACTAGAAGAAGCCATTAAAAGGAAAAAAAGAAAGAAAAAAGAGAGAGACTAAATTGTAAGCTAAATAACTACTTATTATATATATATGGTAAAATAGGACAATTTATTTATGAGAAAACATAAAACCAGTAAAGAAAAACAACAGAGAAAGATTGAACAAGATGAGTCCTTCGTCTAAGTGAAGAATTTATCATAAACCCAGAACGGAGGATTTCACTAACAACCGGAGACATGAGTCTCAAACATGAAAATTTTCATAACACATAAGACTTCAAATAACACACAGAGAGAGAAGAGAGAGATTTTTGTATGAAAGGGGAAGAGGTTTATGAGAGAAATGAGAAGAGAATTTATAGAAGAAAAATGAAATGAAATTTTGAAGAAGTGAAATAGAGTGGTAATGGAATCTATTTGGTGATGAGAGAGATGATTGGGGGTATGGGGTGGAGACGAATTTCTCATATACGTCCAGTTCTTCCAGCTGGTACCCATTATACACACCCTACAAATTATTTTAATCATTACTTATTTCAGGTTCTTCTTTATTATTTAATTTATTCATTGTTTGGACCCCCAAGGTTTCTTTTCTATATTTATGTGAATGAAAATTTTCACTAATTTCTCTAACATTTAACATAAAACATTTAGGAAATAATTCAAATCTAAAATTATTCAAAATACATATGAATTTAAAAAAATAATTTGAAATTATTTCAGCTCCTATTCATGGGATTCCGTAAATATTTTCGTTCCAAAAATAGAAAGTCTGAAACAATTAAATTTTTTTTTTAGAGATTGGATGCAGTTACTAATTCATGATCTGTCATGTATAGAATAAAAATTTTATTATCGATTCTACGAGAATTTTTATGAAAATCTTTCATTTGCTTCTCTTCGATGGAAGTTTTATTTTTGTAAAATGTATCCTAATTTTTGACCTAATTTTTTTTTTGATGATGGATTCAGCCTTTGATAAAAAAGATATACCTTAGTTATATTTCATCTCTTTTTTAGAATATCAAATCAAAATGAAAAAGATAATAATTTGAACTTAAATAACTGTAATTAAAAATCAAAATTAATCAAAAATTAGAATTATCCAAAACTCTTAAGGCTAGAATTACAAAATATTTCTCAATCATTTTGTTTATTATATAATCATGTAATTATTCACCTACAACATAAAATTAGGTAAAAGTTTATATAGATATTTGTATAATATTCTTTTAAGAGGTTAGCGATTACAATTATAATTAATGATATCAATAGTGTATGGAAGACGCATGTTCGAATTTTGGAGATGCATTGTTAAAAGGAAATACTTTAAACCTTAAACATGAATAATAAAATCGAAAATGAAATATAAAAAATTATATATATAATTAATGGTATCTGAATAACTAAAATCAACATTATAAAGTATTGATTATATTGATAATTAATATTAAAGTTAAATTAGAATAAATATAGATAAAATCTAAATACAGTAAGATTTAAATCAAAATAAATTAGAATTAAAAATCCAATAAATTAATCTTATTTATTTATTTATAATTAATTTAGTGAAATTAATTATTGAAGAATCTGAATATAATGTGTGAAAATGCTTGAAGTAGTGTATTATTTTTTGCCCTTTCACCTCATTTTCACCTCCAGTACCAGATTTAACCGTTTAAGTCTGGCACTGTTGCTTTTCTGACAACTGACAGTTGCTTTGAAACTAAAAGGAACCTTAGGGATGGCGGTGTTATTTCAAGTTATTTTAGCTGTTGCCAAAAAAAAAAAAAAACCTTCCCGAACCCTAAATAGTAAATAGTAAAATCTTTTAAGAAATTTTTTCTTTTACAAGCAAGCACTTATATGTATAAATAGCTTTGGTTATGTTAGTTTCGAATCTGGTTTATTTAAATTTTAAGATTTTTGATTCTTTTTTTTGTTTTGGATGTATTTTATGTTCATCTTTGTTTTCGGATTCAACTCGTTTTTTAGATCGTTTGGATTTAAGGTTCGTATTTTACTAATCAAATTATTATAACTATAGGTAATGTTTCGACTGATTTTAAATTACTTATTCGAGTTATTCTATACTTGAGTTAACTTTTAAATTTAGATCAATTTAAATTCGTGTTTAATAAACTTGACTTTTTATGATTTAATCAAATTAAATTCTAATCGAAAATAAAAAATTGGTTCATTCTTCTTCCTTTGTAATAAAGCATAAAATCTTTATTTAATACTCAAAACACCATCACAATTTAATAATTAATTCTTTATATATATAATCTGACCAAACATTTTTTTTCCATTAAACTTTTCAAAAACAAAAAGCATATCCATGTGCATTAGTGCAGCTCCAAGAATGGTGTTAAAGCATGGGTTGAACCTCAAAGTAACCCATCTAGGTTTTGACTTTAATTAGGATACCAATTGCTTTAAAGAATTTGAAAACACTAGATTTAATTATAGTTTATTATTTGATATATTATCAATTTTTATTATGTTATTAGTGTTAGTTATTGTTGTAAAAAATGATTTACAGGTGAGGTGAAGTGAAAATCTAGTCAATCATATTCAATTGATATTAAATTTATAGGTCAATCAAATGCTTAAAACTATATTAAAGAAATTCCGTATCATCAATTTTTGGTACAAGCATTATGGAGGCACTTATATTAAGAGTCAGAATGCATTTTGTCTCATTCACTCAAAAAATGAATAAATTTATCTTTTTACTCTAGATTAAAGAACAAACTGGTTTTTTGTTTAAAAAGTTCATCCAATTCTACTGTTAAAATCTCGCTTAATTGACGAAATAACCAAACAGCTACATGTGGCATGCTATTATAGCTCATTCTAACGTACAAGGATCGGTTTTTAACAGTAGAAATGGATAAAAATTTTAATAGAAGAACCATTTTTACTTTTTGATCTGACGTATATGAACTAATTTGTCCATTTTTTGAATAAATGGACAAAATATAATCCGAATCTTAATACAAGGACCTTCATGTTTAATGTCTTTCATGATATTTTTACCTCAATTTATTTGCAACAATTAACAACAAATTATAAAAGTGGCCTTGAACATGATCCAAACTAAACGAGATTAAACTAGAATAAAAAGAGACAAAACATATACAAAATTTACATAAAATAATACTCAACTTTAAAAACCCTGAGATTTTAAAATTTCAACACTAAAAATGTTGAAACATATACTTTAGCATATTCCATTCATTATTATCTAAAAGTAAAACTAGTTGCCTAATTGATCTCCAACTTTTTCCCTTTGTCTTACCATAATTGAGTTAAGCTTATGGGAAAATAACATATGCTTTTGCTTTATTACAAAAATAGAACATCAATGTTTATTTTATCTCTTCCAAAAACGCAAAAAGAATATCAATATTAAAAATTTTCAATTCAGTATGTATATTTTTCATCAATTATATGTTACGTCATACAATAGCAATCTAATCAATATGTTATGTTGGTGAATTTCAACAAAACATACTAATGTTTTAATGATTAAATCTAAATATTTAAATCGAAAATGTAATAGGAATTATTATTTTTAATTGTTTTAGTTCAAGGCAAACTATCAAATTTATTAAAGTATAGGGATTAACAAAACATACTCTCTTTTTTTCTAAATTACTTCAACTAGGGGTAATAACAGTTTAATTTAAATCAATTTTGAAAAAAAAAAAAATAATTGTAATTTTTTTAATATATAAATAAAAAATCAAACCGAATTAAATACATTTAATTAATAATCGGATTAAAACCGAACCAATTACTACTATTCAAATCAAATTTTCGAAATTTTTTCCATTTTTTTCTGAACCCTACTTCAACGGAGGAATTTTAGAACGCACATGATCTTTTGTTTCGCCGATAACATTGAAACTTGATGGAACATGTTCATAGCCCAAGTACGCAGATCAAATCATCCCACAAAATGACAACAAAAAAATATATTTAATCCAAGGAAATAAGAAATAAGTGGAGATAATCTAGTTAAATTTTGCTATTTATTGTACATATTTAACATCTATATATATTTTAAATTTTAAAAATTGAGTTTAACGAAACGGTAATTATTGAATTCATTATGTTTTGCTATTTTTAGAATACGATGGGTATGCATTATATTACGTGTAATGGCATGTCAGCGTGTTATTTCTTGCATATTACTCATAAAAATGTTAGTTAATAGATTTAATGATTGTCGTTTACGTCAAGGTTGAAATATCGAAATTCGAAAAGTAATTTGAAAAATACGTACAGGAACTAAATTAATTGATTCGCAAAGTATAAGGACTAAATTGACCAAATTAAAGTATAAGGATTAAATCTACAACTTAACGTGGAGTATAGGGACTAATAGCATAATTTGACCCAAAAGAAAAATAATGTTGTAAGGTATGCTATAGTAATTATGAATGTGACATTGTGGATTTTCAAGAGAAAATTAGGTCGAATATTTGGAGCTTTTTGTGAAGTTGGTTGAATAAAGCCTATAAACAGTAATTTTGTAGATGAAAAATTAACATTGACATGCTAGAATAGCAATATATATATTTTTGATATAGAGTGAGGACCTAACTTTCATTTGTTTTAACTTGTGACCTGAAAAGTATATATTTATATAAATATTATTCACTTTGAACATAAGAAAAGTGAGAAGCTAAAATTGACATTTCATCAAAATAAAGCAAAGAGAAAAAGACATCAATGAAGGGAAAATCAATCTTATTTTTACCATCATCCTTCTTTGTTATTCCCATAGTAGAATAAAATTAGTAAAATAAAAAAAATCATTTTATACCGATAAAATTAAAAGTTTAAACTATCAAATAAATTGAACATTGATGATGCATTGTTGAAAAGCAATAATACTGTTGCGACTGGAGGAGTGTTAGAGACCATAATGCCAATTGGATATGTAGTTTTGTTATGCGGATGGGGAAGGATTCAGTTTTCAAAGTTGAGGTAAGAGTAGGGGTGAATCTAGGGGGGTTGGCATGGGTTTAGGCCCTTCAAATTTAAAAGTGCTATTTAGGCCCTTGAAATTTTAAAAAAAAAATTTAAATTAGTAAAGGTAAAATTGCAATTTGGCCCCCCTAAAATTATAAAAATTCAATTTAATCCTTTAAAAATTATAAAGATATAGACTATAAAAAATTAAAATTTCATCCGGTCCCCTCTACAAATTGTTCTGGCTTCGCCCTGGGTAAGAGCTATATTAGAAGGCCTCAATTTAGCATGGGAGTTTGATTTTAGGCAATTGGGGTTGGAGTGTGATAATACTTTAGTTGTGGAAACTATCTTAGCTGGTGGTGCGTGTACTAGTATGTTATCGGAGTTACGTTTGATTAGTCAACTTTTTTGCCGAAATTAGAGGGTTCGTTTTCGATACATCCCTAGGGAACATAACAGATTAACTAATTTGATGGCTAAATCGGGAAGCAAGAATTATGATGAGGCCACAATTTTACGGGAGCTTCTCAAAATTAATCTTGATTCTCTGATTGTTACTTCTAGTTAATTTGTTGTCTTTGCATTCGCTTTCTAATTATTTCTTGTTATAAAAAAAACTATCCAATAAATAATAAATTTAACAAAAATATTCATTATTGAATGAGTAAATGCAAGAAAGTCTAACTACTCATCATGGTTCAAAATTACAAAAAAAAAAAAAAAGGAAAAAGAGAAGGAAATACAACAAATAAAACCCAAAACATATGAAAAACTGATTCGAATGATATTTTTTTAACCATAGTTTTCAGATTTCGATTTTTGTATTTTATTTTAAGTTACTTATTAAAATATTATACGAATCGAATTTTGTTCAATTAATTTACTTGATTTGTCCAATCTAATTTTTACAAAACTAATAAAGTGGATGGCACAACTTGAGCCTTTACAACCGCCCCTAGATTTCAAACAAGTTGCTAGCACTTTATACCATTGATTGCAATAGAAAGGTGGAGAAAATCAAACTTAAAATGTAACATAAAACAAAAGTCACCATGCATATTTGGGGAATATTAATTTGCAATAACAAAAGGACTATACATTAGATAGCTAAGTGGCTATATAGTATTATTAATTATTGAAAGAAATGCTTCCAAGATTTAAAAAAAGAAATGGGTTGCTAAAAATATCACATCTGCCTCAATTATTGCCTTTGGAAGAGTAAAGTGTTGTTAGTGTTTACTTCGTGTATATATACACAATTTGTTCATGGTAATTTTATTTATGGGTGACAAATGCAAGCGGTCCCGAATATAATGAAAACATGTATTAATAACTCTCAAATTTGGTTAAGAGGTGTAGTGTGATAGTTGCTTATCTCGTTCCATAATCATATAGTTGGGAGTTAAACCTTTACTCATGAGAATGGAATATATTTCGTGGTTAACCGTTTACTTCTTCGAAGAGCATTTATAGTAAGGGGATTACTCATTAACACCGGTAATGGATACCTTAGTTTCAACAAAAAAAGTAATTCTTGAGTTTAAGATTTAGGATTTGTGATCTCAAGTTTAAGGTTTAGGGTATTGAATTTAAGATTTAAGGTCTCGATTTAAGGTGTAAAGTTTAAAAGTTTAGTATTTATTTACAATTAATTATTATTTAATTATGTTTAAAGTCTGTTTTGTTGTAATACTTTTTATTTTACTCATTTATAATATTATTATTCACTGATGATGATGTATAAAACTCATACAATACATTAAATATTCTCCCCACATTCATATAATACAAGGTGGAATGATCCATGCAACCCAAAAATAAAATTGCAAAAAGAAGCTAACAAAGAATTTATGGTTAAGAAGTGCTCCAAGGGGATGGTTTGGGCTTTAAGGAAGAGCTTTTGGTCGGTCTTTGAAAGGTTCTTTCTCTTTATTTGTAACATAAATGCTTGGTGGAGAGGTACGAGTAGCTTTCAAAAGCTGATATGTTTGTTGGGTGTTACTTGATAAATTTGATGTTACTTGAGAGAGCCCCAAGTTGCTTAGGCTACTGTCCCACTTGTGTCTTCAAATGTTTCGGAAATGGGGGGTGTGGATTTAAATATTTGTGAATATTTGATTTATTTTGATATTTTAATATTTTAATTACTATTCGTGGTGAATTCAAAAAGAATAAGGGATATCAGTCTATATGCATTATTCAAATTCTTTTAATTTTTGTGAGTTATAGGTTTAGATTCGTATATATATTAGTCAAAACTGTTTTATTTTTATGGATAATGAGTTCGAATATTCAAATTCATTGTCCATTTTTATTATTTAAAAAACTGATTTTACTAAATGTGAATATTTAATGAATTCATATATCCGACAAATAATTTAATTAATTCGAATAATAATACTTAAATTTAATAGGGATAATCATTGGCCTTTTTATGTTTTATATGAATTAGGATTTGTATGTTCAAAAATAATCTCGTTTCTTGTTTCTTAAATTTCCCACAAAGCACAAGTAAAGAGAGAACAAAAATTTCTTACTTTTATAAATCTTCTTTTATAACCATTCAAAGATTCAATGGGAATCAACTCCAAATTAAAATTTTTAAATTCTTACAGATAAAAATCCTAAAGTCATGTTCTCTCATTGAAAATGTATATAGATAATATTGAAGATATATAGAAAATTCTTGTCGAAATAGAACATCACCTTTAAATCAGCCTTGCGTGAAATCTAGCCAAAATTTGGCGATAATTTTATAGGTGGCAAAGTGAAAACCGTTTGCAAGGACAATAATTTTGGGGTGAATAACCCAAATATACCAAAAAAAAAAAAATTTACAGAATTGGGCTTGTTTCAAAAAAATTTACAGAAAAAGGTCGTTTCTCCCCAAAACGCGTCCACGTCAGCGCGTTTTGAGGGGAAATGCCAACAAAGCGCGTCCCTAAGGGCACGCTTTAGCCCGTTTTTTTTTAAAAAAAATTATTCTCAAATTTTTTAAAAATTTACGAGAATAAACCTTTATAAAGGCTCAAAGTGACAACACCATTTTTTTAAGGTGTCATCAATTAATAAGGAAATATAACTTACAAAGGAAATCTTTATATAGACTCCAAAGTCTCATTTCCTTGTTTTCTTCTTGAGCAAAGTGGGATATGAGATATGTGTATATATAGACTCATGAATAGTTTTACAGCTTGTTCCTAAACAATGTGGGATTCATTCCTCTTTTAACTAACAACATGAGATGACATGCTACACTATATTTGATTTTTTTTTTTTTACAAAACAATTTCTCTTTTTTTATATTTTGTTAACATTTTCTTATATTATAAAAAAACAAGAAACAAAACAACTCAAATATATTTTTTACAAATCTAATTATAATTATATTACTGCATCAAACTTTTGCCTATCGATTTATACGACCTCGGTTTGTTGGGTTTAGTATATGATAGTATAGAGTAGCTCCCACCTGATTACTATGAACTAAAAATTGATATTAAATTAAATAAAAAATAAAATAAAATTCGATTCGATTATATATATTATAATTTTTTAACTTGAATTAAATGTATTTTAGTAACAACTGAAAGAAAAATCAAATTTTATAAAACCGAATCAAACGCTAGTATTAGGTATGGAGCTAATTTAAGGGTGATAGGTATTTTGATGGATGCTTAAGTTTTTTAGCTTTTCCATTAACAAATTTTACTAAGTATTTTCTTAAAAAAATATTACAAAAAAATACTTGTAAAATAATTAATTAATTTTTAAGTTAACAAAATAGTCCATTGAAAACAATAATCAAATAATCGAAATCCCTGAATAACAATTAAATGTTTATAAATATGATTTTTTTTTAGAATGCAGTATAAATATGAAGGGAGGATAAAGTTTAAACTTATTTCATTTGAGTAGTAGGTGAAAACTTTAATCACGGTCAATTTGTAATTAATGTTTGAAAATTTTAATTTGAGCTTAATCAAATTTTACTTTTATAGTCAGATACAAACTAAAATTAAAGTACTCTTATACTTAATAAAAATCAACTTAATTTTCATACTATTTTTAAATTCAATTATAAATTAAAATTAATAATAATAAAAAACATTTTCTTTTGACAGAAAAAGACTTGAGACTTCTACTCTATTAAATATAATATAATATAATATAATATAAATAATAATTTATACTGCTATTAAATATAATATAAATAATATAAATATGATATAAATAATAATTATAATTATAATTATAATTATAATTAGATTTGCAAAAAATATATTTGAGTTGTTTTGTTTCTTGTTTTTTATAATATAAGAAAATGTTAACAAAATAAAAAAAAAAAGAGAAATTGTTTTGAAAAAAAAAAATCAAATATAGTGTAGCATGTCATCTCATGTTGTTAGTTAAAAGAGGAAGGAATCCCACATTGTTTAGGAACAAGCTGCAAAACTATTCATGAGTCTATATATACATATATCTCATTCTCACTCTGCTCAAGAAAACAAGGGAAATGAGACTTTGAGTCTATATAAAAATTTTCTTTGTAAGTTATATTTCCTTATTAATTGATGACACCTTAAAAAAATTTGTGTTGTCATTTTGAGCCTTTATAAAGGTTTATTCTCGTAAATTTTTAAAAAATTCGAGAATAGTTTTTTTTTAAAACACGGGCTAAAGCGCGTCCCCAGGGGCGCGCTTTGCTGGCATTTCCCCTCAAAACGCATTGACGTGGAAGCGTTTTGGGGGAAAATGGCCCTTTTCCGTAAATTTTTTTAAAACCGACCCTTTTCCATAATTAAGTTAATTTTTTGGTATATTTGGGTATTTCACCCCAAATTTTGTACACAAAAAAGTCAAATAATTATTTAGTTTTTGGGTCCATTTGTAGAAGGGAAATAATAACTCTCTTTTATGTGATGTATAGATTCAAAAAGTTCAACCATGATAATTAAGGTACTTTTTATATTATGGTCTACGAATATTAATCATTTTAAAATTCGTGATTATTCTTTTCAATAATGTTATCTTTAATGTTTAAACTTGAATTCTCTCTTTAAAAATGTAAAAAATTGTTGGTTCCTATAACCATTTTAATTACTACAATTATTAATTTTTTAAATCTCAATATTCGTAATTTATGTTTAGATTGAGAAATTCCTTTTTTCAATAATAATGATATTATTAATGGAATCACAAATTTAAGAAAAATTATTTTATAAACCCTTCTATTTTTATTCCTCACTTAGAATCACCTACCTCATTTAGCTAATTTCAGCCAGTGATTGAATCAAAGCAGTCACCATGAAATTATTACGAATACTATATTCAGCTAACCAATTTGCAACAAAATTCTGCTCTCGAGGAATATGAAAGACATGAAAATTTTTATTAATTTAATAAATTCCTTCTGCAATATCTTTTTCAAAATTGCCAATCCGCCATTACTCTCTCTGTCTTTTCACTCCACCCTTCTTCATCAATTATCAAACAATATAATAAAGAATGGTCAGTTTTTGTAGGGTCAAGAGACAGTAGTCTGTTTTCAGCTTTTACAAAAGTGTTCAATTTTTATTTTCCCATGTAGTACTTCAACTTTTTATTATTTTCTCATGTCTTTTCTCCTATTGCTTTGGGTTATAAAGCATTGGTTAAAATATGCTATGAGTTTTTGTACATTTAAAATTTAATTCCTCTACTTTTACTTTTAAAAATTTAGTTTATTTATTTTTTAATTTTTAAAATCTATGTTCAATTGTTAACATCGTTAAATTTTAGAGTGAAGTCGGGAAATTTTTTTTTTTGTAGGAGTTGAAATTAAACTATAAATTTTTATGAGTCAAAATGCAATTCTTCCATTATAAGCTTATAACTTTACAATTCTAGCACAATTAAATCATAATTTTATCGGGCTAAAATACAATTATACTATGTATCAACCTATAATTTTTTAGATTTTAAAGGGGCTAAGGCACAATTTTTCTATTTTCGAGGAGCTTTGCCCCTGATTAAACTTCTTATTTTAAATTTTCTCGTTTGAAATATTGAAATAAAAATAATTTCACTTGATAGTCATGTAATAAAGATATTGACATTGTAATGAACTTAAATTTAATAAAAGAATTTTGATGGTGTTAATAATTGACTTACAATTTTAAATCCAAAAAGGTAATGGGATTAAATACCTTGTAATAAAGATAAAGGGACTAACTTCTAAATATACAAAAAGTACAATGACTTAATCATATTTTAACCTAAAGCATTTAATCCAAGGGTTTGGTCCCAATCAGATTTTCCTTTTCGCCTACCAGCTGACAAGGTAGGGCTTCTTTCTCCCTTCAACTTGATTCTAAAGACTTCATAATTCAAATGCAAATTCTCCAAATTCCCTGCAATAGAATATGCAAAAGTTAATTACATATAATTCAACTTGCCAATGGGATATGCTGGTTTTGGATAGGATTAATTCGAGTTTTAAAATTATTGAATCATTTTTACATCAGGTTAATTAGATTTGGGTCATTTTAAGTTCAGATCTTTTGAGTTTACTAGTTAAGGTAATGTATCTTAAGTTCTAGTCAATATTTCTTATTAGAATAAATATCAAATTTATGTATAAACTTTGGTTTAATGTGCAGTTTGATATATTAACTTTGATTTAATGTAATTGTATATATAAAATTTGAATTGTGGTTTATATCTATGTACGAAACTTTAATTCTCATTTCAATTGTACACATTTAAAGAAATAATACAAACATTTGTTTTCATATTGGATAGATATAATTGTTTGCATATTCAATATATCAACGTAAAATAATACCAATTCAACAATGTTATTAGTGATTTATGACAATTGAATCAAATCAAAATTTCGTGTATGAAATCACACACGATCGAAGTTCATATATAGCATTAAACATTAAATCAAAATCCATATATAATTTTAATATTTATCTCTTTCAAATTTACATCATTTTGGGCTTAGATAATTTTTTAATTTTTGATTATTTTGGATTCAGAGTTATTTTATATTATTTATTAATTCAAATTAATATTTCATAATCAAATCATGAATTAATCATATTACTACTAATAATTGTTTTTTTATAAATTAAATGGTGTTCACTGTGAGAGAAAAAAATAGAATGGTGCTCGTATTGTTTTTTTATGTATTCTTCTTAATTCTATTGTCAATCTTTTTAATCTCATCAATTGATCTACAATATAATAAAAAATGCTGACTTTTTTTAAAAAAAAATTCATCTAATTTGAACATTTTAAAAAATGTGTTTGAAACTGTCGATTAAGTATTAATTTAATTGACATCAATATTATTATTAATGTATACATTTAAACATGTTATCTTTTTATTTAAAGGTCGAGAAAAAATTATAAACAAATTTAAATATTGCATTAAAAAAATTGTGTTGGAAACAGGATCTCCAAATAATACAAAAGTGGAGATAATCTTTAGAAATCGTGAAAAAGGAAAATAAGACAAAGTTTTGAAAATATCAAGAAAAACATTACGATTACTTTTTCTATGTGAAATTACTTTTAATTTTCAAAATATTCCAGGAGGGGGAAAATGGGAAGTAGATTAAATCAGGGACGGATACAATGATTTTGACCCATTTGATTAAAATATTGCATAAAAAATATTTTTCACCCCAAAATTATAAAATTTATTTAATTTTAAATTTATTTTAAATATGATGAAATTAAATTTTAATTTAAATACATTTTAAATAGTTTAAATTAATCATATATTAATTGTGAGATAAATGTATTAATTTATTTTTATTTAAAACATATAAAGTAATATCATTTTAAATTAAATAGATTAAAATAATGTTTGTTAATAAAATTAATAAGATTTACATTTTATTCAATCGCAGTAATTTCAAAATTTATTATCACATTTCTAGTAAAGTGTTTAATGAATCAAACTTATAAATATAATTTTCTTGGGATTTTAATTATTCTTATGAATATCAAACAATGTAGTATTGCATTCCTAGCAATCACAGTCCCAATAATTACATTATTAGAATTTTACCAAGAGAAAGTATCAAACATTATTGTTGGGGACTGACCCGTAATAATAACAAGATAATAAAAGTGGAGAAGAACGAACACAAATATTTTATGTGGAAAACCCTCAAAGAGGGAAAAACTACGTGCAAAGGAGGCTTCCAGCTTTTCACTAATGAGTAATGTAACGACCCAAAATCCGTGGGCACCGAAAAAGTGTGTTATCGGGCCTCCGTCTTAGTAAACCGAGTTAGTAAATAATTATTAGGAGTAATTATGAGTCTAATAGTGTGTTTAATTAGATTTTTATTTAGTGAATTTAGCTTAATTTAAAGTAATTAGGAAAAAGGATCAAATTGAATAAAGAGTGAAAGTCTAATTATAGATTAAAAGAAAGTAAAAAAGGGCTAACATGGCAATTAAGCCATTTAGCATAGTTGATGCGGCATAAAGGGAATAAAATCTAAGATTTTATTTGTTTTAATTATATAATTAATGATATTTTAATATAATTTATATTATATGAATTTATGATAATTAAATTATAATGATATTATATTATTAAATAAATCAAAAAATATGTCAGTTGTATGAATATGATAAAATAAATGTGTAATATATGTATTTGTATATTTGTAATATAATTGTATATTTTCTTAAATTTTAAGTAAAAGATATTTATTAATTAAATTATTGTATTAAAAGATTTTTATATTTGATAAATTAGTTAGATTAAGACAAATGTAAGGTTATGATATGGTACAAATGTATTAATTATATTTGTTATTAAAATAGATATTCTATAATTATTAATTAACTTAAATATAAAATAAAGTAAATGAAATAATAAAAAGAAACAAAAGAAAAAAGAAAGGAGAGAAAGAACAGAAGCCTTCGAAACAGGGGAAAGGAAAGAAAGAAAGAAAAAGAAAAGGAAAAACTAAGGTTCTAAAGCTTGGAGTTTAATTGGTAAGTCAATCAAGTCCTATTTCCTTAATTTTCATGTTTTAGAAGCTTTAAAGCAAGATCTTGATATTTTGAGAGTTTATAGGTTTTCAAGTATAGTTGATGTTGAAGAAAAAGATGAATTAGGGATTAAATTGAATGATATTTAAGTTAGAATTAGTAAAAGGATTAAATTGTAAAGCAAGCTATAAGTTTTGTGTTATAGGGATTAATTTGGAAGAAATTATAAATTAGAGTTTTATTATGAATATTAGATAGTGAAGTTGAATATGGCAGGAATTTAAGTAGAAACAATGCATGAATTAAGTTAATTAGGATTAAATTGTAAAATAAGTTATAAAAAACAGTTTTGGGACAGCAGCAGTAGAGTAACTTTTAAAAATCACCAAAAATGGTAGAAATGGAATTAAAAGTTGAGTGAGATATGAAATTAAAGCTTATTGAGTCTATTTTCATATGAAAGAAACAGAGAAAGTAAAGAAATTCTGTATTTTGAGATATTTAGATTTCTGTGAGACTGGTTCAGAGTGATTTCGAGATCCCCTATTCTGACTTGAAAAAATCATTAAAAATTGTAAAAAAATAATTTTTGGACATAATTTATATGGTTAGATTCATTAATGAGTCTATTTTTATAAGAAACAAACTAAAACATCATTTGAATTCTGTACAAAAAGATAATTAAATTTTAGCAAAGAGTGGTTGGAACTGTTAGACAACAGAACATGGGGGATTTTAAAGAATAAACTGTACTTATTGGTTAAATAAAAAATTCTGAAAATTTTATGGAAAGAAGATATGTGAGTCTAGTTTCATATAAAATTTACAGATCTTAATTTGGAACTCTGTAACTTAAGATATAAATAATTTAGTGACAATGACTCAGGTAGACAGCCTTGATAGAATATATAAGTAAATAGTAGAATTATATATTATGGATGTGGAATGAAATGGAAGAGTAGGAATTGAATAAAAATTCAATTAATTATTAAATTAATTCTGTAATTAATAATGTAATTTTTTATTATTATTTTCGTAGCTAACAAGGAAAACGAGGCATCAGCATCTAAGGGAAAAGAAAAGATCGTTGAGTAGTAGAAAAGATCGTTGAGGAGTAAACGCGTATTCCGAGTTTGTATTACTATAACTCAAACTATTTATTAAATGTTATATTGAATTTGTAATCATGGGACATTTAAGATAAGTTAAGTAATAATATTTGAAATTAAGTAAGAATATGTGTGAATATTGAATTATATGTGAATTGATATAATAGATGTTTTGAATTGATCAAGTAATTGAAATTGTTGTGGAAATTAATTCGAAATTTGAAAAGTAAAATAATACCCTACTAACTTGTCGGACTAGATTGGATACAAATGGCATGCCATTGGATCTGTGATGTGATGAAGAGATTTGTAGTTCGACCGAGAAGATGATTCTGTTATTATATGCTTCGGTTTAACCGAAGAGGCATTTAATGCCTTATTGGTGTGTTTGGGAGGATATGATATACCAGTGTGTTTGGGAGGCTATATTATATTGGTGTGTTATGGATGATTTATATTATTATTCCGGGTGTGTTTGGGTTGGATATTCTGGTGTGTTTGGGTGGAATCCGCGTATCTATCAAAGTCCGAGCATTGTTAATAGGGTAAATAATTGAAATGAAAATCTGAAAATGAGATTGATTGATTTGACACTAGTGAAAAGTACGAGAAAGATTGTAAGAGTTATATGAATTGAATTAGTATGTGAAAAATGAAATGTGAATTTAAGATTTATGAAGTGATATATAATTATGTATAATTAGTTTAAATGATTTATAAAGCTTACGGTTGATGTTTGTAATTTATTAATGTTAAATATTTTGATTTATGGTAATACCACTGAGTATGAAATACTCAGCGTACGGTTGTTTCCGTGCGCAGGTCATTAGAGTTCAAGGTCCAGTTCAGCATCCAAAAAGATCCCGACTCCAACAAGAAATATTTTGGTGATGTTTTCTTCCTTAAATGAAAGTGGCATGTCCATAGGTGTTGTAATGGTTATTTTGGTATGTTATAAAATTTTGTTGTAATGAAAAGTATTTGGTGTTTTGATGTTTTCTTTAAACTAGTGAAATGGCGGAAATTTGTTTATGGTATTGGTTTGAATTTGCAGGGGGTTTTATGTGAAAAATAAGCAGAAATACTATCGAAATTTAAAAAAAAATTACGAATAAAATCCGAAGTACTCAATCAAGTCCCGTTCCACTTTTAATACATGTTTTGGGCTTTAAAAGTCCATTATAGGGACTTATTTAATAATTATACTATGAATGTTATTTTATTTGTGAATAATTCGTAAGTTGTCTGATATGTCTGGTAATGCCTCGTAACCCTCTTCTGACAACGGTTTAGGGTTAGGGGGTGTTACAAGTAAACAAACGAGTGCATAATATGGAGAAAATTAATCTAGATTTACTAAACGTACATTACCCTAAACCCCAAATACAAAGCTCAAAATCCCAAAGAGCAAACCGGTAAATAAAATCTTAAATCTCATAAGGCACTCAAAAAAGGGTATAATATACTATCCATAATTACCACGGAACTCTCACCAAAACTCATATGTGACTACATCTTGTCGCCCTCAAAGAAAAGCCCTTTTTTGATTGGCTTGTCAAAACATGATACAATGGCTCCTTTAAATATGCTTAGATTCGAGTTCTAATCAGACTAAAATATCCTTGGAATAATCAGAGTGCAACTAGGAGAAGCAGTTTTGCTTGAAGTCTAAAATGCGACTATATAACTTGGAGAACCCAATGTGACGTCCCATGCATGCTTATCATGACTTCGCCGCCACGTTCGTTTGGCGTTTTGTCGCAACGTCACTTGTCTTCACGTCGTGGCATTGCCTCTATTTTACCTCTTCTTCGACAAATCGTCAAACATCTTCCTAAGTGCATGCAAAACGTCTGAAAATTATGAGGCACACCCTACAAATCTCCACATTGACTCGTATTTATCATAGCTCTTTTTCCATGCCCCGTCACAAGCCAAACTTGAATTTTGTAGAATACCGAACAAACCCAAACAACGTTCGAACTTGTAAATTGAAAGACTCCTAATCTTCAAATCAAAGTTGTATAATGCAACAAGGGTCAATAATACCCGAACATGAGAGAAAGCATCAACACTCTCCTCTTGATCGTAACCCTCTATGACTGACCTTGCCTTAAACACTCTACGAACCATTCGAGTCCTAAAGACCAAAAGGGGATGTGATTTTCTCTAAATCAAGAACATGCCTGACATCTGACACGACTCCACCTTCAATCGGATTATGTAGAGAGCAAGAAATCATCACCCTTGTCCTCGGTCACGTAAGCTATCTCCGTAATTATCCAAAAATGCCAGAAACTAAAATTTGTGATCCGTCTAACTTCTCGATATCCAAATTCGTTGTTGTGTATCGAACGAGTCAATCTCCGAAAGTTGAACTTGACTTTGATACCAATTTGTTGGGGATTGACCTGTATAAACGACGAACAAGTAAAATAGAAAAGATCAAACACATAAATATTTACGTGGAAAACTCTCAAAGAGGAAAAAAACCACAAATAAAGGAGGTATCAACTTTTCACTAAATAAGTAATCAAACGATAGTACAATATGGAGAAAATAAACCTAAAAGTACAAAATGTACTATCCCAAACCTCAACAACAAAGTCCTAACTTGAGAACAAAATTCTATCTATAGTTACCATGAAACTCTTACAAAAACTAATATGCGACTACATCTTGTCGCCCTTAAAGAAAACCCTTGCTAATTGGCTTGTCAAAATAGAGATACAATGGCACCTTTAAATAAGTTTAGATTAGAATTCTAATCATAAATTAATAATTTAATTTCTTAGAGAAAATCATGTAATTAAACTATAAGAAATTAAAGTAGCTGGAAATTGTGGGAATGGAACCCAAAATTCCGGTTGTCCTTTCTTATTTTTTATTTGAAAAGTTCCATAAGGAGAATCACATTCAAAGTATGCTTGATTAATATTCTATCTAATGAATATATAAGCCCAAAAGTGTATCTATATATATGGAAAATTTTACTGAATTTGAACTACATTCAACCTTTCAATGAAAGTAATGGGAATATAAAAGTATTCTAAACCCTAATTGTCTAAAGCAAACTGTTGTTTTTTAAAATCAGAAAATCATGCATGCATGTGAACTGCACTTTTTTTTTTTATAAAAAAGAATGTCCAGAAGCTGACAAAGAATCCATGAACTTTAAGTCTTTAATAATTTTCTTTTCCAAGAAAATTCCTATAGATCTTGCAGAAAATTTTGGTTCAGTCTCACAATAGTATAGTAGCTGTTATTTAAAAAGGCTTAATAAGAATATTTAAAATATATAAATCAAATTTTAAATATGAATATATTTATTGTATTTACAATTTGTATCATGTTAAAGAAACACAATGTAAAACAGATATTTCTTTTCTTTTCTTTTCTTTTTTTATGCATGGTAGATACTAGATATATGTTTACGTTTTGCTTTAAATATGTTTTACATCATACTTAAACTGCTATTTAATGTTCAAGCTATTAGTTAATCAATGAAATTAGAACATTTCATTTATAGTAATTGTGCATGATAACATCTAAGTTGAGATATTTTTATAGTGGGATCTCATGAGATATTTATAGTAGCCATTTGATCAAGTCACGTTAAAAACTAAAAAATTGTGTTGGTGACTTATAACATGCTAAATCGGTTGCTAAATATGTTGTTTTTCTCTTGAAATTAATCTCTCATTTTTTTAGTATTGAAATATGTTGAATTGGTTGAAAGATGAATTCATGTTTTTCAGTGCAACTCCTACATGGCATGATCAACGGTGATTTAAAAGGATCCCACAAGATTTCATTATAATAAAATCTTTAAAATAGATGCTATTGTAATACACTTAATTAAATTTGTGACATTTATTTAATTTTAAAAATTGGAATGAAGATGAATAAGAAAACAATTGAATAAGATTCCAATATTATATATGCAGTATTTAAAAATAGTGAAAAAGATTCTTTCATCATTATTTTAATAAGAAGAATAATAGTACACTCACTAAGAAATAATAAGGGTCTTCTAAAGAAGGTATACATGCAATGGAACATCATTAATCAATCAGCTAATCGATTCTGTTTTAGTGATCCGATCTTACCTGCTTATTTGATTTCTTACAAGTGGTAGATAAAGCTAGAAAATGTAATTCTTCAAGCACAAAGGTGGGAGTTTGGGTTAATTTGCATTTTAAAATTTTAAATTATTTTAGGATTGAATTATTTGGGTTCGTATCATTTAAAGTTTAGGTCAATTTTTAGATTTGAGTTATTTTGATTTGTCAATCAGTTTTTTTTGTCAGGTTATCTTGCAGGCCATTTCGAGTTACTTGTTTGAATCATTTTAATTGTGAGTCATTTTGATTTTAGTGTCATTTCAGATTTAGACTGATTTGAATTTTAGTTATTTCTAGTTTGAATTAGGTTAAAATTTGGGTTGGTTTTCATATCCAAGCCATTTTGATTTCCAGTCGAGTTTTTCAGTGGAGTCATCTTCTGTTTTGGCCATTTTGGGTTACTTATTCAAATCATTTCGATTTTTGAATTTAGATTGTTTTGAACTTGAATTATTTTAAATTTTTGATGATACTAGTTTGGGTCATTTTAAAATTTGAGTTGGATAACTTGAGTTTTTTAATTTTTTTTATATAATTAAATTGAGTTAAATCAATTTTACATTCAATAATTAAATAAATAATCAAAGTGATAGAACATTACTAGTAAAGTATCATAAGGCCCTTTTATTAGAAGTCAGATTGTATTTTGCCTCCTCTTCCAAAAAATTAATCATTGTACATTAGATCAAAGAGCAAACTGATTATTTTATTAAAAATTTCATCCATTTCTATTATTAAAGACTAGTCCCTATTCGTCGTCATGAGATACATGTGACACACCATGTGAAACTGTTTAATTATTTTTTCAGCTATGCCAATTTTTAACAATAAAAATAAATAGAAAATTTAACTAAAATAATAAATTTACTTTTTAATTTAACGTATAAAAATAAATTTACTCATTTCTTAAATAAAATAGATAAATTATAATTTAACTTTTTAGTGCAAAAACCTCGATGTTAATTTTACAATATTTTCTACTTAACCAAATGACATTGGAAGTACTTTTAAAGCTTTTTAACAGTTAAAGCCAAAGCCTATATATATCGTCGTCTTTTTAGGACATACTTCATAGGATGTGAGCCCTCAAGTAAAAGGAAAAAAGAAGAGTAGTTGGGTTAAAAGGGGAACCAAGTTGAATGGTTAGGAGTTGCCAACACAATACGAAGCTGAATTTTGCCACTTGTGTGGGTGGGTCGAGCAAATTCACCTTGCCGATTTGACTTCGCCTGCTTTGAGTCGGGGTTGGATTTAATATTTTTTATCATTTGAGTGCTGATCACAAGCTTAAAATTTTTAAAATCAAATCTAGGCTCGACTTCACAAATAAACCCATTATTCAACGTCAACAGCATGCGGGGTGGGAAAAGAGAGACACTACCAAATCAAAAGTGGACCCATTTCCCTCCTTAGGGATTTAATTTTTACCCAAATCTATCTTGAAAATTTAAATAGTTCAAACAAATATAGATATGTTTATGGATCGTATCTGAAACTGAAAATTGAAAATGGACATAGAAAATATTCTCTGAAACCAAACGTGTCAATTTATCTTACTAAGTTTTTTTTTTTTTTCCCTCTTATTTTACTTTGAAAGAATTTTCAAATATATATGAGTGAATCTAATTTTTTTTTAGCAAGGGCTAGAATTTAATTATATTTTTTTCATAGATCAAAATATAAGTTTATTATGTATTAATTTATAATATCATCATTTTTGAAGGGACTATAAAAAATATTTTATTTTTACGGGGGCTAAAGTATAATTTTTACTATATATTAATTTATAATTTCTTTGTTTATAAGAGGACTAAATTGTACATTTTTTATTTTAGGGATCAAATTACATTTTTATTATATATTAATTTATAATTTCTTTATTTATAAGAGGACTAAATTGAAAGAAAACCATTTCGAGGGGAGGAGGAGGCCCTGCCTACTCCCTTCAAATTTGCCTCTATATATATAGTCTCGAATTTATGTGTTCTAATTGGAAATTTAGTTGTATTGTCAACAAGATTTATATTTAACTTGTTTATTTTTCTTTTAATTTAACTAAGACAAATTTATTCAACTTGATTTAAATTTCATTTCACTCTACTTGATTAAAAAATTCAAATTAGGTTAGGATGAAAAAATTGAACTCACCAATTCGAATAACTCAAATCAAAAGAGACACCAAGAGGGGGTTGGCACGAGCCAGGATCCCCGACTGAAGTGAGAAAATATCATATTGGTCCTTTTATATTTTATAAAATTATAAATTAGCTAGTAAGTGGTCAAATTACACTTTAACCTTCTAAATAACAAAATTTTTAATTAAATTTTTTAAAGTTTATAATAATTTATATTAATATAATAAAATTACATTTCAAAAATAATTTCTGACTTCGTGATTTACTCAAAATTTTTACTCAAAGTCTGTTGGATGGAAAGTTTGACCCCTTGCCAATGATCACTCCTCCCTCCCCTTCCGTTTTGTTGTTGGGTCTCATTATATAAAAAAGTGACCTTTGTCATTGAGAACATAGTGGGCTTTAGATTCTAGACCAATGAGAAATGAAGATAGCAGCCATGGCCAATGATGACATTGAATTCCTGGTCCAACCCAATATATTAGATTGTCTTGTGGAGAGAGAGAGAATTAGAATCATCAATTTGGACTGTCAAATGTAATGCCTCTAAATGAATCATCAAAATTAGTGACCATTGAACAGCTTTAGTAAGTTAAATTTTAACGGCCAACAATGGAACCCTTTTTTTTTCCCTATTGATAAAATGTTTTAGTATGATGGGACAATGGAGGTTAACACAACGATGCCGAGATAAGTGAACACTAATTCAATTGGATAATAATTAAAATTTTATTACTTTATAAAGTACATTATATTATTTTAAAGATGTTTTTATCTTTTTATATCCTTTATATAAAAATAAAAAAATACATATGCTTAATAGGTTTTCAACCCTAGACCTTATTATTATTATTATTATTATTATTATCATTTTTGTATTTTTTTTATTGTCCATACAAGTGCTTCATACGAGAGAATTTAGGATAAAGTAATGGAAGGCCCTAAACACTGCTACGAGATGTGATTGGAGAATGTATTTTTTTTATTGAGAAGTCCACACATAGGTCTCAATGTAATTGATAAAGATTTATATGTCTATCCATGTGATATTTTATTATCTTTAAGAAGATTGATATGTATACTTAACATCAGTTTTCAAAACTGGTGTGAACTGTAAACTAAAACTCCTAAGCATAAATCATTTGTCACGTTACTTGTGGTAGGATTCACTCTTTAACTTAAACTTCAAGAAGCATCTCCACATTTATGATCACAAATCTAATCCAATCCGCCCAACTAAATTGACTTTGATGATAGGCTTAACCAATCTATAGGTTGGATTTGGTCTCCATTCACTTAACCCGTATGCATTTGGGTTTTGAGAATCGGCATCGCAGCCATGTCTTTTCTTAGGGGAGAGGAATATTGGGTTTGGAGATTGCCTTGTCCCCAACATAGAAGTGATATTTATTGGGAGGAAAAAATTCGGTTGAAATCAATTTAATTAAATTAATCAATAGTTTATAGTTGATTTGATGGAATCAATTATGATGGTTAATTCAATTTCATAAATTATTAAATTAAATTATTTAATTATTAGATAAGATCGATTATCAATTATCAATTTTAATTATTGATTAAATCGATGCGTATAATTTTTATCTTGTATATGAAATCTCCATGGATCATATAGCATATACTTTAGAACTTATTCTCTTTTGACCCCAATGTCAAATTATAGTTAAAAAAGGGAAAATCGAGAGGTCTGATTCTTTTGCTTTCCATGGAATGGTGAACGAAGTTCCCTACCGAAAGTGGATTCCACCCGAGATTTTGGCTAAATTGTAGTTTTGATCCCTTTATTATAGTCAAATTTGATTGACATAATTTAATCCTTTACTTTTATAATATTATTAGTTAGTTTGAATGATTTAAAAAGAAAGCAACCTTCAGAATCGAAAGAAAAATCATGTCAGCATGGTGAATTGAAAAGGGTTGTTTCAAGAAAAACTATGTTGGCATAATATACGAACTAAAATCCTAACTCTTGGCCTAGCAGCACTGGGTGTTCACCCCAAAAACCCATGAGTTCAAATCATAGGGGCAATCATGTTTATGGCATGTTAGTTGGCAATGATTTAGCGAGGCCGAAATGTAGGAGTTAAGTTAGGAAATTGTTTTAGTGAGGGAAAATTGAATAATAATTTTATGAGGAGTTAACCTTAATTACGCTCTTGATTATAAATTAAGATTTGAATAACAACATTAAATTTGTATTTTTTAAATTTCTTTGTACATAAAAAGTTTTTAACAATTAAGATTGCTTATTTTAATTGGATATTGCAATATGATTTATGATGCCAAATTTTGACTACTTGTGTCGACAATTGGAATCGCATTCCATTATTTCAATCAACTAAACTTTGTTGAAATTGGAAATCAAAAACCCAAAAGCTTTAGCTAATTGAAAGTAGCACAATTAGTGTTCAAATGTGTCAACTTGTTGAATCTTTTTGGTAATTGAGCTTTAAAAGTCCAATTTTTTAGAACAAATTAATTTGCCTAAAAAGTGATGGGATTAGTATTCCAAAGCATATTTGTTTAATGGTTATACTCTTTGAAAATTTAGAATGGAGTTCTTCTATCTTTTAAATTTTAAATTTTAAAATTTAGGTTCAACTACTAATAACGTTAAAGTTATTTTGTTAAACTCAGGTTTATTGCAATATCAATTTATAGTTGCATGGTTACTAAATGAATTTTTTTTTATTTCAAAATGTAACACCGATAAATTAACAGTATTAATAGTTAAACCTAAATTTTGAAATCTAAGAAGTAGAAAAATTAAATTTCAAATTTCTGACAAATATAGATACTTATGACATATTTTAACTTTGTTTAAAAAAAAACCTTTTCTTTTTTGGTTAAAAGAAATAGGAGTAAACCTTCTAAATACACAACTCTACCGGGAGTATGATATTATTCTAGATTGTTTAATATCATTCTCCAACAAAGTTCGAACACCCTTAGGTGGCTCAACAGTAACATTTCATATTCAAATCTCCATTTGACATCTTAGTTATGCAATCCACAACCTTATTTTGCCTCCTTAAAACATGCTGAAATTTAACTTGTCATTCATTCAAAATTATAGTATTTGTCAACCTCCAAATCAATGTCAAATTTTTTTACCATGGCAAAAACCCTCATTTTGCTACGTGAATTTCCATGTAAGCTACGTTATTTTGTCATGTCAATAATGGTGAAGTAAGGGCCTTACTCTTTAATAAAATTAGAAAATTTTTCTTTTTAACTCTTCCTAAAACATAAATGATTCAAAATTACTTTTTTTTTTAAACTTCTGAATAAATGAAAAACTATTATTTTGACCCCTCTAAAAAATTATTACAATTTAAGCTTTTTTTTAACCTTAGGCACTCCAAATCAATTTCAAATTTTTACCATAATCATTTTGCTATGTTAATTTTCTTGTTAGTATAAAATTTTACCATGTTAACAATGGCGAAGCTAGAAGTAGGTAGTCGCCTTGTCCCTTTAATAAAATTGAAAAATCTTTTTTTAGCCCCTCCTAAAACATAAATCATTTAAATTAAACCTTTTAGCACCTAAATAAATGAATTTTTTTTGTATTTTTGACCCCTCTAACAAATATTGCAATTTAAAGCTTTTTTATCACAAAACTTTTAGCCTTAATCCCTCCATATTTTTATAATTTTATTTCAGTTTCCCCTAAATAAAATTCTTAACTTCATCTTAGATGTCAATTATATTAACCTTGTCTAATTTTTTTCGATAGAAATAATCTATATGATTCACGCATGAATATATATTTGGTTGAAATTAGGGTATCTATCATCGATAGTGGTGACGAATCCCCTTATCATGAGTGTTCTTCGAAGAGATAAACGGTTGGTCATAAAATATGCTCCATTCTCATCAGTTGGAATCAAATCCTCAACTATATAATTAAAATATAGAGCAATTACGCTTTATGTTACATGCATACATACATATATTACGGGGTATCTACAACTCATTTTCTTACAAAAAACATAATCAAAATTTTAATTACACAAAGTAAGACAGCACATGAAACCATGATAAGGCCACTCTGGCAAACTGATAATGTAAGTCCCCAACACCCAAACAGGAAACAAAGTGTAAACCATTGTCTGAAATACCAAATTCCCATTTCTTCAAATAACGTTTCGTCAATTTCCTTCATTTGGATTTTTTTCCCACTCTCTTTTTGTTCTTTATTGTGGCATATACTCTGTTTTTTGTCCTTTAAAATAGGCAGTAACATGGACCACTTATGCCTTCCATTTAAAATTTAAACGTGCACCACCTAACAGGCAAACAGCTAACATGAGACCTATGCCAAGGTTTTTGTAGGGCAACCATGAAAATAGCCCTTAATTATCTTGAGTTCAATTAAAGTGTTAATATATTATTTAGTACTTGAGTTTAGTTTTAATATTTAATTTTGTATCTAGTTTATTTTTAATGTTCATTTTGGTGCCTAAATTTTTTTAATTTAACACTTGAGTTTATTTTAACCCAATTAAATACTTATGTAATTTTTTATTAGAGCACAAATGTTAAGCATTCATTAGCAAGGGCGAATGCAAAGGGGACCGACAGAGGCCATGGCCACCCTCCCCCATTAAACTATAGATTTATATATGGTAAAATTGCACTCCACTCCCCTCCCCCAATGAAAAAAAATTATGTTCACTCCTTTTCAAAAATGATGAAATTATAAACTAATACATGTTAAAGATATATTTTGACCTCTAAAATATTTATAATTAAATTCATGGACCTCCTAAAAAAAAGAATTTCTAGATTTGCCCTTGTTCATTAAGCTACATGATACCATTTAGTTGGATATCAAACTGAAAATCGAAGCCAAACTTATATGTCAAAATGGTATATTAACCATTGACTAAATAAAAAAAATGATTTGAAGCTATTTTGGAATCGAATCATTTGGATCATTTGAAATGGTATATTAACCCTTGTTCATTTTAGCCAACTCGTTATGGATTCAAATTATTTCAAGTTCTTATTACTTCAATTTGTTTTAGATTACATATTTAGGTTATTTTAAATTTGAGTCGTATTGATTTAGATAATTCAAGCTTGAGACCCAATATTTCTTAAGTCTCATTACGTGTTTAGATTATTTCAATTTTTGGTCACTATTAATTACTTGTTCATGTCATTTCAATTCGGTTTATTAATTTTCTATAATAAAATCATATTATACTAAATCAAAATTTGAACTAACAACAAGAGCATTCGTTAGCTTTTGGTCTCTAGTTGGAGTAGATTGGTTTTGGTTTCATGTAAGAGATTTAAACATAGTCCATTATATTTGCCAAAATCATTACAAGACCCAAAGCAAACCACACACACACACCATTAGCCCAAAGCTAAGCTTCGTGTCAGTAAATCAAGAATCTTCCACCCACGCCACCAACCACAAAACCCAAAAAAAAAAAAAAAAAAAAACAGTTTTGGCATTGTCAATGTCTGAATAAAAGTGCTTAAGAAGTGGCGATCAAAACGAAATATAAAAATAATTTTGAAAAGTCATGGACTTATTATGAACTCACTTCCATAACCTCTCTCTCTCCCCCCCCCCCCCTCTTCTCCACCACTGTCTCAAAGGAATCTGATCGTACAATCACCATATCCACCCATAGATCTTACCCTACCCCACTGTTCTTTCCCCTCCCTTTTATCTCTCTTTCAATCCTTTGTCTTTCAATCAAAATTTTCTTTCTTACAACTTCAAAAAAAGAACAAGACATGTTAAGATCTGAAGAACTCCCAGATTGTTTCTATTACCAAAACAAACCAACCTTAATCACCCCAAACACTTCAACCCCAAACCATTCTTTGTATCTTTCCAACTTAGATGATCAAAAGTTCCTTAGATTCTCCATTAAATACCTTTACCTTTTTGAAAAAGCTGTTGCTATAGATATCTTGAAATATTCACTTTCTAAGGTTCTGGTTGATTATTACCCTTTGGCCGGAAGGTTAAGACCTTGCGGCGGCGATGGTGGTGATGATAAGCTCGTCGTTGATTGTAATGGTGAAGGTGCTGTGTTTGCAGAAGGTTTTATGGATATTAGTTGTGAAGAGTTTCTCCAAATTTCTCGGAAACCAAACAGGTCTTGGAGGAAATTACTATATAGAGTTGAAGCTCACTCGTTCATTGAGATCCCCCCTCTTGTTGTTCAGGTATCGTTAAATATCCGTACGACTAATACTTTACTGAAAACATAAAGGTAAAATTGATGTTTTGGTCACTTTTACTAATACTATGATAAAGTTTAAGATTTACTTTTCAGGGATATTACAATGTTTAGTCCCTGAACTTGATAACTTCTTTTAAGTTTGGTATTTGTTTTTGAACTTTATTTCGTGTCACATTAATTTTGAAATTTGGTTCTTGTGATGATATGGCACTTTAATATTGTGTAATGTTATCACCTAAAAAATTGTCAAAGTTTTGAGATTAATGTGGACTAAAAAAAAGTTTAAAAGTTAAATTGGAAAAAGTTGTTAAGTTTAGGGCCTAAATGTTGTTTTATCCTTAATTTTTATTAGAAGATGACATGGCACGATCTTAGAGTATCATATCATGGATCAAAACTAAAAAAAAAAAACAAACCAAGTTTTAGGACTAATGTAGACTAAAAAAAGTTTAAGGGTTAAGTTGGAAAAAATTATCAAATTCAGGGATTAAATGTTGTTTTATCCCTAAATTTATATTTTGATTTGATATTATATTTGTTAATTTTATTAATTTGTCGAAATTATTAACGCAGTTTTAAAGTGCTGAAGCATGATTTTAAAAAAAAATCTTAAGCAATCAATTAAAAGTAAGAGGATGATATTATGACGAATTGAAGTACATGAAATAAATTCTAAATTGTAATATAGTATAGGGACTAAGACTAAATTTGACCAAGAAAAACCTTAAATTCAAATTTTATTTATTTATGGTGCAGGTAACGAATCTCCGTTGTGGGGGTATGATCCTCTGCACCGCGATAAATCATTGCATATGTGACGGCATAGGCACATCTCAGTTCTTACACGCGTGGGCGCACGTGATCACTAAACCAACACTCGATTTACCCATTTTACCCTTCCACTCTCGCCACGTGTTGAAACCCCGAGATCCACCACAAGTTACCCACACTCACCTAGGATATACCAAAACTACCTTCGAAGACAACATCATCCACGTGGACATCAACCAATATTTACAATCACAACCACTAGTTCCAACCTCCTTCACCTTCACCTCCGCTCATATCCTCCGCCTTAAAAGGCGGTGCATCCCATCATTGAAATGCACCACCTTTGAGGCATTAGCCTCGCACACGTGGCGGTCATGGGTTCGTTCCTTGGATTTGTCGACCACATTTAAAGTCAAGCTCTTGTTTTCCGTCAACGTTAGGAAAAAGTTGATCCCGGAAATACCTCAAGGGTATTACGGGAATGGATTTGTCTTGGCTTGTACGGAAACCTCGGTAAAAGATTTAGTTACTTCAAACTTACACCACGGTATAAAGTTAATCCAACAAGCTAAATCAAGTTTAACCGATGGGCATGTACGGTCAATGATTGATTTACTGGAGGACAAAAATGTCAAAACAGATATTTGTTCAAGCTTGGTAATTTCTCAATGGGCTAAATTGGGATTAGAAGATTTGGATTTTGGACAAGGTAAGCCATTACATATGGGTCCTTTAACAAGTGATATTTACTGTTTGTTTTTACCGGTGGTGGGTAATTTTGATGCGGTAAAAGTTCAAGTTTCCGTACCTGAATGTGTAGTTGAAAAATTCGAGTATTACATGATGGATGGTTTGGATGAAGAAGAAAATGGAGAGCAAAATGGTTTTATTTGAATATGCTACTTCAAACTTTTTTCTTTTTTATCATTTTAACCCCTCCGCACAAAATTTTACTGTAATTTAAGTATATCTAAAAGTGAATATATGACTGCTTTTTCTTCTCTCTATATATTTTGTCAAAGAATAATAAATCGAGTTGGTGTTATATCATATATTTTTAATTATTTAAATCTTGTTACTTTTATATAACGTGGTCTATATTTAAAACACGTTGGTTAAATTTATAAATACATGTGTATTTACTATACGAACGGCTTGTATCTGGCGTGCGAGTGTTAGATTTGTAAAATAAATTTGAAATAAAGCTTAATAAACTAGGATCTATCATGTCAAATCATCAAGAATAAATGAAGAATAAAACTAGATGAGGAAGCGTACCTGAATCCATGAATTCCTTATAGTTTTACCGGATTTTGGGGATTTGATCTTCCAAATTAGCACACAAGAAATTTAGACAATATTTGCTCTCTCTCTTTCCTAATGATGGGATATTAGAAAAGATATCTTGTGTGTAATTTGGGACCATAACCCTAATATTTATAACCTTAGCATATTAGTTCTCATCAAATTGTAATTAGCCCATCATTAATTAAAATTTGATTAGAAGAGTATCTACACATATTTATCCCATACTTTATTTAATAATTAAAAGCCCAATAAAATTCTAACTAAATTAGATCACTTTTAATTTGGGCTAACCTATCATGATAGTAGATAATAACATGTAATTATCTTATTATATATGTGATGTCCAAATTTTCCAACAATCTCCCACTTGGACCATATATATATATACTAATTACTTTATAATTACATGTCATTATATAACCTTATGAGCTCATAATTTTACTATCATATCCAAAAGGTATTTCGAACAATCTCGTCCATTAATTATGTTAACATAGAACCAAGGCAACTTTCGTTACATATATCGTAACTAAATCCATCCATGATCACGTATATTAACACGACCAAATGACATAGATCAAGTATGGATGTGTAGCATGGACAATACATGCAATATGATCTAAACATGTCTATTTCCAACTGGTCCTCTTTAAACTTAAGTGAGGTCAGTTTCAAAACAATAAACCGAGTGAATAAATCAATACTTCATTTCGACTGAAAAGTAACCAAATACATAAATGTCTAAAAACAAATAAAATATAAACTCTCACTAAATCATGATATCCTCAAACAATGTAACACCCATGTGAGCAGTGTACTCATGAAAGACCTTGGGTGGTAGACCTTTTGTGAGCGAATCTGCTATCATGGAGTTTGTCCCAATGTGCTCTATGGATATTTGACCATTTTGCACTCTTTCTTTTACAACTAGGAACTTTACGTCAATATGCTTTGACTTAGATGAACTCCTGTTGTTATTTGAATATAGCACTGCTGACTTATTGTTACAAAATAATTTGAGTGGTCTTTCTACATTATCCGAAATGCGCAGCCCTGTGACAAAGTTCCGCAACCATATTCCATGGTTTGATGCCTCATAGCATGCTACAAATTCTGCTGCCATAGTGGATGAAGCTACAAGTGTCTGCTTTGACACTTTTTCCAAGATATAGCTCCTCCAATTAACAGTAAACATAGCTTTGATGTAGATTTCCTACTATCTTGGCATCCAAAGAAAATCAGTCGAATACCCAATGACCTCTAAAAGATCTGATCTCTTATAAGTAAGCATGTAATTTTTTGTTCTCTGAAGATATCTCATAACCCTTTTGGCTGCTATCCAATGGTCTATACCAGGGTTGCTTAAATATCTGCTTAACATCCCAACAATGTACCCAATGTCCGGACGCGTACAAACTTGAGCATACATTAAACTCCCAACAGCTGATGCATAGGGAATCTTTTGCATTTCCTGAATTTCAAGGTTACTTTTAGGGCATTGAGTAAGACTAAATTTGTCTCCTTTAGCGACAGGGGTGTCACCTGGTCTACAACTCTGCATACTAAACCTTTTGAGTACTTTATCAATATAGTTCTTTTGTGATAATCCAAGAATACCTCGAGATCGATCTCGATGTATCTGAATTCCTAAAACAAAAGAGGCGTCCCCAAGATCTTTCATCTCAAAATGCTTAGATAAAAACCTCTTGGTTTCGTGTAATAAGCCTATATCATTAGCGGCAAGCAAAATGTCATCAACATATAGAACCAAAAATATGTACTTTCTCCCATTAAATTTGTGATACACACAATCATCAACAATATTTATCTCAAAATCAAACGAGACAATTATTTGATGAAACTTATAGTACCATTGACGAGAAGTTTGTTTGAGTCCATAGATGGATTTTGACAATTTGCAAACCATATTCTTTGAGTCTTTTGAGTCAAAATTTTCTAGTTGCACCATATAAATTGTTTCTTTAATGTCGCCATTAAGAAACGCAGTTTTAACATCCATCTGATGTAACTCAAGATCAAAATGAGCAACAAGCGCCATGATTATCCTAAATGAGTCTTTCAATAAAACTGGAGAGAAAGTCTCTGTAAAATCAATACCTTCTTTTTGAGTATATCCTTTAGCTACAAGACGCGCTTTATACCTCTCCACATTACCATTTGCATCCCTCTTGGTTTTAACCAATTGATTTTGCACTTTCAGGTAATGGGACAAGTTCCCAAACTTTATTGTCTTGCATAGATTTATACTCATCTTTCATGGCATCAATCCACTTTTGAGAATTAGAACTTTTCATGGCCTGATGAAAGTTGATTGGATCATCTTCCATCATTCCATTATCATCTTCATGTTCTTGGAGAAATACAACATAATCATCTGGAATAACATTTCTTCTTTCTCTTGTGGACCTCTTTAATGGCCATTGTTCTTGAGGTTCTTGAGGTTGTTCTTCTGGAATAATTACCTCATTTTGAATGGGAAGTTGTTCAACGTTGTCTTGTAGAGGTTCTGGATTCACTTCTTGATCAATGATAGGTATAAGAACTCGAACATCGTCAAAATCGATAGTAGGAACCGAGTTAGAATCCAATTCCTCCTCAAAAACAATGTCTCGACCTTATTTCTCCCCAAACTCAACATCCTCAAAAAAATGTTGCGCCTCCTGCCTCAAAAATATTCTTTATTATGGGATCATAAAATTTATAGCCCCTAGATCGCTCGTAATAGCCAATAAAGTAGGCTGCCATCTGTTTTAGAGTCAATTTCTTTTCATGTGGCCTATAAGGCCTTGCCTCACCGGACATCCCCAAATGTGAAAGTGCTTTAGACTAGGCTTTTGACCTGTCCAAAGCTCATAAGGTATTTTTGCAACTGCTTTATTGGGTACTCTGTTTAGAATGTAAGCTGCTGTTTTTAATGCTTCTCCCTAGAGAGACTCAAGTAAGGTAGAATGAGCAATCATGCTCCTTACCATATCCTTAAGAGTTCTATTTCGTCTTTCAACTACACCATTCTTACTAGGTGATCCTGGCATGGTGTACTGTGGGACAATACCGCATTCCTCTAGGAATCTCGCAAATGGTCCTGGACATTGTTCACCTGAGCCATCATATCTACTGTAGTACTTACCACCATGATCAGATCTGATGTTTTTAATCTTTTTGTTGAGTTGATTCTCAACTTCAGCTTTATAAGCTTTGAACACGTCCAAAGACTAAGATTTCTCATGAATAAGATATAGGTACTCATACCATGAGTAATCGTCTATGAATGTTATGAAATATTGTTGACCAATCCAAGATGCCATAGGGAATGGTCCACAAATATCTGTATGAATTAATTCTAAGACGTCTGAAGATCTGTTGGCACCCAATCTCTTGGTTTTGGTCTGTTTTCCCTTAATGCAATTAACACAGACATCAAATTCTGTGAAGTCAAGGGATTCTAAAATACCATCAGACACAAGGCGTTCAATTCTAACTTTTGAGATATGGCCTAAGCGCTTATGCCATAATGATGCTGAATTTTCCTTATTTAATTTGCGTTTAATACCACGTGATTCCACATGTAAGGTTTCATTATAGGATGCAATTGTTTCTAGTAAATAAAGGTTGTCATAAGTATTTAAATAACCAGTTCCAATAACATTTGAATTTAAAGACAAATTAAATTGATTATTTCCGAATTAACAATAATAACCAAATTTGTCTAACGAAGAAACAGAAACTAAATTCCGTCTAAATGACGGTACAATATAGGTGTCTTTTAAATCCAAATAAAAATCAATTCCTAATAACAACCTAAAATGCCCAATCGTTTCCACTTCTACCGATTTTCCATCGCCCACAAAGATGTGTCTTTCATCATCACTTGGCTTTCGGTAACTCAGGCAACCCTGCATAGAAACACTTATGTGAGTAGTAGCACCAGAATCTATCCACCAAGTGTTTCTAGGTACTGAAGCTAAATTAATCTCTGAACAGACCAAATTAAGAATTATACCTTTCTTTGTACGCCAAGCATGATATTTGGTACAATCTTTCTTTATGTGTCTAGACTTGTTACAAAAGAAACAACTCTCTGTAGCTTGTTGTTGTTTCTTTTGAGCTGGACCCCTTAGCAACTTCATTCTAATATTTTCTTTTCTTGCCTTTGTCTTTAGGGGCATTGGCCAAATGAGCACTTTCAGACTTATCACGCTTCAACCTTTCTTCCTCTTGCACACAATGAGAAATGAGCTCATTTAGGGTCCATTTCCCCTTTTGACAGTTATAACTAATTTTAAGTTGATTAAACTGTGCAGGAAGCGATACCAAAACCATAAGAACAAGCAATTCCTCAGAAAGCTTGATCTTAAGTGCCTTAAGTCTTGAAGCAGTATGGAACATCTCCATAATGTACTCCCTTATGTTTCCTTGACCCTTATACTTCATAGACATCAAAGAAGTCAGAAGTGATGTCTCTCAACCTTATCGTTTTTAGCAAAACGTTTCTCAACTTCATCAAGGAAACCCTTGGCCTGAGCAATTTGTTCAGATTCTATGCCCCTAAAGGCTTCTGGAATGCTGTGTTTCATGATCATAAGACTCATGCGATTTGAACGATCCCACCTCTCAAAATCCCTCTTAACATCAGGGGTGCTTTCCGCAGTGAGAGGTGCAGGTTGTTCTTCCCTTAGTGCAAGGTCTATGTCCATACAGCCAAGCACTATAAGTAAGTGGCTTTTCCATTCCTTAAAATTAGTCCTATTAAGTATGGGTATAGAATTTATATTAGCAGATATTGTGGTAGCAGAAGATGAATTAGCTGAATATAGAACAAAAAACAAGCTTAAATCAATATTCATAAGTAAACAATAGATTCAGGATAATGGCTAATCCATCTTAAGATACCAAACACAACATTAATATCAAGTCTTTGGACAATAATATTAACAGTAAGCGGTACTCTTGTTGTAGCAATCAAACATTGACACTAAATTATGTCAAACAATGAATTAATCTTTGGACTAACTTATTGCTCACATAAAATACCTTATAATTGTCACACATTTATCACCACAGATGTCGTTGAAATTCTGCCAAATATTAACTTACCTTTGGGTCAATTAATAAACGCATGAATCACAAAAACATATAATCATCTTAATATTTCAAATAAACTAATCTACACAAAAGAGGTCACTTTGGCGGCATTTTGTTTCAACTAATTTATTTAAAATATTAGACATCCTTAATTAAAAGCCAAAATCTGAATTTATTTGTTTCAAAATATTTACCTTAATTTCATCTTTCAATCAAATTTGAAAGATAATTATATATACATATATATAAATTTCCAAAACATGCATTAAACCAATCAAAGCATGCATATATTATATAACAGAACATATATATGAATCAATTTCTATATATATTTTTAAATGTCATATAAGATTAAAATAATAATCACATGCCTTGCAAATATCAAACTAGATTATATTTATAAAACCTTAAAACTTTATTTAAAGAATCAAAACCCAAAATTATCAAGAATCTCAAAGATTCAACATAATATATAATTAAAATATCAAATTCATAAAGAATAAATTCTTTCTCAATGATTCAACATGACAAAGCTCGGATGCCACTTGTTAGATTTGTAAAATAAATCTGAAATAAAACTTAATAAATCAGGATCTATCATGTCAAATCATCAAGAGTAAATGAAGAATAAAACTAGATGAGGAAGCGTACCTGAATCCATGAATTCCTTATAGTTTCACCGGATTTTGGGGATTTGATCTTCTAAATTAGCACACAAGAAATTTAGACAGTATTTGCTCTCTCTCTTTCCTAATGATGGGATATTAGAAAAGATATCTTGTGTGTAATTTGGGGACCATAACCCTAATATTTATAACTTTAGCATATTAGTTCTAATCAAATTCTAATTAGCCCATCATTAATTAGAATTTGATTAGAAGAGTATCTACACATATTTATCCCATACTTTATTTAATAATTAAAAGCCTAATAAAATTCTAACTAAATTAGATCACTTTTAATTTGGGCTAACCTATCATGATAGCAGATAATAACATGTAATTATCCTTATTATATATGTGATGTTCAAATTTTCCAACAACGAGAGAAACAAAATACCCTCCTAAATTTTAATGACATTGTCTATTTTTATTTTCTTTTAACTTGTTACATCCAAGGCATATATATTTATAATTTGATTCACGTGTTTTAAAAATGATCCACGTCATATTTGAAGTAGCATTTAACGCCTAAACTGATGGTTGGGCTAATGTAAAAACATGTTTGATACAATATAAATATTTGAGGATTCAATTAGAGTGTCAATGTAAAAGCATTTAAAGTGGGGGCATTGAGTACAATTTAAATTGACACAATTTTAAGTAAAATTCATGCATGATAAAATTTAAATAAAATTTTATAAATAATTTATGTAGAAACTTAAACACTCGAAGAAAAATACCTGATTGGCAAAATAAGTGAATATTTCAATGAAAAAGATATGTGTGGGAGAGAAAAAGGGGGTCGTTTTTCTAGGTCTCTTTCGTATTATATAAAACTTTATTGATTGTCATTTAATATTTAGGCCAAAAATGTCAAAATACGTCGAATTCATTGCTGAAAAATATAACACATTGTGCCAACTAAGTGACAAATGTACGAGAATTTTTAAAGCTCGGTGTTTAATGAATTTTTTACGAAAACTTTATTTAATAATGAATATAAGTAAGCAGTAATAATTTAAAAATTAATATTAATGAATACGTGTTCGATTTTTGAATTTTTACTTTTTTTAATTTAAAGATGATATAAATGTATGAAAAAATAAAAATGTCATCATAATTAATTATACTTTAAAATAAGAAATATTTCTATAATTTTATAATTGAGTGAATTTGTGATCTGATTAAGAGTGATACCAGCTAAGTAAAATGCTTAAATATAAATATTTTTAATTATTTTAAAAATATTTTTTATTTATATATATTTCATGTTCACGATCTATCTTAGAGGTTCGTGGTTATATCTTTCAATAATATCACTCTAATAGTAAATGTATTCGTAAAAAAAAGTGAGAAAATGTAATGATTATTGAAATTTGAGTTAATAATTGATGTACAATGTTTCTATCTCATTTTTTGTCATAAGAGAAAAGGCTATAAAGATGGGTGGGTTTTTGTAATGATTTTCACAAAAGATGGACTTGCTTATGATTTGCCAAATTAAAGCGGCTAAAGTTGAACATTAATTAGGCAATAATTATTGTTAGGGTTAGTGATTCTTATCCTAAAATTTCTAACAATTTAAAAGTTATTTTTTAGGGTTAGTATCCAATATTGATATTGAAATATTTAATTTACAAATTTTAATATTTAAATATTTTTTTAAGGTAAAAATTTTGGGTCTTTGAGTATCAAGGTTCAAAGGCGAAGGGAGGAGTTAACAAGGACCTAGCTCACTTAAAGTGAGAAATTATTATTTAAATCCTTAAAAATTCATAAAATTTTAAGTTAATATGATAAAATTATAATTTAGCCCTCAGAACGTTAGAATATTGATTTAATCAATTTGAAAACCATAAAGATATAAACCAATATAAGGGTGAAATTGTATTTTAGCTTTTATAAAAATATATAACTTAATCTAGCCCCTCTAGAAAAAAATTAAATTCATCCCTGTTAATGTTCGAATCAAACCATGTGCAATTGTGATATTAGGTCTCCAATTTTACTTTGCGTGGGTTTTGTTCAATCCTTCGTTTGTTTTGTCTTATTACATTATAATTAATCATACGAGTACCTATATTTATATTATACTTACGAATATATTGTAATTATAATAATAAAACATTAATTTTTTTTACAATATGTTAATGGAACATGTGTTACCTTTTAAACCCTATTTATAAAATTTTAATTTATCACTGTATTAAATAAATTTTTTTATTGATTGTAAAAACAAAAGGCACTTCTTTTATCTAGCTTCCATTTAATTGACAAAGTGGGTGGGTATACACAACGGGGGAAAGCCCCAATCCCCAACCAAAATTCAAGTGCTAGTTATATTCTTCCCTTTCCCTTTTTTTTTTTCTATTTAAAAATTGATGATAAGATAGTGGAAAATGGCACTCACAAATTTTGCTCTTTTTCTTCACATATTTAGTTTATGATTAGATTATTTGAATTTTTTTATAACTTTTAAAATAAAATAAAATAAAAATTAAAATATACTCATTGACTTCTTATCATATTTTTAAAAATAGAGAAAATCGTGCTAGTACGAAAAAGATGTTGTCTAAAAGTATGCTCGATCAACTGAAAATTTAAATATTGAATTTTTACTACTAAATTGTATGAGTGTTGAATTGATATTAGAAAATTTTCTTGTAAATTAGTAAATATAAGTATTGAATATAATTATATTTTTTTATAAAATTAAATATTGATTTTTTTAAAAAATATTGTTTAAATTTTAATCTTATTAATATAATATTTTATATTATTTTAAATAATTTTAGATGAAAGATAAATATGATAATTTGAATATCTTATTTTTTTAAGAAAAGGTTAAATTGCTTCAATTTTTTAATAAAATAAAATTAACTTGATGTTTTCTTCATTAACTGATAAGTAATTAACGTACCTACTTATTTTATTCAACACTTTTTTGTTGAAAATTTTATGTTAAGTAAAAAATTAAAATGATTATTAAACACATTTAAAATATTAAATACTGAAGATTTTCATTTCTAAAATGAAAATTTTCAATAGTTTATCAAACATATCCTAAGTTTGAATTGGAGTAAGATCTCAACAAGAGCTTAAAAAACGCAAGTCATTTAATACAACAGGTTAATTTCACCTGACATCCTCAAACTATGATTTAAATTTTAAGTTGATTCCTAAATTTTAAAAAATCAATATCATTTCAAGTCCTTTCGTTCATAGCTATTAGTTTGGGCATTAAAAGTTAACTCAAACAAATTTAAAAACACATTAATCAAATTGTAAAGATATGTAAACAGCTTGGATCTGACTTTCTTTTTAAATAGTGATCCCAATTTTAATGGCATTGTAACATACTAAATTCAAAGTGTCAATGTAATAAATATATACATGTTTACAATCTACTCCATGTATTTTAAATATGTGCTATTTCATATTCAATTTAATATTTAATATTTAAATTAATATAAATTAATAAGAAAAACATTTTAAAATGTAGAAACCAATTTAAAATTTAAGCACTAATTTCAACATTTTTTTTCATTTTTTAAGACTGAGAGAAAGAGAGTCGTGTCAACTCTTCTTACATTGTTAAAACTTTTTATCCTATAATTTTATATATTATCATATGAAACCGAGAGTGCCAAAGTATTTGCACGTGTTCTCACTTCAATTTCGCTTTTTCTAAAATAGATTTAAAAAATTGATAATGTGTATTAACGTATTCGAATTTACGTCCTTTTGTATTAATAATAATATCTATATCAATAGAATTAAAACTCAATCGATATTCCTTTTTAAGAGGATAACATACATTGCCACCGAACTCAATATTTATTAGTATAATTAATATCGACCCAAAATTGTGGGGAACATATGTAAGAAAGTAATATCAGGATTGAGAAATATGTGGTATATATTAAAACTATGAAAGGAAAAACCAATGTAAAATAAATTAATACATTAAAGAAGCAAAAAGTAATTAAGGAAATTAAGTGCCTCCAAATGGCCTACCATGATAATGCCCTAAGTTGGTGATAAAAGGATATGATAGAAAAAAGTTTTTCAAAGTGCCATTAATTTTTTTTCTTGGTAGAGTTCAAAGTTCCATTAATTAAATCTATAGCACTAGACAATATACATTATATTTTGTTTAATTAATTATTTTATATCTATAGATATAATTAATAAACCCCACATCTAATCATATCTAAACTAACAAATTAAAACATTTAAGGTAATTTTTAGTTTTAAAATAGTTCTCCTCTTACCAAGTGTCACCATTAATTGGTTCACATATTAGTAAATTAACTTTAATAATAGTCTACATCTCGTCATATATTTTTGACATAATGCCTAAAATTATCCATAGCCCCTCCTTAACTTATAAATAGGAGGATAATGTGCTTCAGCGCACTCGAACCCACGTCCTCCTATATTGACAACAATGTTCATACCAATTGAGTTAATATTCAACTTACATGATAAAGTTGTTTTAATTTCTTTTCTAATTGATATCTTCAATGCATTAGCCATGTTGTAAGAGTGGTTGATTTTTTTTTAAGTTGCATCTTTTATTGTATTATATATACAATTTATAAAAAAAATATATAAATTAGTATAAAAATAATTTAATATATTTTAATTAATAAATACAATCAATTCATACAATACAAGGTTATGCAAACAAGTATATTATATACAAGTAGAGGCGTTTATGAGTCAGGTCGGGCTAGATCTATGCATAATATTAACACATTTTATACTTGCCCAAGCTCGGCCTGAAATACGAGCCTAAAATTTTACCCAAACCCGTTCATATTTGTAAATAGCTAACTTGCGCCCGTTTTAGGCACGCCCATATTATTTTTATTTTTTAAAAATATTCATATTATTTATAATTTAATATTGAATTATTTTTTATTTATTATACTTTTATATATAGTCATCTTAACAATTTTTAATGTTTATATTATAGTAGTATATACTACTAGAGATTTAATTTTTATGTGTTATAAAATACATAATATATAAAAATTACTAACTTAAAAACGAGTCTAGTTGAGCTCGGGCTTTGAATGTTCAAACTCAAACCTGGCCCATATTTTAAATGGGCCTAATTTTTTTATCCAAGCTCATTTTCAGGTCTACTATTTTTGCCCAAGCCTTCTAAATTTTGGCGGGTCTTCTGGCTTGGGTAGGTAGCCCGACCCATAGGTCTATATACAAGGTATACACATTTATGGATGCTTTCCTATGTGGAGTATTTTATATTGCGACAAGTGACATTAATTGACACGTAAGCATTTTGATTATAAGTATGATATAACTCCCATTTTTTAATTGCTGTTTGTTTAAAGTGAAATGTTTTTATTAAATTATGATGCAAAAATTCTTCAATTTACACTTTTTAACTTACACACTTGGAAAATTATTCAATGTAACTATAAAGATCAAAATTAAAATAAATTTGATAAAAACTACCTAAAATAAAAGGTTAAAAGTAAAATTGTTTAAACACAATATAATATTTTATACAATATTCAGAATTATTTATAGCCTTTACCTATTCTCAAATAGGAGAATAATACATTTCAGCACACTTAACTCTACTTTCTCTTACATTAACAATAATGCAGATGCCAATTAAATTAATATTCAATTTGCACCATAATATGTTGTTTTTAATGTTAGATTACAATTAAACTATTTAATTGATTAACACTTACATTCGTGTGTTCCCTTTAAGAAAACAATTTCTAACGCGCACTAGTGATAGACCCTTAGCATACACACTATACTTTTATAGGCCCACATGAGAGGTTCCTATTTATCGTTTAATTAGATCATTGCTAAGCTCTCTCTCTCCCCCTTCCCCGGGGTCCCTCTTAAAGTTGTCCTTCAAACATGTTAGACTTATTCTACTTAGACCAGCATCTCCATCAAGGGATTTGATGCTATATTTTGACATTAGAGATGATTATTTTCATTAGTGAATTGTCTATCTTTAAAAATTAAGTTTGAATGGGAATCGAAGACTCTAATTTAAAATGACAAAAAAGATAATTTTAAATTTACGAGGCAAATCAAGTGTTTTATTAAAATTATCTTGGTAAAAATTAAAGTCAAAAGTTAATGGTAAGATGTTTAAATACGGGGCAGTGAGTAACTAGCCATCAGCCCATCCACTTTTAGCGAGAAGGTAACAATTAAGGGACCGCTAGACGTAACAACCTCATACTATCTTAGTCAAGGGAATGCCATAATAGTAACATGGATGAGGACAATCGACTTACCACTTGACTGACCACACGAGCAGGCCACCACCTATATTGTCAATGACATGCCGCTACTAGCCAAAGGTCTTTACCTATAAATACCCTCCAAGATAATAAAGAAAGGATCTTTAACCTTTTAGCAACCTTAAACACTTCGCAACACAAAACCCCGTTTATCAAAAATGTACTAAAGACTGAGAAAAAGAAAATAAAATAGTCCAATTTGTCGTTATCTCAAAAAATTAATTGAGTTTCAAGACTTGCCACCCCTAACTGAGTTGGATTTTTTCTTTCTAAATACAAGTGGCGAAATCTCATTAAATTTAGGGTTTAAAATATGGGGATTAAAGTTTAATGATTAATGGTTATAGCCTTAATTAAGGGGAGTTATGTCGGTAGTGATCATAAAAAATATAGTAGACCCTACATCTTTGGTATGCGATCTCAATGTAGCTCGTGAGCTTGAGAACTATATTACCCTAAATTTTATAATTTAAAAAATAAATGTTACATATCTAAACATGTATATACAATATTATATAAATATATATAACTTTTAAAAAATAAAATATAATTATATTAAGGGAAAAATATCAAAATAATACATAAATTTTGATTTAATGTGCAATGTTATTCATGAACTTTGATTTTGTGTCATTTTATACATAAAATTTTGATTTGATTTAATTTTCACAAATCACTAACAATATTATCGAATTAACACCATTTACGTTGATATATTGCATACACAAATAATTATATTAATCTGATATGAAAATAAATAATTAAATGATTAATAAACTTCATCTCTAAAATAAGCAACCCAAATTCTTGAGAGTCGGTGGTAGAGTTAGGTCGGGCTACCCACCCGAACCCAAAGGCCCATCTGAAACCCATATTTTAATTGGACTGAATTAGATTGGACAAAAATCTAAACCCATGTTCGATCTGAACTTGAGCCATGAATACCTCTAATCTGCGGCCAGCTTCAAATAAAGGAGAAATTCAAATAGAAAAATCAACATAATCGAAGACCCCTTGCCTTGCACCATAAAAACTAGTCATTGGGACAACACAAAAAACAATACAAAGAAAATCGTTCTTAATATTATTAGGAAATTATGAATTTTCATTAAATTAAATTTAAAACTCGAATTAAACAATAAAAAATAAATATTAATACCTTCAAAAATTAAAATGTATAACTTTTACTAAATACATGTGCCACAATAAAAAAAATTCACAACTACTATGTTAAAAAAAAATCAAATTCAATATATGGTGGAAATATATGTTTTTGAAAGGAAAAAGTGGTATATATGGGTAGGTTTATAAAAGTAAGTAAATTTTATGATTTCGAGAAAAAGAAAATAAAAAGGAAAGGTGGGTTTGATGATGGTTCATAGTTGGGTATTCTTTAAAGTGGAGAATTTTAGAAAATGTATTTTATAAAATAAATTATTATTTTAATATTTGACCTATTAATTATAAAACTTTCATTAATTTGTATCTCATGACATTAAATTTAATCAAATATTTTCGTTATTAATATAGATTATTATTTGAGTTAATGTTTCAAACTTCGAAGAAGATATTATGTGTTTAATTCTCTTGAACCTGCACAATAATATTATTTTTAATCGAGAACAAATCCAAAAATTTTGTGTTAGGGGGCGAGGTTAATGTGTAAATTTTTGAGGTAAAATTGCAATTTTACTAATGTTTCAACAAATAACTTAAAGTGTGTTTGAAGGAACGAGGTGAAGGCCATTTCCTTGACTCTTAAATTTGCTCTTGTGCTAATTAAATTAAATTAATACTTAATTAGTTAAATATTTATTTAAAATTATAAAAAATAAATTTATGATAAATATTAAATTATTTTTGAGTTAATATATAGATAAATTCTTTTAAATACAACATTTAACAGCAATACAATTCTTTTTCAAAATAAATTAGATATAGCTAAATCGGCTATCGAGTGAACATATGAAATAGTAATTAAAACTTTGTTAGACGTCCATTTGACATAGATTTAAACCGTGTGACTCAAACTCAAACAACAAACGTGATTAGCGCAACTCAAACCTAGATCACACGTGAAATAATGAACACTCTTAACCATCATTTATTTATTATATGGGATTCAACAAAATTACTTTTTAAACTTTACTTCTCTATTAGATTAGATGCAAAATTCCAAGATGACCCTATAGACATCATGTGCACCTATAACTTTTTATGGGTCACAAATAAAATAATTAATTAATAATATATATATTTAAGTTTTCGAGTAAATGTAATTTAAATTTCAATTGAGTTGCCACCTAAGATGCATATAAACCCTTTAAATATCATTTAAAAATAAAATAATAGATTTGAATCTAAAAATAAAAAATAATTAACACAATAAATTTTTTAAAAAATTTTAGAATAGGTTGAATATATGTCAACCTTTTAATTTGATAGCAAGACTATTAGGTTATAGCTTATAACGCATGAAAGTTTAAGTTTAATTGCAAGTATCTTCATCCCCACCTCTAATTATCAAATTATAATATATTTTTAATTTTTTAATATTATACAATCAAGAGAAACTACTCAAATAAAGACATACTATTCACTGTTTAAAAACTTTGAACCTACATAAATCATATGAATGAATAATCCTTCACCACCCAGAGTCATCATCATTATTGTTGTTATGCATTCAAAGTGGAAGTGGGATTTGCCCAAAGGAGGGATGGGCTTTACTGCCCCAAAAAGAAAGGTCAAAAGTAGATTTAACCAGAATAAGTTCTTAGCCCACTTCTTGGACTCATTGCATCAATGATGAGGTTTCCACTCTATCAAATAACGGGCCACCAATGATTATCCCTATCTTTCTATTTCATCACTAAATCAATCATTTCATGCAAGTAAGTTCAATGAATAAGCAGTTCCCCTCTTTAATTTTATAGTTGAGCCAATGAGTACTTCGTACAATTGGTAAAAATGTAATTTTTGAATTTTAAGTATTTATATTTGAGATTTATCGTACAACTAAATGTATAAATCTTGAAATCTAATCGTGAGCTGTTATTATATGTGAGGGTTTAATCTGATTAGTTAATTTATAGTCTTAATTGTTTCAATTCATAGATTATTTATACAATCAATCCTCATATTAGGCAAACTTTGAATTTGAAACCTTTGAAACCTTTAGCCAAGAGATAGTGTAGCGAAATTTTAAATTTTCTAAAAATGATTTTTTTATAATATTTAAAGCAATAAATTTCATTGAATAAGTACCTGTGTGTCCAAGCTTAAGTCGTCAAATTCTTTGAGAAGATAATTGGACTTTTCGATAAACTCAAATTAAAATTTAAACTCTTTAAAATTTCAACTAATTGATCTTTTCCTCTGTTTCCATACTCACAATTGCTTAAAAAGTAAACTCTAATGTGAAAAGCTAAACATAGTTCAAAATGGAAACTTCCTCGAGGGAGGGTTGTTTAAACTTCTACATGTTAAACCAAAAAAATTTAAGCTCTCTAGATCCTTAATTATAATTGCTAGATTACTCCTAATTTAGAATCCAAACACAAGTTATTTGAGTGCAAGAAAAATATTCAAATAAAATACCTTGCTTTGGGTTGTCAAGAGGAAAAATTAGTGTTTCTTGGTTTGAATGTGGCCTTTTCATTAGTTTTGTAAGGTGTGTGATTGTACTTCGCTGCAGTGTAGTTGAGATTTCAGGGTGTTGGCTTTTGTATAACCTTTGTTCTACTAACCTTTCGGTTAGTCTCCTATTTTGGGTTTCAATAGAAATTTATTTTGGCTGAGAATTTATTTTTGCAGAGTTCTCCGTTAGTATATGGGCACTAATGAATTTCAACAAGTATATGTGTATATATATTTATAAGATAATTTATGAAAAAAAAAAAAAATTCTCATTCATATATCTAAGTTAATTATATCCGAGATGACATGATACAATTAGAACTCATAATGGGATAGCCAATGGCTTACTTAGGGAGAAAGTCTCCCATACCACCATCCCGTTGCCCTATTTGGGTCAATTTGATCGACCCTGACTCAATTTTTCGAGCCATCCTCTCTTTTATTTAAATAAAAAAATTGAGCTCAAATATTTAAGTATATAATTAATTAAATAAATCTCAAAATTAATTATTAATGAAATTAATTAATTATAATCAAATAATTTATACAATCCAATTCTAATTTTGAAAAAAATCATGATGCCATTAATATATTAGAATATATGTGCATTCTTATTTAATTATATCATTACAAGGCAACTTATTTCAAGCTTTAGCCTATTGAACTTGTCATATGTGTTACCCTTTTTGGATATCTATGATTCCTTAATGTTAAAATTATTCACTTTTATCTCATGGTTGACATTGTATTGTTCATGATGAAAAATGATCATTTGTCCTAGACAAATGACTCATGGTCATGTTTCGTTTTTTAAAAACCATGTAATGTTAATGATAGGACATCACTTACTTTTTATCGAGTTATGATTCAATCATTGTATGTAAAGCCATATTATGCATAAGTCAAGCACCAAACATATCAACTTTCAATCCATTACTTAGGATTTAAGTAAGTCACACTATAAACATCACAAGTGAATTAGTCCATAAATGAATCTAGAACTAATTTAACCTGAGTAATGTCCGATGCATTGTCAATTTAAATTATCACATGTTTGCCTTTATTTTTGGGAGTTAATTATGCTTCAATAGCCAATACAAGTGATCTTCCAAATTGGATTTATAAATGATATAATAATCCTAACATGAGTCATTTGCTCAATCTGACCCCATAGGCTACAAATCATTTAGATTATTTACTAATACAAGTTGTCTTCTCGCATTATAATCTAACCAATAATATAACTTAATATTAGTTAAATCTTAGATAATCAGTAAGTTAATATTTGTAAAAACTGTTAAAAACATCCATACAAAGAATATTAAAGTAATCTTGGGAAAAATTTTATACAATTAACTTCAAAATACAAGTAGCTAACGACGAAATCTTTGCACTAAGGACATTGTTAGCGCACAAGCTACAATGTATCATGAGTGTGGAAATCAATGTCGGCACATCTTATACCACATCAATGGATAGATTGTGCTATACGCAATTTCCGACAAAAAAAATTATTGATAATCCTTAAATCAGATACACAATATTTGAGATAAATAAAAATATTTTAATGTGATTATTTAGGGGCGTTTTGTGTAAGGTTAATCAGGAGGTCCTTTGATTTTTTAGTGTAAAGAAAAATTTTGCTTATATGATTGTTTTTATGATGGATTTTATTATTGTGGAAGGATGATGGTACGAGTTTTGATTTTGGGTTCTCTAAATTTATTCTGTAAAATTACGGCATCTTTGGGGAAATGGAAAATTATTTGGGTTAAAGAGCTTAGAGTGTACAATAGAGTTGATTTTTGAGGAATATCTTTTTATGTTTTTATTTCACCTTTGAATGATTTTTTTTCTACTTTAAATTGGGATGATTATTTTTATTTAGGAAGAGCTAATACTATTTGTACTTGAGTGAGACTATAATTATTTAACGGTTAAATTAAATTGAGTTTAAAATTTTTTTATCATAAAATTTAGTAGTGAAATTCTTCTTTAGATAAAGTTTCGGAAACGTAAATTAAATCCAAACTGCGTTAATATTTTCATGTATTTAATTTTTTTTATATATATATTTATTCATCAATGTACATTTCTTAGCACACCTTATTACCATTTCCGAATTTACAAACACAAATCTTTAACATTATTAACCTGTATGTTTCTCTTAACCCAACTTATGCAACAACAATCTAGCTGCTCAATATCCCTTTTGGGAATTAGCTCCATCTCCGTACACCACTTGGAAGATGAACGAATAATGAATGTTCAGAGTTACATTTCCCATCCTTCTTGTTTGAACTCTATTTATTGCCGTCAAAGCTTCTTCATATGTTCTATTATCTCAAACATATTTGTTCTATTAAAAAAAATTATAATTCAATTTTTGTAACATCATCCCCATATATATATTATATAATAAATTATAGGTTTAATTAAAATATAATTTCGGTTTATTGAATTGTGTTTGATAGTCATTTGATAAAAATGGATCATCTTTACTTTTGAAAAATATATTTTTGTGTGAATAGAGAGAGGGGTAAATGTATACGACATGTTTTTCTGTTATAGGAATATGATCAAATTAGTTTTTTTACTATTTAATAGATTAGTTTAATTTTTTATTGTTTAAAAGGATCAAATAAAGTCAACTAAGAATAGAGTTAACAATTACTCTTTAAAAAATATCATTTATTGTTATATAATATTAATATTTTTAAAGTTTTTATGGTTTGTAAATGAAATTTTCTGTTTGGAATTAAACTGTAGATGAAAAAAATAATTTTAAAACTTTTTTATATAATAAATGTTAATTAGGTTACAATTTAAACTTATTTAATTCTTTTTACAAGTATAAAGATTAAATTAATTCATTTAATAATAGAAGGATTAATTTAATATAATTTCTATAATACAAGGACCTCCCTAGTTAACCTATATATGTGTGTTAATTGACAACTTACTTTGTTTTGCCATGCATCCCGCGAGCCCTTTTCGGCCTTTATTTCCTTTCATCACATTTGAGGATACGTCTAACTTTTGATCATCTTTTTCGTACACTTATTCAAACTCTTCTTTTTCCTTTTTCTATCGTTTACCAATGACATTAAAAAAAAAAAAAAACCAATAATGTATTAGAAATGTCTTAAAATCATTTTTCAAAATCTGCTTAATAATTAGAGGAGATATGCAAAGAAAATCCAACAAATTCCCACTTCAATCACATACATACACGTACTTATCACCTTATAATTGCACATCACAATATAATCTTATGAGCTTAAAATTTTAGTATCATATTTAAAAGGTATTTTGAATGATCTCATCCATCAACTATGTTAACATAGAATCAAGACGACTTCTAAATCATACATGAATCCATTCTTGATCATGTCTATTAACATGACCAAATTACACAAATCAAGGTGTAGCATGAAAATTATATGCAATATAATCTAAACATGTCTATTTTCAACTAGTCCACTTTAAACCTTAGTGAGATCAGACCATACTAAAATCAGAATGTGATTGAATTAAAATAAAATTAATTTTTGTAGAATATATCCTTAAAATATCTGTAAACTAAAATAACTAAAAAAAATATCTCTACAACATAAATGTATTTAAAATTATAAACTCTCACCAGAGCTAAAATCATCAAATGACATTACACCTATATGAGTAGTGTGCTCATGTAAGATATTGGGTGATGGTCCTTAACAAAATGGATCCACAATCTTGGAGAATGTCCCAATATGTTTTATAAGAACCTAACTACTTTGAACTTTTTTTTTTTATTAACTAGGGATTTAATGTCTATATGTTTTGACTTTGATGTGCACCTATTGGTATTGGAATAAAATACTACAGATTTATTTTCATAAAATAACTTATTTGGTCTTTCTATTCTATCTGCAATTCGTAGCCTAGTGATAAATTTTTGCAGCCATATTCCAACTAAATAGAAGTCTGTATACTCAACAACCTTTAACTTATCAAACCTTTAATATGTGAGCATGCAATGCTTTATCTTCTAAAGATACCGTATGAATTGTTTGGCTACTTCCAATTGTACATACCCAAATTATGTAAATATCTATGGCCATACTTGAATTATGCAAGTATCTATGTAACATCCCAACAATGTATGCAAAATCTAAATACGTAAACTTGAGCATACATCAATGATGCGTCGTTGAATGCACCAAATATATCCTATTCCCTGCAAAATAATGAAAATAACAGTAAAGGGGAAGTAGGGTCGAATCCTCAGGGATCGGAATATACAAATGCTTGTTTGTCAAAATCCTGGGCAGAATCGTGCCCAAGAAATCCTGCGTTCCTGAAAAAAAATAAAAATAACAGAATTAAAGAGTTGGATCTAGAAACGAAAAAAAATAAAAAAAACAAAATTGAGAAATCGAATTGAAATTGCGAAAATTAAAAATAGAAAATAGAGTTTGACATAAAGAAATTCTTATGAGGAGATTCCAGCCTCCGGTTGCCTCGATCCGCCTTGGGTTCAATCCTTGGCTTTTAGATGATCCTTCTCAATCCGAATAAGCCAGTTATAGTAGAAGAGGACGCCTACGGCTACCAGCTCCAAGGATTTAGATTTTGATTTGGTGGAACCTGACTCTAGCCAACAACCTCTCTTGTGGGATTTCTTATGCTAGATCAACGTTTCTCAATGGCGAATCCCACGCCATTTTGTCTCTTGGGCTCGCCAACCTCTGACGCAGTAAGTTAACGAACCGACGGTGCAATCCTTCCAAAACACATAAAGCGGCCGCCTTTGCATACGTTGAAAAGTTTACTTTTTAAGGGACATGGGCTGAAGCGTCAGCCCCGTAGTGCAGAGAAACGATGAATACCCTGTTGAGAAGGCTAAGTACGGATTCTAAACCTCAAGAACCCTTTTTGGGGATTTTCAGAAACCTTTGGCTAGAAGGGTTTTAGTGGCTCATAGTTGTGGTGGAAAAGAAAATATATAAATGGAGATTTTTTATTAAAAAGAAAAAAATGGAAAGAACAAAAGAGTTATGGGAAGAGAGTTTACAGAAAAAGATGAACACCCAAAATGAGTCACTTCATCCCCTATTTATAGTGCTAAGATAGATGGACTAGTCCTACTCAAACTCCCAAAGATAATTACAATTAATCAAAGATAAATAGAGATAAATAAAGAAATTAAATAATTCTCAATAATTATCCTAATATTAATTATCCTAATATAATTAAAATAGAGTCTAATAAAGCAAAGTCTTTTCTTTTTGCATTTCAATCCTTCTGTCCTCCATGTTTGCACTTTTGACACCATCTTTTCCCTTTATTGCACATTGGTCCATTTTGGCTTTAATTTCATAGTTTTGGCCCTCAATTTCGCTTTTGCCTCCAATTTAGTCCCTATAAGATAAAAGACCATAAATAGCCCAAATTAGTAGAATCATACTCAAAATAAATATGCAATTGGCACATAAAGAGTATTATCAAATTCCCCCTTACTTAGCCATGCTTGCCCTCAAGTATGGTTCCTATCCACTGTGAAAATTAGATCCTGAAAGAAATTCCACTCCAAAGTTTTATAAAGATTAGTCAAAAATGCATATGAAAAATAAAGAGAACTTCTAAGCTTGCTTTAAGTAAAACAGAAAAAGTTTTCTAATTAACACATACAAAAATTAAAATCGTCTTGAATTATTTCACGCTATTTAGGTAAATTACCAAACCTACCAAGACACTCTATTTATTTCCTCCTTTAGTCCCAACTGTAATTTTATTAGTACTATTTTTCTTTTCTTTTTTTTTATTTACTTAGGAATATATTCCCGGTTAGCGGAGTTTTACCCATCACGTCACACAACCTTTTGACGCAAAGTAGAATGACAACCCAAACACCCTACCCTGGTTACTCAGTCAGTCACGTTCTGAGCCGCACTCATAACCTTGGTTAGCGGAGTTTTACCTATTACGTCACACAACCTTTTGACGCGGAGTAGAAAGACAACCCAAGCACCCTACCCCGGTTACTCAGTCAGTCACGTTCAAAGCTGCACTCATAACCTTGGAAACATTTATTAAATAAAATTTACACGAAATTTTAATTTTAAGAGGACCTAAGAGAAATAATCAAGTGTCGAAAATAAGTTTTAGTAACCACCTAATAGACATGAACATAATTTAGGCATGCAAATGTATTAAGTGTCCACTTGATATTAAACTTGATCAATTTTACGAAAAGAAAGATAGAGTTAACTTATTAATCATAATTATTTTTAGCCTAATAAAAATAAAACAGTGGAGATAAAATCAAACAGACAAAATCATAATTAACTCAGTAGTTAAGAATCATGCATGTGGGTCAAACAGTGGCAAGTCGTGGTCAAATTCTTGGGCATGAAAAGCGACAGAATATTCTTAAAAAAAATAGGGACAAAATGGAGCCTCAAGCAGCAAATACAAATCATAGCAGAAGATGACAATAATACGAAAAGTACCTCCCTCTACTTAAAACACATTGTCCTTAATGTGGACGCAAAAGAAATAAATAGGTAGAAAAGTTTAGAAAAACTCCCCGTGTAGCTACTGTCGATTGCAGAGGACTTGCGCGTGAAGGGGACAATGTGGTGGGCTATTTGGTTCTGACTTGTCTCCCTTTTCTTAGTATTTTCACTCCGTTTTACCTAGATGGAAGAAGAGAAATTTATTAATAAAATAAAAAAAGAAAGGAAAATAATAAATAAGAAATAATAATAAAAATAAATAAATAAATAAAATAAAGATTGGGTTGCCTTCCAACAAGCGCTTGTTTAACGTCATTAGCTCGACGACTTAAATGGATCTACGGTGGCTCAAAATAAATCTTTTTAATCATGTAAGCTTGAAAATTCTTATTTTTTATCACATCCACCATATTTGGGTTTAATCGTCTTTGCGCCTCTTTCATTGGTTTTATATTTTCCTCCAAAGGGTTAATCCCTTTTAAGTCGGCAATGGTCTCATCATTCTCCGAAAATGTGAATTTGAGATGCTTGAGAGGTGGTTTTAATTTTGGATTTAATGCCTGCACAACAGAAGGTAGAAGTTTAGTATCCGTAGGAGCCAATAATTTATTAACAGATTCAAAATCATCAAACATCATTTTAGATTTATCTCCATAAATTGAATCAAAATTTTCTTCCACTAAAGAGTCAATTATATCGACACAATTTACGCTCAAGATTTCACTGGGATGGCTAATGGCGTCGTAGACATTAAACTTCACGGTCTCTCCATCAAACTCCATCGTGAGGGTTCCACTTTGAACGTCAATTTTAGTACTAGCCGTACTAAGGAAGGGTCGTCCCAACAATAGATCTGAAGATCCATGAGTACTATCCTGGAAGGGTCGTCCCAACAATAGATCTGCAGGAAAAATAAGTTCGTTAACTTTCACTAACACGTCCTCCTTCAGGACGCACAACGGACCTGTCTGCCAATTGAATGATAACACCTGTTTTTGTCAAGAAACCTGCGTTAAGTGATTCATAGATAGAATATGGCATTACATTTATGGGGGCTCCTAGATCACACATAGCTTTCTTAATTCCCAAATGACCTATTTTGCATGGTATTGCAAACATGCCCCTATCCTTACATTTTGCCGGCATTTTCCGCTGTAACACTGCGGTCACATTTTCACCAACATTCACCATTTCATTACTTGTTAACTTTCGTTTGTTGGTGCAAAGCTCTTTAAGAAATTTAGCATACCTCGGTATTTGCTTGATGGCATCCAATAGCGGAATGTTGATCTCGACATTCCTAAATGTTTTGAGGATCTCTTTGTCCTCCTTACCTCTTCGGCATTGGTGGAATTGTTCTGGAAATGGAGGTTGAATTATGGGCAATGGGGATTTTGTTCGGACCTGTTCATCTTTCTTGGGCTTTTCTTGGGCGATTTCTTGGGCAAGATTTCTGTTGGAAATCAATTCCAGTAGCTTTCCACTTCGCAGCTTCACTGCATTTACGTTTTGTCTTGGATTTGGTTTTGTTTGTGATGGCAGCTTCCCTTGAGAGTTCAATTTCTCAACTGATATGGTCAATTCTCTTATAGACGCCTCAGTTTTCTGTTGAAAATCCTTTATTTCTCTTTGGAAATTAAGAGTTTGCTGTTGAAAATTAAGGACATTAGCTGCTAATTTATTGACCATGGTTTCTAAGAAATTACCTGAATCTTGAAGCTGTTGTGGAAGTTGATTTTGGTATGGCTGGTTATTTCGTGGATTGGCCCCATAACTCAAGTTAGGATGGTCCTTCCACCCTAGGTTGTAGGTATTAGCGTAGGGATCATATCGCCTCTATGGTGGGCCAGGGAAATTACCCACAGCATCCAGATGGACCATGATATCATCATACAAACTGGGACATGTGTCAGTGGTATGTTCAGGGGTAGCACATATTCCGCATACTCGGGCTGGTTTGGCTTTTTCTACAATAAGAGAATTCATCATATTAGTGAGTCTATCAACTTTATCCTCTAAGGTTGGATTACTTAGCTGGTGAACCCTTCTGGAGGGTTCAGGATTAGCTCGGAATTGCTGAGAATTTGCAGCCATTGTGGAGATTAAGACCCTTGCTTGTTAGGGAGTCATATTGACCAACGCTCTTCCACTAGCGGCGTCCACCATATTCATCTCCATGGGTTTCAAGTCTTCATAAAAATACTAGAGGAGAGATTGCTCTGTTATACCATGTTGTGGGCAACTTGCATACAATTTCTTAAACCACTCCCAATAATCATAAAGAGTCTTTGCTTCTTTCTGCCTTATTCCCACGATCTCTCTTCTTAGCTCAGCTGCTCTGGATGCTGGAAAAAACCTGTTGAGAAATAAACGAGATAAATCAGCCCAAGTAGTTATAGATCCGGAGGTAAATAAAATAACCATTCCCTAAATTTGAATCTGCTTTGGGAAAAGAAAAAAGCGCGCAATTTAATTTGATCCTCAGTTACGTTTTGAGGTTTCATACTCAGACAAACCATATGAAACTCCTTCAAATGTTTATGGGGGTTTTCATTTTGTAACCCTCGGAAAGTTGGCAGCAACTGAATTAACCCTGATTTCAGTTCAAAATCGGTATCCATGGTAGGATATGCGATGCACAGTGGTAGGAGTACTAAGGAAGGGTCGTCCCAACAATAGATCTGTAGGAAAAATAAGTTCGTTAACTTTCACTAACACGTCCTCGAGGACTCCTTCAGGACGCACAACGGACCTGTCTGCCAATTGAATGATAACACCTGTTTTTGTCAAGAAACTTGCGTTAAGTGATTCATAAATAGAATATGGCATTACATTTATGGAGGCTCCTAGATCACATATAGCCTTCTTAATTCCCAAATAACCTATTTTGCATGGTATTGCAAACATGCCCCTATCATTACATTCTGCCGGCATTTTCCGCTGTAACACTGCGGTCACATTTTCACAACATTCACCCTTTCATTGGTCCATTTTATCTTTAATTTCACAGTTTTGGCCCTCAATTTCGCTTTTGCCTCCAATTTAGTCCCTATAAGATAAAAGACCATAAATAGTCCAAATTAGTAGAATCATACTCAAAATAAATATGCAATTAGCACATAAAAACATGACATTCTAGAGTATTATCAATCAAACTCCCCACTATTGTTGCATTGGATTCTTTTGCATTTTCTTGATCTCAAAATCATTTTTGAGGCATTGATCAAGATTGAATTTGTCTCCTTTAGAAACAAGAGTGTCATTCAGTTTACAAACTTGCATGCCCAATTTCTTTAATACATTTTTTATATAGGCTCTTTCTGATAATCCTAAGATACCTCAAGAGTGATCCTAATGTATTTGAATAGTTCAGGACCATGATCTTAATGAGTAACTTTTGTACATTTAATTTAATTTCTAATTAGCTTGTCATCAATTAGAAATAGAGAAGTTAATAGGCCGGGAAAAGTCTAGTTCCAAAAAAATTTCTAAGCTTGAACTCGTCCCACCCAAACATTTTCAAATGACACGTTTTAGTGTTAAAAATAAAGAATTATTTTTTAAGGTTTAATTATAAATATATAAAAATAATTTAAAATAATTTAAATATTTGTATTAATTCTAAATAGTAAAACAGATCGAACCAAGCATGCTGTCCAACTCATGAAACCTTTAATTAGAAATTACCTACCTAGACATATATTCAACCTACTTTATTTGATTACTAAATTTAAGTTAACATTTTATGATTGAAAATAATAGTATATTTTTATTTTTATTTTATACACTTTATTCTTGAATTTAATGAAAATAATGCATTAAAAACAAAACCTTTTTTTTCTAGATCTTGGGCTCTTTTTTCTCCTTTTGATGTGTGGAGGACATGACATGATCCATGAAGGATTGCATCATATTGAGAGAAACCAAAACATAAAACTTTGATCAAAGTGGTCTGGTCCAATATAGAAACTAAAATATGTGTAAGCAAATTAAAGTGTCTGAATCATTGGGCTATCTATTATCTTGCATTAATTGAACAAATTTTTTTGAAAAGTTTTAAATAGATTAAAAAAGGAAGAAAAAAATATAAGAAAAATATTTGAAATAGATAGGGTTAAGATGAGGTGATAGAATGTAAAGGCAATGGTCGATGGCCCCTTCTGTTTGATTTTTCATGGCGGTCTAAGCTTGAGAAAAAGCATATATTCTGCTTTTATAATACCTTTGTCTTCTTCTTAAGACACTCCTTTAAATCTTTCAAAAACTTTAGACACAATTTCAAGGGCTTTGTGAAAGTTTTTTTTTGACTAAAAAAGTTTCAATAATGTTTAATTGTTGAAAGTGATTCTAAATGATTTCTTTGTATTTGCTAGTCAATTTCGTGTAGTCAATTCTTTTCTTATAGGGTCTCTAGAAAGTTTAAATCAAATCTTAAATATACCAAAGACTACGAGGTTTATATCGAAAATAAGGATGCAATGGAGAATATAGTTTAAAAAAAAAAAACATATTTCTCAACTTATCAATTGATTCGTGTAATTATTTCTAATATTAATTACGTTTTAAGCTCAAATTTTAATATTTAATAGTTACCTCTTAAATATGAATTTGAGATTGATAAATATGTTACAAAATATATACAAAAAGAGAAAAGAATATTTATAAAACTTGTTGAATCAATTAATTTTATTAAAGACAATTTGTTGAAACAAAGTATACTTGTAAATAATAAATTTACTTATTGAGGATAGAGTTGAAAAATAGAAATTTTGAGGTGAAATTGTTGTCTATTGATGTATAAATTTCAATTCAATTATTCCTCGAGATTTCAATACTACCTAAAAAGTTACATAAATTGTAAAGATGTCAATTAATTTTTTCTCTACAATTAAAGAGTTGTAAATTATAAAACTTTGTATGTTGGCCTGATGGTCAGAGTGTTTATCGTATCAGGTGTGATCTGAGTTCAAAACGCACTAGTCACATTGCCCTCCTTTTATAATTTATAAAAAAAAAATGTTAAGTTATAAAGTGAAAAAGAATGATTAAACAAAAAAGACTTTAAATTCAAACAAAGAAGAAAGAAAACTTTAGTAACTTAAATTGTATGAATTGTGTGAGCTCCTTTTTCCATCCCATAAAGCAACTATTTATAGGACCTAGGGGCTCTAAACATTTCCTACTCATGCATGAATATACATAATATATAAATATTCATTAATGCATGAATGAATGTAGATTTTAACAATCATGAAAGTACATACAATCATTAATGCATTATATAATGTATTGCGACTACTCCACAACCGAGATTAAACAGCAAAAAGTATTCCACTTAACTCACGAGTTCATAGTTCAAATTACAACACAAGTTTGTAATTTGAGTTTAAAATTTTGTCATTAAAAAGAAATTTGAGATAAATTTCTCATTTATTTATTGATGAATGCATGGATGAGATAAAATCAGGAGTCCAATTTTCCTTATTGGTTGATTAAAGAATCTTGTCAAGGATGTATTCAATTTTGTTTTTAGCAAATGTATTCAATGTTTAATCAACTAGCTAGGAGAAAAAAAAAATGATAATCTTGATGATGCTCGGTCATTGGAGGCCTATAAATTTTGCGCATGAAATTTAAGAACCTATAAAATCGACATTGAATTCGACATTTTGATTAAAGAAATAAGTGCAAATTTAGGAATTGCTTGATACAAAAAGTATTTCTAAATAAGTTACTTTTTAAGAGAAAAAGTGATTCTCCCAAATCAAAAGTTGACTTAAAAGTACTTTTTTCAGAAGTTGAAAATTGAAAATTTTAACTTCTCCCAAAAAATAGGCCTAAGAAGAAATTCTTAACAGTTCCGCATATAAGCCTCCAACAGGCCTGGGCCCTGGGCAGGGGCCACAGAAAATTTATTAAATTTCATTAAAAAAAATTAAAGAAAATCCAACTTTCCTCACGCGGCAGAGGAACATCTTCCAGAGCAACATCTTCCTTCTTTCCTCTTCCTTCTTCAGACTTTCATCTTTCAATTTTCCACTTTCCAACACCAAAATTAAAACTTTCCTCTTTCCCATAGCAAAATCCAACTAATATGAGAAACACTTTGCTCTTTCCTCTTCATCTATTCCAATTTTTGGCTCTTCATCTACCCTTCACGCCTGAAATTATGTCACTTAACAATGAAGATAACGGTTATCCCATTCAATTAATAACGGCATGCTTGGGTTGTAGTATAAATTGCTTCATTTGTTATCACCCTTATGTCTCAATTTCAATTACATTGAATTTTTGGCATTTTCACTCTTCAATTTCTCCTTATAATTTCCTTGAGTTTTGCATATTGAATAATAAAGAAGAGCATTTTCGATTGGGATTAATTGAGGTAAGTTTCTACAATTTTAGTCTCTTATTTTGTGCTTAGTTTTTCTTAGTTAATTTTGATTTTCGATTTTTTTCGTTTGAAGATTTCGATTTTTTGAATGGGAAAAATTAGGAGTTTTTGTTTGGAAATATCTAATTGGGAATTGGGAATTTTCCCTTATAAAAATCTCTAGTTGGGAAAGTAGGAATTTTTCCTTATAAAAATCTTGAATTGTTAAATTCAGAATTCATTTTAGTTGATTTATTTCGTTTTTCCTTTCGAAAACTTACTGGATTCAATTGAAAAAAATTCTATTGTGGGTATTTCTTGATTTTTCTTTAATGGGTGTTGGATGATTGTAGCATATATGAAAGGTAGATATTCAATGGAGTTCTAATTTGATTGTCTTGAAGATATGCTAGTCAATTACAGGTTAGTCATTATCTAATTATCGGCGCTTTAGATTTTTCATTTTTGAGATGATTTGATTTTTTTTCCTAAAAATTCACGATTTGATCTAGTTTTCTGTAGTTTGATTGTGATTATTTGTTTTTGGCTTTGTTTAATTAGTCAATTTTATTGGCAGGAACCTTGGCTCATCATTGCAAATTAAGAACGCTAAGGATTAAGCTGATTATTTGTTCAATTCTACAGCCCTACAGGTGCCATTGTTCTAACCTATATTAGTTTTATTAGCTATTAGTTATATTGCTAAATAATGTTGCCTAAATATTTTTCTGGAAGTGAGAAAAGAAAGAAAAGCAAACAAAGAGATGAGTTAGTAGAATCACAAAGGGGATCTCTTGATAGATTTTTTAAGAAAAAAATAGGAGAGACTTCTGAAGGAGTGGAATTAGACAATGTGGACAATCTAATGAAAATTTAAATGATAATGCTATTAATTTGGATGATCTGAATTATGACTATGACCGTGCCAATGTGGTTGAACTTGATCCAAATGAACATAATAATTCTCCAAATCATATCAATGAGGAATTTGCTACTGTGAATGACCCTAATGATGTACAAAATGAGTCAAATGTTGAAGATGTTAGGGATGATCCGCATTTTATTCCTCCTTTAGACATTTACGATCCTAGAAATTGGGGTATCCTTGATAACAAGTGTCATAACCGAATTTTGCCCGGGTTTTCAGTTAAAAATCAATATCGAGCCCAATTGCAAAACCAATAAATAAAACAAAGTCCAAACAGTCCTTTTAAAATGTCCATTTACAAAAGGCTCATCAAGGCCCAATAGACAAAAAAGAATAAAACCAAAAATCCAAAAATAATAAAAAAAAAAACCAGTCCAAGTGTCCAAATTAAACCAAAATAACCTAGCCCATCAAACCCATTAAAACCCAATTACAGAACCTTTAATTAACCCAATTACAACGAGCCCAATCCTAATTCTGGCCCAATAACAACCCTGGCCCGATATTAACTTTCAGAACCTTAGTTGCCCAAGCGCCGCCGTCGCCTCGTGTCTGCCCTCTGACGTGGACCATTCCACTGACCCTTCATCTGCCAAACCCACACGCACGTCTCTTCACGCGCGCATCGTTCCCCGCACCCATGCACGTTGTCCCAGGTGCCCACGCCCCTGACGGTTCGAGTTCCCCCAGATGCCTCGGTCGTCCACTGTCTCGACCCCCGTCGCCCACGCCATTGTCCGCCCATCACCTGCAACAACGCATAAACACAAACACCACAGCAAAGAGCCCAAGGAATAATAGAAAAATACCTGTAAATCCGCTATATAAGGGGAAGCAAATAGACTTCTTTTTTTTTTTTTACGAACAATCGAAAGCAAAGAAGACAGTGTTTAGAAACTAAAGAACATAAATTTTAAGGTTGATTTTTCCTCTTTATTCGTCTATTATCATTTACCGCTTGCCTTTTGCCTTTTTTGCACCTCAAATCTGTAACGAACAGTAATAAAAAGAAAAGAGGAAGAGGGCTCACCGTGGTTACCCTACGATCGCGTCCTCGCCTCACGGTCCACCGTCGGAGGCTTCCCTCCGTGGTCGGAATCGGGAACGAAAAGAAAGGAGGGGTTTTTGCTGTCGATTTGTGGGCTTAAAGAGCCCTACCTTTGGACTTACTAGGAACGGGGTCACGAAACCCCTCGATTCGTGAGGTCATCCGTCGTCTGCAGCGAACGGATGGACGGAAGTCCTACCGTCGGGGCTGAGAGAAGAGAAGGAGAGAATATCTTTTTTGAAGAGGCAGAGGGATTTCAAAAAAAAAAAAGGGGTTGAAATTGGGTTTAAAACTCATTGGACGAACGACGTCGTTTGGAGAGGGGAGAGCCCGCGCATCGACCCGACCCGTGTACCGGGTCCGCGCGATTTTCTTTAAAAGGGGAATTTGCGCATACAGTCCCCCCTCATTTCCAGACTTCTGCAGTCAAATTTTTTGTGTTCTTTTTGTAACGGCCTAATTTTCAGTGGTGTCGGAAATGGTGATATGAGTTCACTAAATCCGACAAGTAAGATTGAATAAGATAGTAATTTAATATTTATGAGTCAAGTGAGAATTTAGAAGAATTGGATTGGTGAATTTGGTGAATTAAAAGAATTTATTAGGTCAAATGGGTCAAAAACGAGGTATCGAGACCTCGAATTTGAAAATCGAGCCATAAATATTTTTAGAAATATTTATGGAGTGTTATTAAGTTAGTATTAAAGTTTGGTTGAGAAATTTAAATGTTGGGTAGCCAATTAAATAAAAGGACTAAATTGTAACAAGTGCAAAATTGCTAGAAAGAATTAAATAGCTCAAGTGTTAAAAGAAAGAGGATTTAAAGGGCAATTAACCTAAAGGTGAAAAGGCTGGACGGCAAGTGGAAGAAAATCATCACAAAGATAAGGATAATAAGGGCAAAATTGGAATTTTGTAATTTTAATATGTTTATTAAGATAAGATTGAAATAATCTAGAGGAATCTTCACAATATCTCAGCCAAAAACGTCAGAGGAGTTCTGGAGAAAGCTTGTTTTCATACTATTACATCCTGTGAGTTTAATTCATGCTTTTTCTTGATAATTTTTATGTTTTTATGACTTTTACAACCTGGATCCACTTATAGAATTCATTAGTTTTTGATTTGGTGGGTAAAATTAAAAGTTACCCTGGCTGAGAAATGGAAGTTTATGATGAATTATTATGAAATTTAAATTCTAATTTCATATTAAGGTGGTTTTATTAAGTGATTGTGATAGGAAATGATATTTAGGACCTAATTGTGAAAAAGTTATGAATTAGAGGTTGGTGTTGAAATTCAGAATATCAAAGGTTGTGAAATAGTTTGTAATGGTAGAATAAAGTGTTGATTGAGAAAAATTAGTTCAATTGATGGCTAAATTGAGCGAGGACTAAATTGTAAAAAGCTGTAAATTTTGGGGTAAAAGTGCAATTTCAAAATTTGAAGAGCATAATTTGTGAAGTGAAATAGAAATGAAATATATGCTAATGAGTGAAAATATTTTACATTATAGATCAAGAAACCAAAGAAGAAAGAGGAAAAGAAAAAGTTGCAGAGTAGTCCCTAAATTTCAAAATCTTCTACAAACCAAATAGGGTAAGTTCATATGGTTGAATTTATATGTTTATTTGTGAATGACTGAATGATATAATGTGTTGTTAAATCTGAATTTGCTGTGGAATTATGAAAATTATGATAAAATGAAAGAATAAAGGCGATAATTCAAATTAGGAAAAACGCAGAATTGAGTACGTTCGTATCGTGACATGTGATGAATTGACGGATAAGACCATGGTTAATCCATGGCAAAGTGTGAAATGTAGGTATGGTATCATCCATACTGAGTTATAAAATATAGGTATGGTATCATCCATACTGGGATACGAAATGTAGGTATGGTATCATCTATACTAAGTTGTGAAATGTAGGTATGGTATTAACCATACTGAGATATAAAATGTAGGTATGGTATCGTCCATACTGAGTTATGAAAAGTAGGTATGGTATCGTCCATACTGAGTTGTGAAATGTAGGTATGGAATCATCCATACTGAGTTGTGAAACGTGGCACTGAGCAACGACGTACTCAAATTCGTAAGACGTTTCCTAATTTGATAAGAAGTAATATAAAATGAGTGAATCAAATGGAAGAGATTGAGTAGTTGTAAATGTTGAGCTCAACTTTGTGAAGTATTTTAACAATAGTTGTGAATGGCAGGGAACTTTAGTAAATATTTTGTTATTGTTTTGGAAATATTATGTGTGGTAAGTTACTTTTAAACCAATGAACTTACTAAGCTTCATCAAGCTTACTTGTGTGTGTTTGATATTTTTATGTAGATTGAATTAAAAAGAAGTGGTGGATCGGATCATCACAGCAAAGCTCACTATCCAGATCAATTCCGGTAGCTTTTGTTTTATGTTTGAAGATTTATATGGCATGTATAGAGTTTAAATGAGATGGAGTAAAGATGTTATAATCTAGTTAACAATATTTTGCAATGAAACAGTTTTTGAATTGCAGCAGTGACGTGATTTTGAAAAATCACCAAAAATAGGAGAAATGGAATTAAAAGTGAATAAGATATGAATTGAAAGCTCTTTGAGTCTATTTTCATATAAAAGAAATAGAGTAAGCAAAAGAAATTGAAATTATGAGATATTTAAATTTTAGTGAAACTGGTTCTGAATGAATTCGTGATCCCCTGTTCTGCCTTTGAAAAATCATTAGAAATTTCACAAAAAGAATTGTGGATTAAAATTTATATGTATGAAATCGTGAATGAGTCTAGTTTCAAATGAGCTAAACAATGAGGCCATCTAAGTTCTGTACAAAGAGTAATTTGATTCATAGTGAAGAGAGGTCAAAGCAGTTGAACAGTGAAACAGGGGAAAATTTAATGAATAAACTGTACTAATTGGCCACATGAAAAATTCTGGAAAAATTACAATAAAAATATATATGAGTCTAGTTTCGGGGAAAATTTACGGATCTTAATTTGGAGTTCCGTAGCTCCAGATATAAATATTTTAGTGACTATGACGCAGATGGACAGATTTAAATTTTATGCCGAATTAGTAGTTAAGTTTAGTAATGCCTCGTGCTCGACTCCGGCAATGGTCTCGAGTAAGGGGTGTTACATTTATTGGTATCAGAGCTTTGTTTTAGACGATTCTCGGAACGGATGTGATGTATAAAATGTTTAGAAATACATGCCATATAAATCTGTGATAGTGAGATGTGAATGATCCGATCTAACTATTAATTTTTGTTATAGATTGTAAAGATGTCTGATAGACCCGAGGGTGCTGATCATGAAGAGGAAGTTAATAGTAGAGTACAGACTTACGAGCGAGAGAACAAGTAATAATGTTCCAATTTCTTTGATGAGAGAGGAAGAACTTAAAAATTTGATTTACTGGGGTAATGAATCGGTGGTTTAGTGAAACAATACAAGGAAGAAGTCAGCACAACAACCTCCTCCTCCCCTCTTTGTACCACGATTCCATACTGCAGCTTGCTCCTCCTTCAATAGATGAATCTATCAAAAGAACACCGATTGAGAAACTCGAAAAGTTCGGAGTGAAGAATTTCGGGAAGATCGGATGATGATCCAGATTAAAGCAGAGTATTGGCTAAAGAGTTTGGAAAGAGTTTTCAAACAGATGATTTGTTCTCCTAAGATTATTTGAGGTGTGTGATTTCATTCTTGAAAGAAGCGTATAATTGGTGGGAAACCATTGAGGCGATGGTACACTGCAAATAAACCTACTTGGGAATTCTTCCAAAATGAGTTTAGAAAAAGTATGTGGGAAGGAGATATTTAGATAAAAGAAGAGGGAATTCCTTGATCTTCGACAAGGAATAAAACAGTGGGCTGAATATGAAAGAGAATTTGTGTATCTCAAGGGTATGCTCGGGATGTTGTACCAAACAGAGGAAGAAATGTGCATTAGATTTGAAGAAGGGCTTAATGATGAAATCAGAATGATGATAGGAGGCACTGAGATTCGAGAATTTGTGGTTCTGTCTGATCGAGCTCAAAAGATGGAAGAAGTGTATAATAGAAAGATGCAAAGAGAAAGAAAAGGCAAAGAAGTATATAAAAGAAGTTTCTCTAGACCAACTTCGACTTTTCCAGCTAAAAAGTTCAGAGATGATTTTAGTCGATCTGTTACAATTTCGGAACGATCAAATAAAAGTAAAACAACTCAAAGAGATGTCGGAGTGATTAATAAACCAGCAGTTAGTACTGGTAGTGTACAAAATATTCCAAGACCTAGATGCAAAATTGTGGTAGATTTCATATTGGTGAATGTTGGGGAAGAACCGAAGCTCGTTATAGATGTGGTGGAACTGATCATTTTATTCGGGACTGTCCTTAGTCATTAAAAGAAAATAAAGAACAAGGCGAGAAACAAACAAATACTCCTCAGAAAAATAGACGTTCGGGTCAAAGTAGTGCTGCTGAGACTGCTCGTTCGGGAATGAGAGATCTCAGTAGTCCGATCGAAACAAGGGCACCCGCACGTACATATGCTACTCTCGGCTAGAGAGAGGAAGCTTCGCTCCCGGATGTGATAGCTGGTATTTTCCATCTTTTTAATGATTCTATGTATACTTTAATTGATCCTGGATCTACGCATTCATATATTTGCACTGCATTAGTGTCGAGAAAAAAAATGATCATTGAGTCCACTGACTTTGATATGCAAGTCACTAATCCGTTAGGGCAAAGTGTGTTAGTTAATTTAATATGTCGGAAGTGTCCACTGAAAATACAAGGCTGTGAATTCTCTGCTGATTTAATGTTGTTACCTTTCCGAGAATTTGATGTTATTCTTGGCATGGATTGGTTGATTAAACACGATGCCATAGTGAATTGTAGAGAAAATGGGTTGATTTAAAATGTCGAGATGGGAAATAGTTTCAAATTGAGTTTGGAGATAAAAAGAATGATGTCGAAATTATTTCAATGCATTACAAATTCGAAATTGATTCGGAAGGGTAATGAAGCATTTTTAGCTTATATTCTTGATATTCGGGGTTCTGAATTGAAGATGGAACAATTGGCAGTTGTTAATGAGTTCACTGATGTGTTTCCTGAGGAATTACCTGGTTTACCCCCAGATCGTGAGGTTGAATTCGTAATTGATGTAATACCGGGTACATCTCCGATATCAATAGCACCGTATAGAATGGCACCAGCTGAGTTAAAAGAGTTGAAGACGCAATTGTAAGAGTTATTGGATAAAGGGTTCATCAGACCAAGTACATCACCTTGGGGCGCACCTGTTTTATTTGTGAAAAAGAAAGATGGCTCGTTGCGATTGTGTATTGATTACAGACAGCTGAACAAGGTATCAATTAAAAATAAATATCCATTACCTCGTATCGATGATTTATTTGATCAATTGAAAGGTGCTGCAATGTTCTCAAAGATAGACCTTAGATCTGGGTATTATCAACTAAAGGTTAAAGAGTGTGATGTGCCAAAGACTGCTTTTCGAACTCGGTATGGTCACTACGAATTTCTGGTAATGCCTTTTGGTTTAACAAATGCCCCTGCTGCATTTATGGATTTAATGAATCGGATTTTTCAGCCTTATTTGGATAGATTTGTGGTGGTATTTATTGATGACATATTGGTCTATTCAAAGACAGAATCCGAGCATGCACAACACTTGAGAATTGTATTACAGACTTTGAGAGAAAAGCAGTTATATGCAAAATTTAGTAAATGTGAGTTTTGGCTTCATGAAGTTGGATTTCTGGGTCACATTGTATCAGCTGAAGGAATTCGTGTGGATCCAAGTAAAGTTTCAGCAGTGGTGAATTGGAAAACACCGAGGAATGTAACTGAAGTGCGAAGTTTTCTGGGACTAGCAGGGTATTATCGCCATTTTGTAAAGAATTTTTCCATGATTGCTTCACCAATGACTCGTTTGTTACAAAAGAATGTTGAGTTTGTATGGTCTGATGAATGTCAACAGAGCTTTGACCAATTGAAGAAAATGTTAACAGAAGCTCCAGTTTTGACTCAACCGTAATCGTATATCGTATATTGTGTATAAATGATGCATCTTTAAATGGTTTGGGTTGTGTGTTAATGCAGTCGGGAAAGGTAGTGGCTTATGCTTCACGGCAATTAAAACCACATGAAAAGAATTACCCTACACATGATCTTGAATTAGTTGCAATTGTTTTTGCTTTAAAAATTTGGAGACACTATTTATATGGTGAGAAGTGTTATATCTATACGGATCACAAAAGTCCAAATACTTAATGACTCGTAAGAAACCAACTTAAGACAGAGACGGTGGTTAGAGTTCTTGAAAAGATTATGATTTGGTTATTGACTACCATCCAGAAAAAGCTAATGTAGTTGATGATGCACTTAGTCGAAAGTCATCATTGTTTGCACTTCGGTTAATGAATACTCATTTGGCTCTTAATGAAGAAGGTGTTGTATTAGCAGAATTGAAAGTGAAACCCATGTTTCTTCAACAAATTCGAAATCGCAAAATGAAGACCCGAAATTGGTATTTAAACGACAAATGGTTCGAGATAATTTAGATTCGAGTTCAAAGATTGATGATGAAGGTATGTTATGTTATCATAACAGAAATTTGTGTTCCAAACAATTACGATTTGAAGAATAATATTCTTTACGAAGCACATAATAATATGTATTCTATTCACCCGGCAAGTACAAAAATGTACGGTGATTTGAAAAAGATATATTGGTGGCACAGTATGAAAAGAGAAATTTGAGTTTGTTGCAAAATGTTTGATTTGTCGCAAGTTAAAAAGCGAGCATCAAGTGCCAACGGGTTTATTACAACCCATTATGATTCCTGAATGGAAGTGGGAGCGTGTTACAATGGATTTTGTCTCAGGATTGCCTATGACTCCAAGAAAGAAAGATTCGATATGGGTGATTGTTGATAGATTGACAAAGTCAGCACACTTTATTCCAGTCAGAACAGATTTTTCACTTGAGAAGTTAGCAGAATTGTATGTGTCAGAGATTGTGAGACTACATGGGGTTCCAGTATCCATCATTTCGGACCGGGATCCAAGGTTTACTTCTAGATTTTGGAATAAACTACAAGAAGCTTTAGGTACCAGATTAAATTTTAGTACAGCATTTCATCCTCAAACAGATGGACAGTCAGAGCGAGTGATTCAAATTCTAGAAGATATGTTAAGATGTTGTATACTCGAGTTTGGTGACAGTTGGGAAAGATATTTACCTTTGGCTGAGTTTGCTTACAATAATAGTTATCAGTCTAGTATAAAAATGGCACCATTTGAAGCTCTTTATGGTAGGAAATGCAAGACTCCATTGTATTGGTCTGAATTGAGCGAATCAAAAATGGTTGGGGTTGATTTGATTCGGGAAACTGAAGAGAAAGTCCAGGTTATTCGAGATAGTCTAAAAGCTGCTTTAGATCGTTAGAAGTCATATGCAGATTTGAAATGAAGAGACATAGAATATGCAGTGGGTGATCGAGTATTTTTAAAAGTTTCACCGTGGAAGAAGGTATTACGGTTTGGCAGGAAAGGGAAATTGAGTCCGAGATTTATAGGGCCTTATGAAATTGTAGAAAGGGTTGGTCCTGTAGCTTATCGATTGGCTTTACCTCCAGAACTTGAGAAGATCCACAATGTGTTTCAAGTGTCTATGTTAAGGCGGTATAGGTCAGATCCTTCACACGTAATTCCTCATACTGAAATTGAGCTTCAACCAGATATGACTTATTTAGAAGAACCAATAAAGATTTTGGCTCGTGAAGTTAAAGAATTGCGGAACAAAAAAAATACCATTGGTTAAAGTATTATGGCATCGACATGGTATGGAGGAGGCAACTTGGGAAACAGAGGAGTCAATAAGATCACAGTATCCAAATCTATTTTCAGGTAACAAATTTCGAGGACGAAATTTTTAAGGGGTGGAGAGTTGTAACGGCCTAATTTTCAGTGGTGTCGGAAATGGTGATATGAGTTCACTAAATCCGACAAGTAAGATTGAATAAGATAGTAATTTAATATTTATGAGTCAAGTGAGAATTTAGAAGAATTTTTGGATTGGTGAATTTGGTGAATTAAAAGAATTTATTAGGTCAAATGGGTCAAAAACGAGGTATCGAGACCTCGAATTTGAAAATCGAGCCATAAATATTTTTAGAAATATTTATGGAGTGTTATTAAGTTAGTATTAAAGTTTGGTTGAGAAATTTAAATGTTTGGGTAGCCAATTAAATAAAAAGGACTAAATTGTAACAAGTGCAAAATTGCTAGAAGAATTAAATAGCTCAAGTGTTAAAAGAAAGAGGATTTAAAGGGCAATTAACCTAAAGGTGAAAAGGCTGGACGGCAAGTGGAAGAAAATTATCACAAAGATAAGGATAATAAGGGCAAAATTGGAATTTTGTAATTTTAATATGTTTATTAAGATAAGATTGAAATAATCTAGAGGAATCTTCACCATATCTCAGCCAAAAACGTCAGAGGAGTTCTGGAGAAAGCTTGTTTTCATACTATTACATCCTGTGAGTTTAATTCATGCTTTTTCTTGATAATTTTTATGTTTTTATGACTTTTACAACTAGATCCACTTATAGAATTCATTAGTTTTTGATTTGGTGGGTAAAATTAAAAGTTACCCTAGCTGAGAAATGGAAGTTTATGATGAATTATTATGAAATTTAAATTCTAATTTCATATTAAGGTGGTTTTATTAAGTGATTGTGATAGGAAATGATATTTAGGACCTAATTGTGAAAAAGTTGTGAATTAGAGGTTGGTGTTGAAATTCAGAATATCAAAGGTTGTGAAATAGTTTGTAATGGTAGAATAAAGTGTTGATTGAGAAAAATTAGTTCAATTGATGGCTAAATTGAGCAGGGACTAAATTGTAAAAACTGTAAATTTTGGGGTAAAAGTGCAATTTTGAAATTTGAAGAGCATAATTTGTGAAGTGAAATAGAAATGAAATATATGCTAATGAGTGAAAATATTTTACATTATAGATCAAGAAACCAAAGAAGAAAGAGGAAAAGAAAAAGTTGCAGAGTAGTCCCTAAATTTCAAAATCTTCTACAAACCAGCCGGGTAAGTTCATATGGTTGAATTTGTATGTTTATTTGTGAATGATTGAATGATATAATGTGTTGTTAAATCTGAATTTGCTGTGGAATTATGAAAATTATGATAAAATGAAAGAATAAAGGCGATAATTCAAATTAGGAAAAACGCAGAATTGAGTACGTTCGTATCGTGACATGTGATGAATTGACGGATAAGACCATGGTTAATCCATGGCAAAGTGTGAAATGTAGGTATGGTATCATCCATACTGAGTTATAAAATGTAGGTATGGTATCATCCATACTGAGATACGAAACGTAGGTATGGTATCATCCATACTGAGTTGTGAAATGTAGGTATGGTATTAACCATACTGAGATATAAAATGTAGGTATGGTATCGTCCATACTGAGTTATGAAAAGTAGGTATGGTATCGTCCATACTGAGTTGTGAAATGTAGGTATGGAATCATCCATACTGAGTTGTGAAACGTGGCACTGAGCAACGACGTACTCAAATTCGTAAGACGTTTCCTAATTTGATAAGAAGTAATATAAAATGACTGAATCAAATGGAAGAGATTGAGTTGTTGTTAATGTTGAGCTCAACTTTGTGAAGTATTTTAACAATGGTTGTGAATGGCAGGGAACTTTAGTAAATATTTTGTTATTGTTTTGGAAATATTATGTGTGGTAAGTTACTTTTAAACCAATGAACTTACTAAGCTTCATCAAGCTTACTTGTGTGTGTTTGATATTTTTATGTAGATTGAATTAAAAAGAAGTGGTGGATCGGATCATCACAGCAAAGCTCACTATCCAGGTCAATTCCGGTAGCTTTTGTTTTATGTTTGAAGATTTATATGGCATGTATAGTGTTTAAATGAGATGGAGTAAAGATGTTATAAACTAGTTAACAATATTTTGCAATGAAACAGTTTTTGAATTGCAGCAGTGACGTGATTTTGAAAAATCACCAAAAATAGGAGAAATGGAATTAGAAAGTGAATAAGATATTAATTGAAAGCTATTTGAGTCTATTTTCATATAAAGGAAATAGAGTAAGCAAAAGAAATCGAAATTATGAGATATTTAAATTTTAGTGAAACTGGTTCTGAATGAATTCGTGATCCCCTGTTCTGCATTTGAAAAATCATTAGAAATTGCAAAAAAAGAATTGTGGATTAAAATTTATATGTATGAAATCCTGAATGAGTCTAGTTTCAAATGAGCTAAACAATGAGGCCATCTAAGTTCTGTACAAAGAGTAATTTGATTCATAGTGAAGAGAGGTCAAAGCAGTTGAACAGTGAAACAGGGGAAAATTTAATGAATAAACTGTACTAATTGGCCACATGAAAAATTCTGGAAAAATTATAATAAAAAGATATATGAGTCTAGTTTGGGGGAAAATTACGGATCTTAATTTGGAGTTCCGTAGCTCCAGATATAAATATTTTAGTGACTATGACGCAGATGGACAGATTTAAATTTTATGCCGAATTAGTAGTTAAGTTTAGTAATGCCTCGTGCTCGACTCCGGCAACGGTCTCGGGTAAGGGGTGTTACACTTTTAATTCGACCCTAAAATTCCGTTTTTAATTCAATTTGACCCTTCTTAATGTTTTTTGAAATTATTATTAGATTTAGCATTATTATCATTCACCATTATTATTATTATTACTACTACTATATTCATATTAGTATAGTATATATATATGCTTCGTATCGTTATTGTTATTTTATTATTATTACTATTACTATCATTATTAATATTATTATCGTTATTATCATAATTATTATCATTATATTAGTATTATTAGTATTTCTGTTATTATTGTTATTGCTATTATATTAATTATATATATATGTATATGTTATTATTCGCCTATTACTTGCCATTACTACTACTGGTTTTTATTTTATTTTATTACGTAAAACATCGTATAGTTCGTCAATCAATATTTTTTAAATTTGTGTATTCTATGATTAATGCCTATGCTTCTTATCTTTTTTTTGTATTTCAAACTTCAACATGTTCAAACCCTTTTCAAATATTTTATTACGATAAAAATGAATGTTGAGCAAGTTTTGAGATCTCGTATTAAAAACAAGGCAATATTTGTGTGTTTAGAAACACGAAAGATTACATCCTAACGTGCTGGGTGTTGATTTTCGTTCAACTAAATGACCAAATATCCATCTTGTACGCTTTGAAGATCAAAGATGATCTGGGTATCGAAGTATAAATATGTTATATCCTAACGTGCTGGATGTGACACTTTTATTCTTTTGAAATGAGATAAATCTTGGGATTCAATTCTACTTGAAATAACTCTTCTTTTTAAGAATTTTTTTTAACCCCAAATATTTTCGAGTTTTCAACATTGGGACAACATCAATCAATTTGGTACCGATTTTGGGCGTTGCAAGGGCGCTAATCCTTCCTTGCACGTAACCGACTCCCGAACTCTCTCTCTCAAATTTCGTAGACCAAAAACACTGTTTTAGTAAATTAAAATGTTTTATTAAAACAAAGGTGATCCGATCACACCTAATAACGATCGGTGGCGACTCCCTTTTTTTAAAGTCGATTCCCGTTTTTGTCAAAAAATGGTTACGACAGCTTGGCGACTCCACTGGGGATCTCGAGAGCCAGGCCATAAATTGATTGATTTTGTCCTTTTGATTGAAAATTTGGAAAATTATCTTGAAAAAAAAAATCGTGTTTCTCTCTGATGCATTTGCTTGTGCTATAGTGTCGAGTCTCGTGAAATATTTTGGCATTGCATTGCATGACCGTCGGTCACACCTTTAAGTGGGAGTAAGAAACTAAGCTTCCGTGAGGTTTTCACCTCCGCATGGGCTAGTGGATTGCTTCAGGGAGACATCCGTACCTACGTGTTTCGTGAGGTTTTCACCTCCGCATGGCCATAGGGAAATGTATCCCCCTGAACCGAACTCGGTCCGTATGAGCCTATAATGGGTGAGGATCGAGGAATCTTCTGGTTCAGGTACCCCTCTGTAGAACTGAACCCCATGTAGAAGCCCTAGAGCCTGCCCTAGGCGTAGTGTCAAAATAGTTACCCGGATAAGCGTTTAATGATATTTTGCTTGTTTTGATTATGCAATACTAACTTGCGTTGTTTTGTTTGATTTGCATGTCATTCCATATAGTAGAGGTGTCAATTTCTGCTCGGTTGCCGAAATAGGAAGTTTGCTATGGAAAACGACTTTCTTGATAAAGTAGAGGACAACGCGGCCGTGCGCACGTGGTCAGAAAAGTTACAATCGAAAAAGGGAGATAGCTTAGTTGAAGGTCATACATCAGAGCTGAGGGACTTCACCCGTGTTAGCGTGACACAGAATGAGCTTCAAGAGTTGCGAGATATCTGGACCCAGTGGGAAGGTGAAGCTAAACAGATGTTCTACCGCCGTTATGGTGATATCTCTTACTTATTGGATGTCAAGATAGATAAGCACATGTTCCGAGCTATGGTCCAGTTTTAGAATTCTGCATACTGTTGCTTCACTTTTGGGGAAGTGGATTTGGTGCCAACAATAGAAGAATACACCACTTTACTTCGTATTCCCGAGATGCAAGTCGACAAGGTTTATATTAGGCCTGCCTATGTCCCTCCTTTGGCAAAGAAGTTGATGAAAATTACGGGAATGAGTGAACAGTGGATCTTGGCCAAGATTCAACAGAAAGGTGAAGGGAGATGTATCCCATGGGTGAATTTAAGGGATCTGATTTCGACGTACCCCGACATGGGGAGGAAGGTTGATATTTTTGCCTTAAGCCTCTACAGATTAGTCATCTTCCCAAAAGCTCTGAGACACATAGATGAAGCGGTGGTGGATCTGTTCACCGATTGGATAAGCAAGTCAAACCTGTCCCAGCAATTCTTGCGGAGACCTTCAGATCATTAAATGCATGCAAAAGAGTGGGAGAGGGAAGGTTTATCGGATGCGCATAGCTATTAATGGTATGATTTCATGGGCATTTTTGGAAGATGGATAAAGTCTCTTGTCGACCCTTTCATAGAGATTATTCACCAATAAAAGAAGAAGCAGCCATGTCGAGGAGAGAGGATGTAACGGAAGAGGGATGGATGGCGATTTTTCAAAATCTTCAAGGAAAAGACGTTGAGTGGAGAGCTCCCTGGATGATGCCTGGAGAGATCCTTTATAGATGCGGAGATTTCAATTGGGTACCCCTACCCGAAATTTGGGGAGTCATCGGGTATGCCCCATTGCTAGCGGCAAGACAATATCAGTCTAGACAGTTCGTGCCAGCAACACATGGGTTGGATCGAAGCAAGTTCTCGTATACAGGAGAGGGTTACAAGAAAAAGATTAAGGAAACGGCAAATGCTTGGAAACAAACTCGTCGGATGAAGAGGTTAGCTGCGGGCGAAATGGCGACTTCTGAGTACAAAGCATGGCTAAACAAGAGAATCAATGATAATATCCCGGGACCAAGTTCAGATAATGCTCAGTCTTTGAAGGAACGGTTGCGAGCGACACCAACAGAATTAGAAATTATAAAGCAAGATTTCGTACAGCGAAGTTCAGAACTTGAAAAGAGAATTGAGCAGTTGGAGGAGGAAAAGATGTTTTTGAAATTGGATGTAGAGATACAGAAATTAGAGACGGAAAAGGTAAAAAAGGGGAAGAGCAAAGCCGAGGAAGAATTGGATAGCCTAAAGGGGGACTACAAGAAAATGCGCCTCTCAATGAGAACTGCCGGACTAGAAAAGACTTCGACCCAATGGCGACAAGAGTTACAAGAGGAAAGAGCTAAGACCGAGCAATGGGAAAGAAAATTCGAAGAAATGAAGGTTCAGAATGAGATCCTAGAAAAGCAAATATCAAAAGGCCAGAATAGAAAAAACAAATTGAAGACGAGGGTGGCAGAGTTGGAAAAATCTCTCGATTGTTATCGAAACCGTAACTCGGCAAGAGAATTAAAGGCAAGTCTGAGTAAAATCGAAGAAATGAAGAAGAGGACTGAAGAATTAGAAATGGAGCTGCTGAACTGTCAAAATCGTATTGGGCGTTTAAAAGAGAACGAAGAACGAAGGGAAGCGGAGCTGTACCATTCCCAGAATCAAGTTAAAGATAGAGATTACCTCATGGGGGAGGCTATAATCCGGATACGAGAGATAGCCGAGTATTTACAAACTCTAGCTATACAAGTCGACACATTGAGCATACAGTTCGAGACGCAGTCGGATCGTGGACGAGAATTAGCTTCCTTACTAACAAAGATTAAAGCCTTAGGTGTTAGAGCAAGGCCGTTTCTGTAATCTGTCTTATGTAAAGAGCTTTGTTTTCTAAGGAAGTTTTCTATGAGGAATTGAATCAGAGTTGACACCTTTTGCATTCATATCATGCATTTGCATTGCATTACATACATTAGCATCATATTATTTTAATCATTCACTAAGCCTAAAATTGTATAATCCACAGCTACGATATTACGAATCTGGAATCACATCATCCCTATAGGACACGGCTAAAAACTAGAGCTATAGATGCCGAACTCAATGAGAGGATCGAAAGAATGGAAAGGATCCAGAGAGAGCTGCAAGAACAGTTAGCCAAGTCTCAGCAAGAAGCAAGGGATCTAATGGTAAGATCCCGAGAGGAATCATTAGAGCAGAAGGATCAAATGGCTAAAATGATGGAGATGTTGGTGGCTCTGACCAAAGGAAAAGGAATCACACAGAGTCTTGATATAACAGAACCTCATTCGAGAGTCAATCAGGATCCGATCTATCCCCCAGGATTCTCGCCACCTTATGCTCACGCAACGCAAAGGGGATATCCTCAAGGGAACCCGGTAGGCCTAGAACAACAACCCATACCACCTACCCATCTGGGACAAGGTGTATATGTATCAAACTCTGGAGATAATTCTGCTAATCCGATTGTTCCGGATTTGGATGACCCGACAGAAATAGCTAGGTTAAAAAGGGGCGATTACGATGCCGAGGAAAAGTACAGGATCTTGGAAGAAAGACTCAAGGTGGTAGAAGGCACTAGAGCCCCTTCTGCAATGAGCGTCAATGAGCTCAGTCTGGTTTCCGATCTGGTCCTGCCCCCAAAATTTAAAGCGCCGGACTTTGAAAAATATGATGGAACAAGGTGCCCAAAGGCACATCTCATCATGTTTTGTCGAAAAATGGCCGGTTACGCAAGTGAGGACAAATTGTTAATACATTGCTTTCAAGATAGCTTGACCGGGTCGGCCCTCCGCTGGTATAGTCAGCTCGGTAGAGAGAGGATCCGATCATGGGATGACTTAGCTTCAGCATTCTATGAGCAATACAAGCATGTCTCTGATGTGGTGCCTGACTGACTAACGCCGCAAATGATGGAAAAGAAGCCAACAGAGACTTTCAGACAGTACGCCCAAAGGTGGAGGGACATCTCGGTTCAAGTAGAACCCCCACTGACCAAAATTGAGATAACAGTTCTCTTTATCAATACCTTGAAAGCGCCATTTTACGACAAACTGGTGGGAAACGCCACAAAAGACTTCGCCGACGTCGTAATATCTGGAGAACTCATCGAAAACGGTATCAAGAGCAGAAGAATGGAGGGTTCTGAGAGCGCGAAAAGGCCAGTACCTATAAAGAAGAGAGAGCCTGAAACCCATATGGTAGGGACTGGGAACCACTATGCTGCCAACTCGTACCCAACCCAACCACGACCTCAGTTCCGCCCACCACTAAATTTTTATTTTCCTCCACAAAACCCTTACTACCAAGCACCTCCTCCTTACCCCGTCTATGCCGCCGATAACCAAAGACCGTTCACTATATTCCCACCAAATACTGCGCCTGCCCAAAGTCAGCCCAAAAACGAACCAAGACTAACAAAGCCCAACCCCGAGAGACCCCAATTTACCCCTATTCCCGTATCATATGGAGAGCTGTGCCCGAAATTATTGGAAAAACAATTAATCTCCCCACAGTACATGGTACCCCTGAAGCCCCCATTCCCAAAGTGGTACGATCCCAATGCAAATTGTATGTATCACGCTGGAAACCAGGGGCATTCTACAGACAACTGCATAGCCTTTAAAAGGAGAGTTCAAGGCCTTATCGACGCAAGGATTTTACGGTTTGACGGTATCGGTAATATGGCCGAAAATCCGCTCCCAAACCAAACCGTAGGGAATGTGAATATGGCGATGCAGGAGAATGAGTGGCAAACCAAATGTTGTGTCTCAGAAATAAGGACACCTTTGATGAAGGTCTGGGAAGTAATGACTGAGAAAGGTATGCTCGACAAAAGTTTCAGGGAGGAAAGCATGAAGAGACCGAGTTTTTGCGTCTTTCACGGCTTAGAAGGACATCACATCCAATCTTGCGAGAAATTCAAAGAGCTACTTCAAGGTATGATGGACAATAAGGTGGTTGAGATCCACAATAAGATGGAAGAGGCCGGTGAAAAGGATGTGTGCGTCTCTGAGGGCCAATCATCAGGCCCCCCTTATAGCGCCGATCGACCTTTGGTGATCTACTACGAGGCGAAGAAGGAAGAGGTGAAACCAAAAATGATAATCCAAGTACCTTCTCCTTTCCCTTACAAGGATAGCAAGGCGGTGCCGTGGAAATATGATGTCAACATCACCATACCCGGCTACAACCGAAACGTCGGTGAGGTGGGGCATTTTACCATGATGGGAGGTGCTATTCCCGAGATGGCCGAGACAAAGAAGAAAGCCGTTGGCACGAGCCGAGAAGGGAAGGCACCACCATACACGAGGCCGAGGTGAGGTTGAAATACAATCAACAAGAAGCCAAGAGGCCCGTAAATGAGGATGAAGCGCAGAATTCTTAAAGTTCATTAAGCCACAAATGAATATAAGCGTCGAGAAGCAAATGAACAAACAACCAGCAAGAATCTCAGTATTATCCCTGTTGTTGAACTCGGAACCACATCGAAACGCTTTACTGAAAGTGTTAAACCAAGCGTATGTGTCGAGCAACGTACCCGTTGAAAAACTTGATAGATGGGTGAATAATTTAAATGCGGATAATTTCATCTCTTTCAGCGATGATGAAATACCGCCGAACGGTAGAGGCTCGGTCAAAGCATTACACATCACAACCGGGTGCAAAGGATATATAATACCGCACGTGCTTATTGACAATGGGTCACGCTCAATGTCATGCCGTTAGCTACACTGTCCAGAATGCCCGTCGACATGACTTATCTGAGACCTTGTCATTCTGCAGTAAGGGCATTTGATGGAACACGACGAGAGGTAATGGGAAAAATCGAGATTCCTCTGGAGGTGGGCCCGTGCACATATAATGTCGAGTTTCAGGTCATGGACATCACACCTTCATATAATTGCCTTTTAGGAAGGCCCTAGATCCATTCCGCTGGTGCAATCCCTTTATCTCTCCATCAGAAAATAAAGTTTATTATGGATAACCGCTTGATCACGATTGCTGGTGAAGAAGACATCATCGCATCACTCTCTGCCGACGAACCCTACATCGAAGCAAACAAAGATGCACCAGAATGCTCATTCCGCTCCTTCGAATTTATCAACGCTACATTTGTCGCCCGAAAGAGACAGGCTCCTCACACCAAGTCGTCAAGAAACACCAAGATGGGAGTCAAGTTGACTGTAGGAAAAGGTGCCCGAGTAGGGAAGGGTTTAGGAAGACACCAACAAGGGATAGCTAGAGCGCTAAACCCTGTACACCACAAGGCTCAATACGGCTTAGGGTTCAAACCTGACGGACGACAAAGAAGGAAACAGTTACAGAAAGATCAGGGAAGGAGGATTGCAAGAGCCTCGGGTCGGGAGTTAGAATGGGAGCCCATGACGTACCCGCCCTTGTCGAAAACTTTCACGTCCGCGGGAATGATGTACCCAGAGGGAGATGATTCACGAAACACGCTGCTATCGGTTGAAAGGGATTTTTGGAGCTTCAACATAAACGTCATCGATGAAGCGGACGATACGATGAAAGGCCTTTCAAAGATACGCCTTGGTTCTCCGGGATTTGTGTTGAACAATTGGACCGCCGAGGATCTCCTTGTAGTTTCTAGGGCCCCTCCAGAGTAATCCTCAATGACAACTTTCTGTATACCCCTAAGCTAAAGGGGAATTTGTCTTAAGAATTTGTGTCAGCTGTTTAACTTTTAAATGAACAATCAATGAAGATACATTTTGTCATTGTCTCTCATTCTCATTAGCCTCATATTTATTCCCTCTTCTCATAGCCTGTCTTTATATATATTTCATATCATAGAATCACATTTGTAGGTTCCAATACCTCGATGTTCCTCTATAGCTTCTTTTCCATTTACCTTTCAGGTGCTCAGATATCGACGACGTGAACAATCCCGTCACTGATCCTAAAATCGACTTTGAGCAAGCTGTCTGTTTGGGAGAATCCGAAGCCGACGAGAATGCTGAAGATTGTGTCTCGACCCCTGACTTGCTAAGGATGATAGAACAGGAAGATAAACAGATCCTTCCCCACCAAGAATTTGTTAAGACGGTGAACTTGGGAAACGACGAAGAGAGACAAGAAGTGAAAATTGGGACCTCCATCTCAGAGCACACTAAACATGAATTGATCACCTTGCTTTACGAATACAAAGATGTGTTTGCATGGTCATATCAGGACATTCCAGGATTGAGCGAAGATGTAGTGGTCCATAGGCTCCCACTGAAGCCAGAATGCAAGCCTATCCAGCAGAAGCTAAGACGAATGAGACCCGAAATGCTCTTAAAGATAAAAGAAGAAGTCAAAAAATAATTCGATGCCGGCTTCTTACAAGTCTTTAAATATTCAGAATGGGTAGCTAATATAGTTCCAGTACCAAAGAAAGATGGCAAGGTGCGAATGTGTGTGGACTATCGCGATTTGAATCGAGCAAGCCCCAAGGATAACTTTCCCTTGCCGCACATCGATACATTGGTGGATAACACGGCAAAACATTCACTTTTTTCTTTTATGGATGAATTTTCGGGTTATAACCAAATAAAGATGGCTCCTGAGGATATGGAGAAAACTACATTCGTGACGATGTGGGGAACCTTCTGCTACAAGGTAATGCCGTTCGGCTTAAAAAATGCTGGGGCAACATATCAGAGGGCGATGGTGATGCTGTTCTACGACATGATGCACAAAGAAATAGAAGTCTATGTCGACGATATGATTGCCAAGTCTCGAGGGGAAAAAAAGCATGTTGGAAACCTCAGGAAATTGTTTGAAAGACTGAGAAAGTTTCAACTGAAGCTCAATCCAGCCAAGTGCACATTTGGAGCAACTTCAGAGAAATTACTGGGTTTCATCGTCAGCGAGAGAGGTATTGAGGTCGATCCGGACAAAATAAGGGTTATACAAGAATTACCACCTCCACGAACACAAAAGGAAGTCAGAGGGTTCCTAGAAAGGTTAAACTACATCGCTCAATTTATTGCCCAGCTCACCAACCAATGCGACCCAATTTTTCGACTCCTGCGAAAACATAATCCTGAGGAATGGAACGAAGAATGCCAGACTGCTTTCGACAAGATAAAACGATATCTGTCTAACCCCCCAGTGCTAGTACCACCAACACCCGGAAGACCGCTAATATTGTATCTGACTGTGTTCGAAAATTCGATGGGCTGTGTACTGGGGCAACATGATGAATCGGGGAAAAGAGAAAAGGCGATCTACTACCTCAGCAAGAAGTTCACAGAGTATGAAGGAAAATATTCGTCAATTGAAAAATTCTGTTACGCTCTGGTCTGGACAGCTCGAAGGCTCAGACAATATATGCTGTATCATACGACGTGGTTGATATCAAAGTTGGACCCAATAAAGTACATGATGGAGTCACCTGCACTCTCAGGAAGAATGGCACGATGGCAGATCCTATTGTCAGAATACGACATTATCTACGTGAGCCAAAAGTCGATAAAAGGAAGCGCAATAGCTGATTTTCTAGCAACTCGAACGAGAGAAGAATACGAGCCATTAAGATTCAATTCCCCGGATGAAGACCTGATGTGCGCTATAGAAAAAGAATGCGCATCGTCCAAAGAGAAATCCTGGAAGATAAGTTTTGATGGTGCATCAAATGCTTTGGGGCATGGAATTGGAGCAGTTTTAGTGTCACCCAAAGGGAATCACTATCCATTCACTGCTAGATTAAATTTTTTCTGTACCAATAACATAGCGGAATACGAGGCTTGCATCATGGGACTCCGCGCAGCTGTTGAACGAGATAGCAAAATCTTAAAAGTATCCGAGGATTCGGCATTGGTGATTTACCAAATCCGCGGAGATTGGGAGGTGAGAGACTCGAAGTTGGTCAAATATCACGATCTTGTTGTGGAATTGGTCAAAGAATTCGAGGAGGTGACCTTTAGTTACTTCCCACGGGAAGAAAACCAATTGGCTGATGCCCTGGCCACTTTGGCTTCAATGTTCAAAGCAAACCGAGAAGCGGAAATAATGCCTCTCCAAATGAGCATATATAAAGCCCCAGCGCATTGTTTTAGCATTGAAAAAGAGACGGATGGACTGCCATGGTTCCATGATATCTTAGAATATGTCAAGAATCAAAGATATCCTGAGCAAGCAAATGAGAACGATAAAAGAACAATCAGAAGAATGGCAGCGGGATTTGTTCTCGATGGGGACATCCTATACAAAAGAGGAAAAGATCAAGTGCTTCTAAGATGCGTGGATAATGTTGAAGCCAGAAAAATACTTGAAGAGATCCATGAAGGAACCTGTGGAACGCATGCCAATGGTTTCACTATGGCCAAGAAAATCATGAGACTCGGTTATTACTGGTTGACGATGGAAAGCGACTGCATTAGTTATGCACGAAAATGTCACAAATGTCAAGTTTACGGCGATAAAATTCATACGGCACCGTCGCCCCTTCATGTCATGACTTTTCCATGGCCTTTTTCTATGTGGGGCATGTATGTTATAGGACCAATCTCCCCAAAAGCCTCTAACAGACATCGATTCATTTTTGTGGTCATAGATTATTTCACGAAATGGGTAGAAGCCGCTTCATTTGCTAATGTGACAAAGACCGCAGTTTGCAAGTTCTTAAAAAGAGAGATCATATGCCGATACGGTTTGCCCGAGAAAATCATCTCAGATAATGCCGTGAATCTGAACAACAAGATGATGAAGGAAGTGTGTGAACAATTTCAAATAAAGTATCACAATTCCTCACCCTATCGCCCAAAGATGAATGGAGCAGTAGAAGCAGCCAACAAAAATATTAAGAGGATTATTAGAAAGATGACCGAGACATACAAAGACTGGAACGAGAAGCTCCCGTTTGCCCTATACGCATATCGCACATGTGTGCGGACCTCCACGGGGGCAACTCCTTTCTCTCTGGTCTATGGAATGGAAGCCGTACTACCCATCAAAGTTGAGATCCCCTCCTTACGAGTCTTGATGGAGTCAAAATTAGAAGAATCAGAATGGGTCCAAGCCCGATACGATCAACTGAATCTGATCGAAGAAAAACACTTGAGAGCAATCTGTTACGGGCAGATGTACCAGAAGAGAATGATCACAGCCCATGACAAGAAGGTACGGCCAAGGGAATTTCGCGAAGGAGAACTTGTGCTGAAAAAGATTCTCCCTATACAAAAGGACTTTCGGGGAAAATGGGCCCCAAATTGGGAAGGACCCTATATCGTAAAAAAAGCCTTCTCAGGTGGAGCTTTGATTCTCACAGAGATGGATGGGAAAGAGGTCACTTGAATCCAATGAAACTCGGATCTGCCGTGAAGAAGTACTACGCCTAAAAAAATCGGGATGAAAACCCAAAAAGGGCGTCTTGATAAATGAGATGGGATGAAAACTCGAAAAGGCGTCCCAATGAAGGGATTCGGACATAAGATTTAAAGCAGACTTGGAGGCTCAGAATCTTCTACACAAGAAGCTTCACTCGAAAAAGATTCAGGATGAAGAAACATGGAGAGGCTCACGCGTTGGATATCTAGAGCATTTGTGACCATCGAACCTGCTTTCCTTTTTATAATGTTTTCTTTATTGAATCATTCTTTGTCAATTTTATCTGCTTGTTGCTTTGAAATAAACACGAATCCAAGGTATTTCTTTCGTACCTACTTGGCCATTCCCATGCTTCTCGTGTTTGGTTCATTTAAATGGTAAATAGTGAAATTACATACTCTAAACAAAAGGAACGTTGAGCATTACCTGGACGAAAACCTGGTAAGTACAAGAGCCCCAAAGCAAAGACAAAAGTTCAACAAGGGGGCAAAATGGGTAATATATGAGAAATACAGACCATTCGTAAAAACTTGAGGACGGGTACAAAGCCTGAAAGAAAAGTCAAGAATCGAAGCAATGAATATAAGCCATCATGAAAGCCATAGTGAGATATACATGACAAACAAGCCCAGAACGTATGACATAATCATGTAGGCATAAGAGCATTTAAGCCAACACGTGCATATCATCATGCATAACACATACAGGTGCACCCATAGAGCGAAAAACACTGATGATAGTTGTACCAGATCAAGAAAAGAGATATCCGAGCTGTACCAGACGATACATTTTAATTAAAGTCAATTCACAACGCGAGAAGTGAGTTGGACCTCGGGTCGCACGCCGGAGCATTCTGTTTTTCAATTTCCGTTTGCAATTCCTCAGGTCGCGTGCTGAGGTCGCGCGCTGAGGTATTTTTAATGTCTGCTCTTTAATTTTCGTCAGACACCTCGGGTCGCATGCCGAGGTACTTTTAATTTCTGTTCGCAATTCCTCAGGTCGCACGCTGAGGTATTTTAATTTCTGCTTTTTAATTTCTGTTTACAATTCCTCGGGTTGCACGTCGAGGTACTTTTAATTTCTGTTTACAATTCCTCGGTCGCATGTAGAGGTATTTTTAATTCTCGCTCTTTAATTTTAAATCGGACACCTCGTGTCGCATGCGCCGAGTACTTTTTATTTCTGTTTGCAATTCCTCAGGTCGCACGCTGAGGTATTTTAATTTCTGCTCTTTAATTTCTGTTTGCAACTCCTCGAGTTACACACCGAGGTATTTAATTTCTGTCTTTCAATTTCCGTTCAAAAAAATCAACTCATATTGCAAGAGGTGAGTTGGGCCTCGAGTTACGCACGCTAAGGTATTTCTGTCGTTAAATTTCTGTCCAAAAATCAACCCATATTGCGAAAATAAAAAGGCAGTTTGAGGAGCTCAGATTTCATCAAAGGCCTAGTTGGAGCAAGTTCAAAAATGAACAAGATTGAGGAAAAGCGGATTGAAGCTACGGGTCATGTCTCGCAGAAGCACCAGTAAAATGAGTCAAAGCGATGAAGGAATAGTGGGCTGAGATGAGGCCATCTGAAGAATAAGAGCGCTGAAGAATCAAGGCTGGGCCAAGGCCGGGCAAAATTGGTTCTCTTATCGTCTTTGCTCTATTCTCGTTTTATGACAATAAGCAAAGAGGGGCAGCTGTCATAACCGAATTTTGCCTGGGTTTTCAGTTAAAAATCAATATCGAGCCCAATTGCAAAACCAATAAATAAAACAAAGTCCAAACAGTCCTTTTAAAATGTCCATTTACAAAAGGCTCATCAAGGCCCAATAGACAAAAAAGAATAAAACCAAAAATCCAAAAATAATAAAAAAACAAACCAGTCCAAGTGTCCAAATTAAACTAAAATAACCTAGCCTATCAGACCCATTAAAACCCAATTACAGAACCTTTAATTAACCCAATTACAACGAGCCCAATCCTAATTCTGGCCCAATAGCAACCCTGGCCCGATATTAACTTTCAGAACCTTAGTTGCCCAAGCGCCGCCGTCGCCTCGTGTCTGCCCTCTGACGTGGACCATTCCACTGACCCTTCATCTGCCAAACCCACACGCGCGTCTCTTCACGCGCGCATCGTTCCCCGTACCCATGCACGTTGTCCCAGGTGCCCACGCCCCTGACGGTTCGAGTTCCCCGCACGCCTCGGTGCGTCCCATCGCTCTCGACCCGCCGCCACGCCATTGTCCGCCCATCACCTGCAACAACGCATAAACACAAACACCACAGCAAAGAGCCCAAGGAATAATAGAAAAATACCTATAAATCCGCTATATAAGGGGAAGCAAACAGACTTCTTTTTTTTTTTTACGAACAATCGAAAGCAAAGAAGACAGTGTTTAGAAACTAAAGAACAGAAATTTTAAGGTTGATTTTTCCTCTTTATTCGTCTATTATCATTTACCGCTTGCCTTTTACCTTTTTTGCACCTCAAATCTGTAACAAACAGTAATAAAAAGAAAAGAGGAAGAGGGCTCACCGTGGTTACCCTACGATCGCGTCCTCGCCCTGCGGTCCACCGTCGGAGGCTTCCCTCGTGGTCGGAATCGGGAACGAAAAGAAAGGAGGGGCTTTTGCTGTCGATTTGTGGGCTTAAAGAGCCCTACCTTTGGACTTACTTGGAACGGGGTCGCGAAACCCCTCGATCTGTGAGGTCATCCGTCGTCTGCAGCGAACGTATAGACGGAAGTCCTACCATCGGGGCTGAGAGAAGAAAAGGAGAGAATATCTTTTTTGAAGAGGCAGAGGGATTTCAAAAAAAAAAAGGGGTTGAAATTGGGTTTAAAACTCATTGGACAAACAACGTCGTTTGGAGAGGGGAGAGCCCGCGCGTCGACCAGACCCGTGTACCGGGTCCGCGCGATTTTCTTTAAAAGGGGAATTTGCGCATACAGTCCCCCCTCATTTCCAGACTTCTGCAATTAAATTTTTTGTGTCTTTTAATTCGACCCTAAAATTCCGTTTTTAATTCAATTTGACCCTTCTTAATGTTTTTTGAAATTATTATTATTAGATTTAGCATTATTATCATTCACCATTATTATTATTATTATTACTACTACTATATTCATATTAGTATAGTATATATATATGCTTCGTATCGTTATTGTTATTTTATTATTATTACTATTACTATCATTATTAATATTATTATCGTTATTATCATATTTATTATCATTATATTATTAGTAGTATTTCTGTTATTATTGTTATTGCTATTATATTAATTATATATATGTATATGTTATTATTCGCCTATTACTTGCCATTACTACTACTGGTTTTTATTTTATTTTATTACGTAAAACATTGTATAGTTCGTCAATCAATATTTTTTAAATTTGTGTATTCTATGATTAATGCCTATGCTTCTTATCTTTGTTTCGTATTTCAAACTTCAACATGCTCAATCCCTTTTCAAATATTTTATTTCGATAAAAATGAATGTTGAGCAAGTTTTGAGATCTCGTATTAAAAACAAGGCAATATTTGTCTGTTTAGAAACACGAAAGATTACATCCTAACGTGCTGGGTGTTGATTTTCGTTCAACTAAATGACCAAATATCCTTCTTGTACGCTTTGAAGATCAAAGATGATCTTGGTATCGAAGTATAAATATGTTATATCCTAACGTGCTGGATGTGACACTTTTATTCTTTTGAAACGAGATAAATCTTGGGATTCAATTCTACTTGAAATAACTCTTCTTTTTAAGAATTTTTTTTAACCCCAAATATTTTCGAGTTTTCAACATTGGGACAACATCAATCAATTTGGTACCGATTTTGGGCGTTGCAAGGGCGCTAATCCTTCCTTGCACGTAACCGACTCCCGAACTCTCTCTCTCTCATTTCGTAGACCAAAAACACTGTTTTAGTAAATTAAAATGTTTTATTAAAACAAAGGTGATCCGATCACACCTAATAACGATCGGTGGCGACTCCCTTTTTTTAAAGTCGATTCCCGTTTTTGTCAAAAAATGGTTACGACAACAAGTCTAGAGATATTTTAGTTGAAAAGGGGCCTTTAAGGGAATTGAATCTTAAATTTCCCTTAGATGGTAATTCTAGGCATTTCTCGTATGCTTATTTTTCTAGAATGTTGATTAATGGAGAGACTAGCGATAGAAAATGGTTAGTTTACTCTAAACATGTAGATAAAGTTTTTTATTTTTGTTGTAAGTTATTCACAAAACTAAATAGAAAGAGTTACTTGGCCACTGATGGTGTGAATGATTGGAAACACTTGAGTGAAAAACTCAAAAAACATGAGAATAGTTTTGACCATAGACTAACATGAATGTTTGGACTGAATTAAGAGTGAGATTGAAGACTAATCAGACTCTTGATAAAGACTTGCAACAAGGAATCTCAAAAGAGAAAGAACGTTTGAGACATGTTTTCTTGAGAATACTTGCTGTAGTTAAATGTCTTGGTAAGAATAATTTAGCTTTTCGAGGATCAAATGAGAAACTTTATGAGGAGAATAATGGTAATTTTTTGAGCCTAATTGAAATGATTGCTGAATTTGATTTGTCAATGCAAGACCATATTAGACACATTCAAAATGAAGAAATGCATTATCATTATCTTCGTCACAAAATTCAAAATGAGCTAATTTCTATATTGGCCCATAGTGTTAGAAGTTCTATTTTGAAAATCATTCAAGAGGCAAAATATTTCTCTGTTATTCTTGATTGTACCCCTGATGTGAGCCATCAAGAACAAATGATTTTAATAATACGATGCGTTAATATGTCAAGTGACAAAGTAAAAATAGAAGAATACTTTTTAGAGTTCTTGAAAGTGGATGATACATCTGGGATGGGATTTTATAATGAGTTATTAAATGCGTTAGAACCTCTTGAGCTTAATGTTGATAATGTGAGAGGCCAAGGATATGATAATGGTTCTAATATGAAAGGAAAACACCAAGGTGTTCAAAGGAGACTACTTGAATTAAATCCAAGAGCTTTGTATATTTCGTGTGCTTGTCATAGTCTTAATCTCACTCTTTCTGATATGGCACATTCTTGTACAAAAGCTATTTCATTTTTCAGTATTGTGCAACGTATATATATACATTGTTCGCAAGTTCTACCAAAAGGTGGAAAATTTTGCGTGATACTGTTTCAGAAACTGTGAAATCTCTATCGGATACTCGATGGGAAAGTTGAATTAAAAGTGTTAAAGCTATTAGATTTCATGCTTCCAAGATAAGATTAGCTTTGTCAAAATTATACGAATCTTCAGGTAATGATGCTAAAGTGAAAAGTGAAGCAGAAAGTTTGGCTAATGCACTTCAAAATTTTGAATTTTTACTTGGAATTGTTATTTGGTATGATATCTTGTTTTCAATTAACAAGGTGAGTAAAAAGTTACAATCCAAGACAATGTGCATTGATACTACGATGAAAGAAGTGGAAGGTATAATATTATATTTTGAAAATTACAGAAAAGAAGGGTTTGAAGCTAGCATTAGTGTTGCCAAAGATCTTGCGTTTAGTATTGATATAGATCCAAAATTTTCAACTAAATGTCCTATTTTTAGAAAAAAAAACAATTTGGTGAGGATGGTCATGATGAAGATTTGCAATCACCTGAGGAATCTTTTAGAGTTAACTACTTTTTGGTGATTATGGATATGGCAATTACTTCTTTAAAAGAAAGATTTGATCAATTAAAGATTTTTGAAAATGTTTTTGGATTTTTAATTGACTCAACAAGGTTGAAATCTTTAGAAAGCAATAGATCAATAACTTCAAAGATACATTTTCTCATAATAATTTGTCAGATGTTGATGCTGATGACCTTTATTCTGAAATGAAAGTGTTACAAATGACTTTACCAAATGAGTCAATGACAGTAATTGATATTCTTGAATTTGTCAAAAATGCAGATTGTTATCCTAACGTTTCCATTGCATATCGGATCCTATTGTCGATGCCTGTGACAATAGCTTCTGCGGAAATAAGTTTTTCAAAGTTGAAATTATTGAAAAATTACTTGATATCGACAATGTCGCAGGAGAGATTAAATGGTCAAGCAATGTTATCTATTGAGAGAAATATGTTAGATAAAATTGATGTAGATATGATCATAATTGACTTTGCATCAAGAAATGCTCGAAGGAAATGCTTTTTATAAGTGTAATATGTATCTTTCATATACATTTTTTAAATTTATATGGGATGTAACAAATTTTTATATCTTTTTATATGACTTAGTATTTCAAAGAAGAAGTGCGTTAGGGGCCCATTTTTTTCAGTTCGCCCCGGGCCAAAGAAAATTCAGGAACGGCCCTAGCCTCCAAACCATATTTTTCAAGACATCTTCAAAGTGGAATAACCTAGGAATCCTGCCTACCTTCCAAGGTTATTATCAAAAAGTTATTCCCAAAAAAAGTTGTTCCCAAAGGTGCTCATAATATTCCCCAAAACTACTATTGATTGGACAATTAGTAACAAAAAATAAGTATTTAAGCCCCTCCCAAAAATTATAATTCAACTTAAGTCATTTTAACCCAAAAATTTTAGCGTTTGGTTCCATTAGTTAAATGGTAAAGCCCATGTTTAGCCTAATTCAATTTAGTCTCTTTTAAACCCTAGTTAAAGGAAAACTGTGTTTTTGGCTCCTCAAAATAATAATTCAATTTATGTTATTTTAACACAATTTTTAGCTTTGACACCCTAAAATTTTCTATTTATCTCTTAGCCATCCAATGCAAAATTTTCTCAATTGACCAATAACTGTTCAACCCAGACTCGAAAATGATTTGAATAAAAAATTACACAACCCAAAATAATTTGAATTCAAAATGATCCAAACTTAAAATGACCCTACTCAAAAAACTTGACTAACAAACCTAGATGACATGAACCTAAAATCTTTCAAGCTTGAAATGACCTAAAATCGAAAAATCCCAAATTCAAAGCAACTCAAACTCGAAATAATATAACCTCAATATGTTAAATATTGAAATAATTGGAATTATATTGTCCCAACCTAGATGACATGAACCTAAAATCTTTCAAGCTTGAAATGACCTAAAATCGAAACAATCACAAATTCAAAGCAACTCAAACTCAAAATAATATAAACTCAATTAACCAGAATATGTTAAATCTTGAAATAATTGGACTTATATTGTCCCAACTTAAAATCAACCTAAACAGCCAAATAGAAGAAAACAATCCCAAGAGTTCTAATTATAAATATGGAAAGTTTGGAGCACAAATATAGCAATGAGGAAGCTTGTAATTACCCATAGGGACTTAAAAAGGAATGAGAGTTCATTTTTAACACCTTTACTATATCTATTTTTTCTTTTGATTTCTGTTTTATTCTCACTTACGGAAAGAGACATCTGTGTATGATTCATCCTTTCAAAAAAATAAAATAAAATTCTAAAGCTATAAATATCTCTATGGGCACAACAATGGTCACCCATGCTCAATTTATTCTCAATAATGTTGACCTATATTAACTCAAGGTAATTAAAGGTTTAATTATTAACTAAGTGACCACCTTTTTAAAAAAAAGATTCATCATGAAAACGAGAAGCAGCTTTTATGAAATAATTCTTGGAAGATAGTGAAACTATGAAGTAAGCAAAAGCTAAAAAGTGTCACAAAAGAAAAGAAAGAAAAGGCAGCCCTAAAAGAAAGGGTTTTGTTTTATCAAAGAAAGTAGGGATAAATAAATAAAGGTGCAAGATGGGGTGGGCGTGCTCCAAGAGAGAGTTAAAAAGGAAAAAGATAAAGCAAAAAAATAAAAATAAAAAAAGAGAAAGGGGAAAGCAAAGTGAAGCTTAGGTCAATAAGGTAATGCCCATACTCTCTGTCTCATCACACATTCTCTACCATTATACATATACATCAACATTTTTTTTTTTCGAAATCAGGTTATCCACCATAAGTGACCGTGGTTAATTTTTTCGTCATTGGTGCTCTTTGAAAAAGAAAATAGTTAGCTATGAAATATATTTTATTTATATGAGTGGGGACCGAAACCTCAACCACATGATTAAGGGATGATATGAACAATCACCATGCCACATATTGTGATTTACACCAACATTTAAATACTAAATAACAAGATTGCTTATAATTTATTTTTTGAAGTTACAATCGTTCCAATAGAATCAATTATTACATGTATTGAACAAAATATATAATCAACTTAGCAGCTAACTAAATTCAAACTAATTAATTAAACAAAATAAATTTAGAAAGAACCCATACATTTACATATAGTGCGATTCAAACATGAGACCTCGAAATTTCCAACATCTTAATTTTCTTTCCTCAACAACAAAAGTCTTTTATTAAAGAAAGAAGATGAATACAACTATCACACTATTAAAAGCAGTGTTCAGTCATCAATTATCCGTTACTTAAAGTCTTAATTTTGCTATTGAACCAAAACCTCATCAATGATTACTTATAATTTCTAACACTTGTACCATATATATAAAAAATAATACAAGTCCACATATATATATACATACTTATATATTGGTGTCGTAGAATCATAAGATAGTGTCCATTGTTAAGTAATTACTTTAATGAATACATGTACAATAAAGAGAGAGAAGAGGAGGGGATTCAAATGAGTTAAAAGACAGCTGCAATAGAAAAATTGGAATGGTGTGGAAAAAGGAGGTTATAGCATAAATATTCTGTATCACATAGGGGTTAAAATTGTTTGGAATCTAGGGTTATTGGGATTGTTTTTGTTTGCCACCATCGCCTATGTATGGGAAGAAAAAAGAGATGATTAAAATGAACTATAAACTTATTCTCAAACACAAATGAGCTAAAAACTAAAATACATATTTGTATGTGTATGCTTGTAATCTATGGAAACAATTGTTTTTTTTGGAGTGAATGCCATTATTTTCAGAAATAATTAGACAATTATTAGTCTAAGTTAGTCTTTGTACTTTTTAAATTTTAATTTTTTTATTTTCATTTTTAAAAATTTAACCTATCTATTTATTTATTTTAAAAATTAAAGTTCAATTGACAGTATCATGAATAAATTTCATTAAATTTGAATACTCAATGTTTTTGTTTAAAAATTAAAGTCAAATTGATTAGACTTTTAAATTTAAAAGAAATTAGTTAAAAATATTATCAATTGTATTTTAATTTTTAAATAAATAAATAGAAGGATTAAGTTCTTGAAATTAGAAATAAAGAAATTAAATTTCAAATTCCAAAAAGTACAATAACTGTGAGCATAATAATTTTTTTGGTCGAAACCAAGGCATTTATTATTGACAGCAATAATTAATCCTCTCACCGTAAGTGCTATCCAAAGAGGTAAATAGTTGGCCATAAAATGTGGCCTATTCCCATAAGTGGGGATTGAACCTTGAACCATATTATTAAGGGACAAGGTAAATAATCATCACGCCAGGCCTCAATATTTGAATAACAAATATTGCGATTAAGGTGACTCTGGAAGTATTTTTATCTTGGAAAATTAATGATTCCTTATTTATTGAACTTGGCTCTTTGGTGGTGTTTTCTTGGTGTGTTAACAAGGCAATGAGACATTGGTCTCTTCAAGTAATTTTGCAGACATTGATAGAAATATGTTAAAGGCTGGAAATCTTGTATTCTCGGTGGTCGATAAGAAAGGTAACGAATTGGCATATTCCTTAGTTGTTGCTGACTTTAATAGGGAGAAAATGTTTAAAGCTTGGTGGTGAATTTTTGTATTGTTGCTTCATGGGTGTAGTAGTGTTAATATGCGTTTTAATTTTGTCTACTATAATTCTGAAACTTTGTTGCTGTTCTGTTTGTCTTGACAACAGAACAGTTCGAATGTTGCAAAAAAAAAATGTATATATCATAAATATGAATGATATAAAATTAAATATTATATATTAATGAATGCATTAATATATGATATATTATGAGTGAAAAATTTTAATACCATAAATATGATTCAAATACTGCCACATATCATTTTTTTTAAATATTTAAGGGTGGTTTGGATAGACGGTGCGTTTATTTGCAGTTAGTGTAAAAATAATGATGGCGGTGAGATTAGATATTGTAATGATATTGTAGCGTGAGATAAAAAGCAAGCTAAACGCACTGCACTACATCTCACCATCTCACCACCCATCCAAACTCACTTTTAAAATTTTCATTATTTTACTACATCTTATAAGAAGTATGTATACCTTATTTAAACCTATTTATAAAGCGTTTAAACTCCATGAAATAATTTTAATTAATTTAAATATACCAATATGTATATACAATACGATATAGCCCATATCTCCCATATCGATGTATAATTAAATTATAAAAAAGACAGCTTTCATTAGGAGAGAAGGCACTACAAAGGGATTGCTGATCAAATTGGATTTGAACCACAAAAAAAACACCATGAATTAATGGTAGTGAGAAAAAAAAAATGTTAAAACCCACCACCAACATCGGGGCAACCAAAGTTCAAACCATAACTTGATGTTTAATATTTAATTATATTTTTAGGCGACCAATCCCAATGCAAAGAAGCACAAGATATGAGTTAAAAGTGTCTCCATCGTAATCTATAATATAAGGTTAATTCCATAAGAGGTTATGAGATTTTAAATTCTTTCTTAATTAATCTAATATCAATTTGGATTTGGTTGTTAAATGATAGTTGGAATCTAATTTGAAGTTTATTTAAAATATATATACCAAATTTTAAATATATGTATGCTTACAATATAGAAAATTTGATTCTAATATGTTCAGAAAAATAAAAAAATGGTGTCATTTAAATTTAGAATGAGTATTTCTTTTATTTTTAATATGTTAAATCTAACATATAGATATTTAAAATTTGATCTATGTGTTTTTTATACATTTCACATTAAGTCGGAGTTAATATTTAACATCTTAAACTGATGACTGGACTAATAGATAATTTTAATTGATTTGATATATAAAACAATTTTCAAGTTTATAGGTTAATTTAAAATTTAGTATGATGTAATTAACCTAGAGACGAAACCAAGGGGCAAGGCATTGTCCCCTTTGTCAAAATGGAAAATATTATTAATAGTCCCTCTTAAGTATTAATTGTTCACTTTAATCATTTGAACAAATGGAAAATTTTGTAATTTTGACCTCTCTTAAAAATTAATTATATAATTTAAGTTCTTTTAGAATATATATTTTTAATTTCAACGCCTCAATTTTAGAACTTTATCTCGACACCCCTAAACAAAATTTCTGATTTCGTCCTTGATTAACCCTATACATAGAAATATTTTAGAGACTTCGTCCTTGATTAACCCTATACATAGAAATATTTTAGAGTTCAGGCAGAGGCTAGCAGGAGCGTCGTCCCCTAAAATAGAAATTTAACTTAGCCATTTATAATTTATAAAATTTAAATTAATATATGATAAAATTACACTTTAACACCCAAACATGAAAAAAATTGATTTAATCCTTTAAAAATTATAAAGATATTGACTATTAAAATGGTAAAATTACTTTTTTGATATTGTAAAAATATACAACTTAATTTATGGAATTTGCCCCTGAGTCTATTGCTGATTTATAAATAGTTAAGAATAGAAGCTATATACATATACATATATATATATATAAACACACATAAGAGGGTCTTTAAAAGTCTTGGGATCAAAGGCAGTAGAGGAAGTATTAATCATCTTCCTGCTTTGTAATTGCAGCGAGTAGTACTGCAATAAAAGCATTCAGTCATAGCTGCAATAAGAGTTAGTTAGCCTGAAAAAAAAGAAAGAAAAGAAAATCAAATAATTGAAGTTAGGGAGAAATAGTGATAAAGGGTAAGGAGAATGGATTATTCATCTTGAAGAAAACCAAATATGTGGGTGTCACCTCAAGTGTGTTCCTTTGATTATAGCTGAGAATTCAACAAAGCTCTTTTGTTTGATTTCTTTTAATCACTCAACCTTGGGATTTTCAAGCCTTTAATCATGGAATCTGAAAATGTCCATCATCAACATCAGCTTCACCATTATAATCAGCTTCTCGTTGGGTCTTCTTCATCTTCTTTACCTTGCTATGGAGTTTCAAGCAGTCCCTATTCTTGGACCCCTACTAATACTTTGTAAGCCCCCCCCCCATTTATTTCTTTTTAATTAAACTTCTTAATTAACCTTTTTTTTTTTTTTTGCAGTAATACCAGTGAGTTCAATCATAATGGAGCTCTGTTGCAACCATGGACTAACCATGAAGGAACCTTCAACAACCCGTCTCAGCACAAACTAATGCTCAAAACAGTATCTTCTAGTTTCCCAATGTTATCACAAAGCTCTGAATTTTACCCCAATACCCATAATTTACCTCCTTTACCTACTAAAGGGAGTTTCAGCCATATATACCCTAGTATAAACATTTCAAACTTGAACCAAGCTAGTTCCATGGAAGCCTTTGATCTCTTACGCCCTTCAAGACTTACCAAAAACAGTAGCTTTAAGCATTATTCTTCAGAGGATCATCATCATAATCTTGCTTCTTTTGGTCATTCCCACCAACAATTTCAGTTGTCTAATCAAAGGCTATCTTGTAATAATAGCCCTAGTAAAGTAAGTGCTCTTGCTCTTAGGCACTCACTTCATGAAATTTTTTTGTAGGTATAGTTGAACAAATCTTGATTACAGATATAATGATAAGCATGAATATATGATTTAATCAAATATTTTTGATAAAGTTGAAGACCTTTTTTTTATTATTATTGTTGTTCTTTATTGAAATTGCTTTTTCATGATTTTTTTTTTACTCTTTGGATTTCAAAGATATCATCTTCCTTCAACACTGAAACACTAGAGGCAAAAAGATCAGGCAATATATTAAAGGAAGCAAAGGCATCAACAGCAACCAAGAAATCTCGTTTGGATTCACGCGCATGTCCTCCCTTTAAGGTAAGACCATGCATACTGGAAGCCAGAAAATTGCTTGAGGGTCAGATATGAATCATAAATTTTTGAAGAGTTAAAAGTGTAATTTTATCATTATATTAACTTATAATTTCATAAATTTTTGAAGAGTTAAAAGTGTAATTTTATCATTATATTAACTTATAATTTCATAAATTTATTGGCTAATCATTTGCCTTTTTGCATCAAATCAGGTTAGGAAAGAGAAATTGGGAGATAGAATTGCAGCTCTCCAACATTTGGTTGCTCCCTTTGGCAAGGTAAAAATTTTTGGGTGCTTAAAAGATTAATTACTAATTAGGGTCTAATTATAGTTTTAGTCCTTCTATTATGTTAAAATTGTGGTGTGGGAAATTTACAACAGACAGATACAGCGTCCGTACTAATGGAGGCTATTGGATACATCAAATTCCTTCAGAATCAAGTTGAGGTACTCCCATTTTCCCAAACATTCTCCTTGAATCTTTCATATATATTTTTTTAATAATAAATATTCTATAACATATTTATTAAAATATTACCTCAAAAAGAGACCCATGCCCCCATTGGACTGTTATGTTATGGGTGCAAACCTAAGCTAGCCTCAACTAATTGATTCTTTAAATTAAACCCTAATCACTCTAGTCTAGCAAACAAAACTAGGGTTTCTCCCTAGTGTTCTTTTATTAGATGATTTATATATAGGGTTAATTAAATTAATCCAAAGTTCCCAAATTATTATCAATATTGTATCAATCAAGTCTCTTTTGTTATTTAGTCATTAGCTTGAGATTTAAGTTCCAGTTCGGATATGATGTAGAGCAAATCAAAATGGATGAATTCAATTTTAAATACGTTTGTACCTAATGTATGAACCAACTTATATCTAAAATGCTTTTAAAGGAAAAAGATAGTATCATTCAAATTTATTAGGACTATTTTTTTTAAGATTCCTATGCGATAGGTACACATACGTTAAAATTTGATCCTCACATGTTATAAATATACTCAATGTTTGAGATCATATTTGAGTTCATATTTAACACCTAAACTAATGGCTAGACTGATAAAAAGACTTGATAATGTAATACTAATATTTCGATGGCTGAATAGTATATTTTGAAGTTTTAGCCCCTAATAACTCTAGTATAGCAAACAAAATAAGGTTTCTCCCAAGGGTTCATTTATTAGATATTTTATCTAAATTAAGGATTATAAATTGATTCCAATTTTTTTAAAAAATATATTTGAGTCTTGAATATCAATATTGTAATTAATAAATGTTGAGTACAGAGGTAAGATACAATACACTTCTAAGAAGAGAATTTAGGTTTGTATTCTAGAGATAATATTATTAGGAGAGGCAGTCACAAACCTTGAAAGAATTAGTTTTCATGAACCATAAAAATGGAGATGAAAGATTCTTTTGGTTATACCAAAAATAAATATATCAACATTGTATCAATAAGGTCTTTTTGTTCTACTAGTTTGTAGCTTGGGAATTAAATTCTAACTCGAATATGATGTGGAGCATGTTTAGAACATGTGAATCAAATTTAAAAATATGTTTATATACCTATTATATTGAAAAATTTGTATCTAACGTGTTTTTTAAAGAAAAAATAATATCATTAAAAATTATGAATGCCATTTATTAACGCATTAGATCCAAGATGCCTATGCAATTATATGTGTTAAAATTTGATCCACGAGTTCAAAATATGCTCAACATCATATTCGAGTTGACATTTAATGTCTAAGCTAATGATTGGATGATAAAAAGACTTTAATTGATACGATATTTTGAGGATTTAATTAGAACATTTTAAAATTTGTACAATTTAAAATCTAATTCATAATTTAGAGCATCTAGTTTAATTAACCCTATATTTTGTGTTACTCCTATATACCAAGTCTTTTCACCATTGGTTTTTTTTAAACAACAATCCCATAAGAGTTGTAATGTAGGAGCTGTATAGCTATTAGCTTTAACCACATGGAAGTTTTGTTCCTTTGGATTCTCATATTCTCTAGTTTTTATAGTTTTCTTTTTATCTTTTGGAACAACATAAAAATGAAAAAGAAAAAAAATCATTAAAATTAACTTTTCATGACCTCAAGAGAATTTATAAGAGATTCAATATTATTCGATTATAAATAATTTTGTAAGAATTCAGTGAAAAATAATTATTTTTTTTTTTGCAGACATTAAGTGTTCCATATATGAAGTCGTGTCGTAATAGAATATCTAGATCCAAACATGGGGTAAGAGAAAAAAGAAATTCAATCTATTTACCAAAGGAAAATAGCCCTTTGGAATAACTTATTTTCTTACCTTGAAAATGTTTGTAACGATCATGTTTATAGGGTTCAATGATGGAGATGGGAAACGAAGAAGAAACAAGGCAAGATCTTAAAAGCCGAGGTCTATGTCTAGTACCATTGTCATGCATGTCTTATTTGACCACCGACAATGGCGGAGGCGGCAGCAGTGGTAGCTTTTGGCCACCGCCCAACTTTAATAGAGGATTTTAACGAACAATTAGGAGACAATAAAACCTTGGGATAGATGATAAAATACTAATTTATTTTTGTAAGCCATATGTCGACTTTACTAGCTAGGAGGGATAATTCATAAAAACTTACTTTTTTTTTTTTTTCCTTTATACAATGTTTAAAATCTACCTTAATTTTAAATGGAAAATTTTGGTCAAATATCATTATAATTACAAGATCCACCATGCTCAATCCATTAACAATATTAATTCTTGTAAGTTTTTTTAATATAGGTTTTAAAGTTATATAATTTTGACTTGAAAAACATTTTTAACTGTTTGAATCATTGAAACAATAGCACACAACTTTCAAGATAAATTTCAATTCAAACTCATGTTTGTATAAGAACATAATAGTGAATTTTGTGAATCGAATGTTAGGACCGTATCTGTAATGTCAGATTGTTAAGAACACATAAATTAGATGCGGAAGCATACCTGAATTCATCTATTTTTTGAAATTTTAGAATCTTGTGGTTTTGATATTCAAAATTAGCACACAAGTAATTTAGAGGAGGTGACTTTCTCTTTTCTAAAGATGGGATGTCAAAAAAGTTACGTATGTGTAATTTTGGGACCATAACCCTAATATATAACTTTTGCACATTAACATTAATTTCTAATCAGCCCCCCATCAATCAGAAATTAGTTATTAATTAGAGTATCTACATATATTTGACTCATACTTTATTTAATAATTAAAGTGCAATAAGCATTAACCAAATTAGATCAATTTTAATTTGGGCTAACCTTTTATAACATATATATATACTAATTGCTCAATCATTACATGCTATTATATAATCTTATGAGATCAAAACTTTACTATCATATCTAAAAGGTATTCTAAACAATCTTGTCCATTAATTATGTGAACATATAGAACCAAGACGACTTTCGTTACATATATTGTAACTAAATCTATCCCTGATCATGTTTATTAATACAATCAAATGACATAGATCAAGTATGGATGTGTAGCATAGAAATTGCATGCAATGTGATCTAAACATATATATTTTCAACTGGTCCTCCTTAACTTAGCGAGATCAAACTTTACCAAAATCAGAGTGTGAATAAACTAAATAAATCTTATTTTTGTATAAAATAACCCATAAAAACATTTAATATTACAAACTCCCATTAAAATTGAATATCCTGAAATGACATTAGACCCACATGAGTAGCGTGCTCATAAAAACCTTGGGTAGTAGTCCCTTAGTAAGTGGCTCCACAATCATGGAGTTTGTTTCAATATTCTTTATAGACACCTAACCACTTTAAACTCTTACTTTGACAACCAGGAATTTAAAGTCTATGTGCTTAGACTTTAATGTGCTCCTATGATTATTGAAATAAAGGACTATAATTTGTTCTCACAATTTGCACCTTGTAGCAAAATTTTACATCCATATTCCATAAATTTTTTTTTTTTTTTTTTTGCTTCATTTGATCTATTCTGTTGTAAAAAACAAATAGAACAATGTTCAAAAGTTTAACATTACAGCATTCCAAAAGAAAACACATTCAATCACTAACAAACCTACGTTTACATCAAAGCAATAGCTCACCACCAAGCTTTAAACACTTTCTCACGATTTATACCTGCAATTGCCAAGGAAGATGCCATTTCGTTTCCATTCTTTTCTGCCATCGAAAAAACAACATTTTCTACCTTCTCAATGTCTCTTCAAAATCTACAAAAGTTGCTTGAAGAGACCATGGTCTCATCGACTTATTTGCACACCAATAAAACACCACTATTTGCTTGAAGAGACCATAAAATCAGATTCTGTATACCTGACGATCTCTAATTTATCAAACCTCCAATATGTGAGCATGTAATGTTTTATGAAGAAAATGTATGAACCTTTTGGTTGATTTCCAAGGATCCATACCCAAATTGCTCAAATATTTGCACAACATCCCAACAATGTACGCAATATCTGAATGCGTACAAACTTGAACATACATTAGACTTTTCATTGTTAAAATATAGGGAATCTTATGCATTTCCGTAATCTAAAAATTAATGTTTTTTACAATTTTCTTTTACATTTTTTGTAATAATATTATTAATTTCATCTAATTTCATTTCAATTATTGTATTTTTTAAAAAAAATTAGTTTTATAATTTATATATTTTTTCTAGATTATATATATATATATTTCTAAATTTTTATATAATTATTTCCATTATTTGTATTTTTTAATGTGTGCGTACATGTAATAAAAGAAAATATTTATTTTTTACATAAAACCACCACGTGGTACTTTGTGATTGGCTGTTAAATATTTTTTTAATGTCTGTTAAAAATAGACTTAAAAAATATAACAGAGACATACATTAGGTACTAATTAAGAAGTGATTGATACTTTAAATACTAAATTGAGACAAAAAAAAATTTAAATACTAAAGTGGAAAAATAAATATACTTCAATGAACAAATCTTAAATTAAGCCTTACTAAAAAAACATAAGACTGATTTAACATCTAATCAAAGGAATCAACACTTAAAGAACATCCAACAAAAGAGATTCCCACGTTTCATATTAACTTTATCCCTTTTCCTAAAAACCAAATATATAAACAAATCCAAATATTCACATCATCAAACAAAATTGATAAAAGGAATACGTTTGATTGTTGGCAAACAAAACTCATATCCATTAAAAAACAGATTTAGCATATTAGCCCCAATGTTTTAGCAACTTTAGCATATTAGCCCCAATGTTTTAGCAACTTTATGAGCATTTAAAATAATAATAATAAAGTTCAAGCTAATTTATGCAACTTTCCAGAAATAAAGAGCTTAAGGATTTTTAATTAAGAACTCAATCGCATGAATATTTATTAAATATAAAAAAAACACAAAATTTTTATTAACAGTAATACCAAATCAATATTTTAAATCCATAAAATTTTAAGAATGAATCAAGTCAATCATAATAGAAAATCAATTCATCCTCAATGATTTGACATGACAAGACTTTGATGCCACTTGTTAGAACCGTAAAACTCTTATATAAAACTTAAAACTATAGAGCAGGATCTATAATGTCAGATCATCAAAAACAAAAATTAGATGTAGAAGTGTATCTAAATTCATCGATTTCTTGAAATATTTAAATCTTGTGGTTTTGATATTCCAAATTAGCACACAAGTAATTTAGAAAATGCGACTCTCTTTTCTGAAGATAGGATGTCCGGAAAATTACATATGTGTAATTTTGGAACCATAACTCTAATATATAACTTTTGCACATTGACCTTAATTTCTAATCAACCCATCATCGATTAGAAATTAGTTACTAGAGCATCTACATATATTTGACTCATACTTTATTTAATAACTAAAGCCCAATAAACATAAAATCAAATTAAATCACTTTTAATTTGGACTAACATTTTATAATAATAAACAATAACATGTAATTATTCTTATTATATATACGATGTCCATATATTTTCCAATACCGAATAGATTGACTGGGCCATTCATTTGACAATATTAATCTTTTTTTTCTAATTACTATTTGTCTCATATGTGATTATCTTTAATAGTAAATTTTTATTCTCACATTTTTCTTGTAGTTGTATTTGAATCTAAATACATAGCTAATTAATGATTTTAATCTCTCATGTATGGTGTTTAATTTCACTATTATGATAATTAATTTCACCATCATTACTATTTTTAATCTCATCAAAATCAATCTCACTATTTTCACAAGTAGATTTTTTTTCTTCTTCTTAACTTTTCATTTTTTGAAAGGTTTTTAGAATTAGATTAGTGGTTGAACCAATCAAGTTGCCGGTTCTCTGGTCCAACCAGTTTGTCCAATTCGATTAATTTTATTTTTTTGCTCAGTCAATATAAAAAACAAAGAAAGAAAGACGTTGAAAAATACCAACCTCTCTCAAAGATAGAATAATCTTTCATTTTGAAAAACACTCAATCTGAAACAATTAACATCCATTCAAACAAAAACTAATATAGGCAACAAACAATAATCACCTCCAGACTTTAAAAAAACAAAGGACTCCTTATCCTGCTTTTGCCAGAGCATCAACCAAGGATTCCGCAGTATCCACGATTTATCATTTCTTTTCATCTACCACTTCAAAGCAACACACAAACTAGATTAATTAACTAGCGGGACTTTCACCTGCTAACCATACTACTAACCAGCGCCAAAGCTGTTATATTAGCTATTAACTCAGCCATATCCGGTCTTGTAGCCACAATCAATACAAATAACAGAGCACAAGCCACTTTTTCCCATTTCTTAATGCCCCTCGAACAAAATACATGTTTTATGAATAAATGTAGATTTGGATTCGTCGTCTTGTAATCAGGACCTCTGTATATTTTGACACCAAACCTATTCACGGAACTTGAAAACTTCTCACCGCACCATATTCAACCTTACTAAATAAAGACCTTGACACCAACCAGCCATTATACTACCAGTAAAAACCAATCCCTTCTACTCCTCTCAATGTTTGGCCCAACCTAGTGAACTTCATTCCCATCAGAAGAACTCCACCAGCATTCATTCCTCGATTAAGATATTGAACACCCTTGATCCATTGACCAACCCCCCGCCACTACTCCTTTCACTCTAGTTTCTTACCGTATGAAAGTCACCTAACCACTTACCATCCACAACACCGCGTCTCTGAAAGATGGGATAATTACCTACATGAAGACCACCCCAATCCCATATTATAATTACACCTCCAAACTCCCTTCTGCAGCCGAAAAACAAAATAAATAAAAAAAATCATCACTCCATACATTCCTAAAATTAACTCGATTAAATAATTCATTAAATTTGTTTTAAAAAAATAAAAATCTGGTTTGATTAGTTTTTAACCCGATTTAATCAACTTGTACTAATTCTTAAATTAATTGATCTAATATCTTAATCCAAATCGATTTTCCATCCTATTTTTAATCTAACTTGTTCAACTAACTGATTTAGTCCAATTGAGACAACAATCACTTTCCCCTAATATCATTATTGATTGAGGGTCTACATTGTTTTTTGTGATTTGGGCTGTTTTGGGAGTTGGGGTTAAGGTGTATTTTAGGACCCAACAATGTTTTTGGTCCAATAGTTGCAAAATTCTAAAAGAAACATCACATCAAATTTAAAAGAAAAAAAGTCCTAATAAATGTAAAAGCTATAAAATTTACACGGACAAAAAATTTGATATCTATTAAATAAAATCTTTAATTGAAAAGGTAAATTATTTAGTTAGTTAATTAATTTTTAGGGTATTTTTATTTTTGTCATTTAAAATGAAATTCTTTCAATTTTACCATCTAATTTTTAGGAAACTATTCAATCATTAAATTAAAAATATGTTTCAATAGAATACATTAAAAACTAGTAAAATAGTAATTTTTTTTATATTGATTAAAACAACTCATAAGGAATCCATTGTATATTGTGTTAAGATTATAATTAGATCCAAAAAATAATTATAATTAGAAGAAAGTTGGTGGCATCATATATGGTATTTTTAAATTTCACTCAAATCACTAATTGAGTCTTAATTTGGTTAGTATTGGCATTGTTGCTAGTCTAAGAGGACATGAGTTCGAGTATACTAAAGCGTGTTTATCCTCCTATTCAAGAGTTGGGATGAGTTATGATATTTCTAAGCATTCTATCAATTTAGAAACTCCAAGCTTTGATCTTAATATTTAGACAAATAACTTGAATTTTATATAATTATAATAAAATAAAATTTATTTTAGTATACAATGCAATGATTTGTGACAATATATGAATTGTGAGATATTTTGAAGCAAAGGCTACAAATTAGATATTTTCTTTTTTGCAAGTATGATGAGTTGCCTTATCCAGCTTGTCTGAGAAAAACAGTATACACGTGGCGCTCATCTGAAATCTAAGATATTTTCTACCGCCGGCATCGTTATCGGTTGGAAATAAGACGGCTAGGGTTGATGTTAATATTATCTAATTCTTTTTGTACAATTTATATAATATTATATGATTTTAAAAAGTAAAAAATTACTTTATTAATATTATATTTTTGTACAAGTATTATATAATAAATAACGAAAACATTTCTTCAAAATGGTGTTCATCGTTCTAGATGTGGCCTGAGTTTAAAGCATATTAATCGTATTTGTTTTTCGAGTTTTATCCTATTATTATAATTCAAAAAAAAAAAAAAACAGAACACTAAGCTTAATTTATCATCATATGTTTCTCTTTTGCAAAACTTAAACATCTTATTTTTATGAACAATAAAAATCATTTAAAAATCAATTTTGTCAAAATCAAATTGAATTGGTTGATGGATTCCTATCAATTTAATTGATGACATATAATTAAATAATACAAATCACAACAAAAGATAAAAATTGAAAATAGTGGTTTAATTGATTGAGGGCTTATTTGGATGGATATTTTCTTTTAGTGTGATACGTTTAGCTTTATTTTTATTTACGTTATAATATTTAATTTTATTATCATCGTTGTTTTTAAATTAACTGTAAGAAAACGTATTACGCATCTAAAGAGACTTAATTATATTTTTCAACATGGAAAATGACTTTAGAACTTTTTATAATGATTAGATCAAGTATGCATGTTTGAGAAATCATGATTTGGAACTGTTTTAATTTTATGGTTGCAGTATCAATTTCAAAAGGATCTCCTATATATTGTATACCTAAACTATCTATTTTACCAAATACCAAATACCAAATACCAAATTTCCTACTTCTCACTTGGTTCATATATGCTTTTAATTTCTTTTTCTTTGAAAAATAATAAGAATATATATATAGAATGATTCGCTTATATTGATATAAAATTTAATGGGTTTTACACTATTTCATAATTTTTTATATGATTAATATTTTAATAATTTAACAGTTAAATTTATCAATATACTTGTATTTATCACACATGTAAAATTTTGAATCGGTCCAATATATCTATCGTATCAATCTAAAATATTATTTATATTAATATATATTTAACGAATGGAATTTTTTTTACATAAAATGAATAATTATAAAATTTTAATTTATATCAAACTTGACGTGCATGATCTACATAAATGACGCATAAAACATGACGGTTAGATTGTTATATTGTTAGCCGTATAAAAAGTTATGAAATGGTATAAAACCAATTAAGTATTACATTGATATAAGTGTATCTCTCATATATATATATATATATATATATAATGTAAAATTATTATTTTTATTTAATTTGGGTTTTTAGAATATAGTATAGATCATAATTGAAGCACTGATTGTGTTAGTCCTAATGCTCAAATTTAAGTTCCATAATGTATAAATGATTGAAAGGTTTCTATCAATCGGGTCTCAATTTTATTAAAAAATTATTGAAAAATTTATTCATTTTATAAATAATAAATATTATTATGAGAGTATTTCTGTCATTTTATATTTTATGTAAAATCCAAAAAAATGCATGTGATAAAATTTGATCCTAAAACACCATGATTTTTAATATATTAGCTTTACAATTTGAACCAAAACCCCGTTTATTTATATATTAATTTTTTATAAATATATTTATTATATATTTTTTTCCCACATGGAGTTGTACCATAAGTTTTCTAATTTTTTGCTGACTATGCCTTGCCTTAATTGACACCGTTGTTATTGTAATTACTAAACAAACGTATATTTAAATACACTTAAGTACGTATTTTCTTCTAATTTAATGGAGGGGGAAAGTAATTTAGTATAAAAAAATCCTTTAAATTTTCCTTTTATTTTATTTGATAAAATTAAATAATATAAATCTATCAACATCCACTAAAATATCTTTTCTTTTACACAGCAAAATATTACTAGATATTTTTTGCTTATTTTTTCATGTAAATCATGTTCATTAACAAAAATATTAGAGGAAAATAATTTTTCATTTTTTTGGGTGTTAATCAAGTGATACTTAATATATTATTTTATTTTAAAAATATTTTTTTTCGATCAACACTTGTTGAGCTCAATTTTTTTTAAATTAGATCTCGAGTTTGAATCTTATAGATGAAGAAAATAATATTGAGAAAAATTTTATCACTATTTAAATATTCAACCTAACTTGAATTTAATTTTAAAAAATCTAATATAATTACTGAATCCTAAGAGAAAAAAAAAATATGTTTATTCACATTCATGCCGAAATTATGAGATTCATTTTTTCATTGATCGCAACCAAAAGCTAAATTATTGCTGAACCTATGGACCAGCTTGAAAGGTTGGCAAAGCATGTTTAGAGAAAAAATCTAACTATTTTGAAGCTTATATTACCCAACTCTATATCTCCACTATCATTTTAATACTGATATTTTGAAGTCAACTTGCTTCAAGCAATCACATTGGATCGGTCGGTTAAATAGAAAATCAATTAAAATATTGGTTCAAACAAAAAAAATTAAATTGACTTTTGAGTGAATTACTTAGAATTGATAAAAAGCCGAGGATAAAAAATTTGACTGTTGAATCAATTGAACTAATTTATAATTTTTATCATTTTATTAATATATTAATTTTTTATTTAATTATTGTTGGATTAACGGTTAAATCGATTGAATTGAAAAACAATGGTCTAGTTGATTTGACCATTGATCTAGTTTTTATTAATATTAATTTTAAAATCTTAAGTTTGAGTTTTATTATATGTATATTTTCTTCTGAATTAAATAAATATTGCTTAGAAAAAAAAATATAAATAATGACATTTGGAAAACACTATTCATGATGAAGCAATTTGCCATCTAAAAGTCAAAAAGTTAAATTTTGGTCCCAATTTGAGTGATGCAATATCTGAGACCCTAACTCCAGTCCTCCAATCACGTAAGCTTAAATTTTTCTTTGTACTTCTTTAATGGTTTAATTTTACTTTCAACCCTTATACTTTTCGAATTTTTAAAATTTAACTATACTTTTTTATCGTAATCAGGAGTATCCATTATTGGTAGCAATGACTAATTCTCTTATCGTGAGTATTCTTCGAAGAGATAAATGGTTGATCATGAAATGTACTCTAATCTCATGAGCAGAGATGGAACCATCGACCACATGATTAATGGATAAACAGTGTTACTTTTAACTTTAAGAATTTTGCCCCTCTATCTTATTTAATTTCAAAATTAAAGTCCAATAAATGATAACTTTATTAAATTTGAATATGTGAAATTAATTGGATTTTAATTTTTAAATCAAGCCGTCGAATATTAAAATGCCTCGTATTTTAATTTTAACAAAAATCCACTAAACTTGTGCTGAATTGAATTTTTAACCCAACCAAGTGATTAAATTTTTTAAAATAAAAGAATAAATAAATTTTAAAAAAAAGTATATATTAGTTTAATAAAATATTAATATATTTATTTTTTTAAACTTTTGATATTTAATAATCATATTGAATCTCGATTAAATCTAAAGTCAAGATAAACCATAATCTTATAAAATAGAAAAGCTCTATTATATATATATATATATATAAACTCGAATCCAAAACTTTATTGGATTATCGTAGCTATATCTATATAGTAATATAGGTTTAATCTATTTTTGTGTTGATTTAATCTATTTTTGTGTTGAACTTGGCCGTAGTTCTTACATTGGGACTTAAACTTTTCCTTTATCCAAGTTATTCTCTGAACTTGACAATTATTTTTGTATTAAGACATGAAGTAGGCAGTTGTTCACACTGGAACTTGAATTTATTTTTTTTGTCCAAGTTAATCCCTAAACTTGGATAAATAAAATTCAAATCTCAATATGGGTAGAGACAAATTTAAGGGGGACAAGGAGAGGCCTTGCCCCCCGAAAATGGAAATTATTCAATTTAATCTCATCTTAAATAATGAAATTTTAAGTTAATATATGGTAAAATTAAATTTTGACTCCTAAAAATAAAAAAATTAATATTTAATCCTTTTAAAAATAATGAAATCATAAATTAATAAATGATAAAATTATATTTTTACCTCTCAAAAATTTATAATTTTATTCCGGCCCTCACTAAAAAATTTCTATATTCGCCCCTAAATATGGGAACAATTGCCAAGTTCAAGGACTAACATGAATGAAAAAAAATTTAAACCTCAATATGGGAACAATCACAAGATTCAGGGACTAATATGGAAATAAAAAATTTCAAGCCTCTATGAAAAGAATCTCTTATCTTCTGCCTATCTCTCGTTCCTTCGTCTGATCCTTAACTTGTCGGTTTATTTACTTACTTTCCATTTTTCTAGATTTTCTCTTTTATTTTCCTTCCTTTTTTCCCTACGTTTTTTTTTTCTTTGATTTTGATCATCAAAAAAGGCTTCTTTCATAACACAAGCTTTCCTTCAACTTCCAAAGATTCGTAATTCTCTAAAAACTTTGCTCTGATCGCTGATCAAATTCGACCCTTTTGATCATTTTAACTAACACTAAGAGTCTTGATTTTTATCTATAATTTTTTCATTTAAAAAATAATTTATGCTTTAATTATTGTAATTGAGTGTTGATCTTTGATGGGTTTTTATTTTTCCCTTTAAAGATATGATCTTTACACAAAAAAATCTGATATTTGATATTTTTATTTGTTTCAAATTGTGGGGTAGGTTCTAAAAGAGGGACCCAAAAAGAAAGATGGTTTGTTTGCAAGGACCGGTGATTTGCCCCGCCGTTGATAGCAAGCAAGTTGGGGTTTATACGGTGCCGTTTAATGGGCCTTTTCTGAGGACTAGATTGCATCAAAGTGATATATGGGGATATAGAGGGATAGTTGATGGAAAAGGTAAGACACGTGGCATTTCCGGTCACCTGAAACGGCGGAGGAGGTTTAACACCACGGTGCAGTGTATTTTTAGTTCATCTTCCGATGGGAATGGAAGTATGGCTGAGAATTTCAATGAAAACAATGAAGATTATGTTAATTCTAGTGTGGTTGAAGCTGGTATGTGGTTTTTAAGCTAATGAATTATTTCGTGTTTGATGTTATTGTCGTATTCGAATTCGACATAGACTCGGGTTTTATATGTAGAGAATTGTTGATATGTTGTTGTTGCTGCTGTCAGTCATGGAATTCGATATAGACTTGGGTTTTGTATGTACAGAATTGTTGATATGTTGTTATTGCTGTCTTTGTAGAATCGGGTTTTATATGTAGAGAATTGTTAATATGTTGTTGTCGTTGCTATCTTTGAATTCGATATAGATTCGGGTTTTATATGTAGAGAATAGTTGATCTGTTGTTCTTTGAATTCGATATAGATTCGAGTTTTATATGTAGAGAATTGTTGATATGTTGTTCTAAGAATTCAGATATAGAATCGGTTTTTTGTATGTGGATAATTGTTGATATGATATGATATGTATGTTTGTTTCATATGTAGTTGAGGTGAGGAGTGGAGCTGATGGATTTATGATCAAAATGAGGGATGGTAAGCATTTAAGATGTGTCCATAACAATCCTCAAGGTGGTCATCTCCCGGATTATGCACCGCATCCTGCTATTGTTCTGAAAATGGAAGATGGGACCGGTCTTCTTCTCCCGATCATTGTTTGTATGTGATCATTTTACTTGATCCGTCTATCTTTTGGCTCTGTTTATTAGCTTTTATTGTTGAAGTTTGATTTCGATTTCAGTGGAGATGCCGAGTGCATTGCTCATGGCAGCATTACGGAATGTCCAAATTGTATGTTATTGCTTTCTCTCCCATTAAGTTAGGATTGGAATCGGTTTTGTATTGAGTATGAATGCTAACATATGTTTTGACTATCATTTCCAGGCTAGACCTACTATGTATCAAGTAGTGAAGAACATGATTGACAAGATGGGCTACATGGTAAAGTTCATTTCCACCACCATATTCAGACTTACCTTCATTCATTCGAGATCTGATTGTGAATTCATGATGTGTATGTTGGGTTTTTGCAGGTAAAGCTTGTTCGAGTTACTAAAAGAGTACACGAGGCCTATTTTGCACAGCTTTATCTGACCAAGGTATACATGTACTTCAATGTTGAACTTCTGGTTCCACTATTAGCACATTCGTGTGACGTTTAACTTGGGGATATTCTTGTATAGTCTTCATCGACTCATGTTGGATGATGTACTCACAGGTCGGTGATGAGACAGAGTCTGTCTGTTTTGACCTTCGGCCTTCTGATGCCATCAACATTGCCGTGAGGTGCAAGGTACTCGTTACGCATTATTTTCTAGTATAGTTCCTTTTTGGTAAAAGTATCATGGAGGCCTCTGTAGTAGGAGTCGGATTGCATTTTGCCATCTCTAGTAAAAAAAATGGGTAAATTAGTCCCAATACGTTAGAACACAGAGCAAACTGGTTTTTCTGTTTAAAATTAGTCCCTGTTTGTCATGCTGACGTACATTGTTTGGTTATTCCATCAAACACAACAGTTTTTAACAGTACAAATAGATGAATTTTTAACAGAAAGGACTAATTTGCTTTTTGATCTAAATATATAGGGATTAATTTGCTCATTTTTAAGAGGGGGAAAATGCAATTTAACTTCTCGTACAAGAGCTTCTATGGTAATTTTACCATTCCTTTTCTTTTTTCTTTCTTACCAAATGCTTGTGTTATGCAGGTACCTATACAAGTTAACAAGTACTTGGCATACAGTGATGGTATGCGCATAATCGAATCAGGGAAGCTGTCAACACAGTCCCCAGCTTCAGACGGCTTATTATTTACCGAACTTGATCAGTTAGATTTTGCTTTTGCTCTTTTATTGAGATAATAGAACACGCTTACACTTGCAGTTTCCAAACAGTTAGAATGTAACATGCTTTAATTTACGTTTCCAGGCCAAGCGGTCAGCATTGCCTCGACACAGAGGAGTTCAACATTGTCTGTGACTTAAACAAGGCTATCAATCAGGAACGCTACAAGGATGCCGGTAACATCCTCTCACTCGTTCTCCCTTATCTATTCAATTGTAGCTTGTGTCTTTTAACATATTTATCATTGTGATACTCTCCGACAGCCGACTTGAGAGACAAGCTAGGTCAGTTTCGAGCTCAAAGGAACTTGAAGAAATATACGTGACAGGTGGTGTTAATAAACCCAAATTAGGTTGAATCTTTTGGCCTAATTGTGTTTCATATATCAGTCTCCGGCTCCAGTCAATAGACCATTGACAAGTTCTTATTGATGTCTCAGTCGTTCCATTGGCGACTCCGATTGTAAATAGGAATTATTGTTGGAAGCCGATAAACTCAGCTGGGCAGTGGCAACATACGGTGGCGAAGCAATCAGTTCGGTTATATATATGTTATCTTCTACCAAATATGTAAGGGAGAAAGTATGTAAATATATGTATAGATACATACATTTAAGAAATGGGATGTAATATGCTAGATTAAGCTCGTTGGTTTATGCATTATCAATTTATAATGCTGTTTTTAATGCTGAAAATGGATAAAATTTTACTCTTTGATTTAATGTATAGAGATTAATTTGATTTTTTTTTTAAAATGTAATTTAACTCTTAATACAAAGACGGATTAATTTGGCTATTTTTTTAATAAAATGTAAGACATAAAGTAAGGTGATTGAACTCGTGCAATGACCTAACCTAGAAATCTCTGAAATGGCTCTGAAATGGCTCTGACTAAAATTACAATAAACCGATCCATACTAAAAAACTTTCAAAATTCACTCAACTGAAAATATTCAAAAAAATTTAGAATTATCAATTTGTTATTCCAAAGAAAGATCATTCATATCAACTTACATTCATTTTCCTTCCATAAAAGAAGTAACCTTAAAACATACTAAAATTTGTCAAAAAATTGGCAGTTTAAGATAATACTAAGAACAAGCCATATATGCTTATCAGCTACTAAAAAGAAATGGAGCTTCTTTTAAACGTACAAGAAGTAATACATCTGGAATATGTGAGATTTATAAAGATCATCATCCTCCATAACATACAAAAACATCTCTAGCATGTCTTTTCCGAGTTCAAAATCGTAACATCTTTCCGGTCCATGATTGATTCTGCTCGTCCTTATGAATCATGCATGTTGTCTGAAATTTGGATGTAGTAGCTCTATTACTCGAGTTTTTTGTTTTCTCACTATTACAAATACATTACATTTCACAAGTACAATACAAGTTGTATAAATATATATCCGACCAACTAAAATGTAGAATCAAATCAATACAAAGTATAGCAGACAAAAAACTGGACTAAACCCTCACATGGCATACACACATGGTGGGACGAAGATCCACACATCGCAATTGTGCATGATGGGACTCAAACCTGGGTATTCAAGGACTCAGGGTCTCCGTTTTTTTCACTATTACATATACAATACAAGTTGCATAGATATAATGTCCGACCAACTATTAATGTAGAATCAAACTCGTAGACAAACTCACTCATGGCATATGCACATTGGCATTACTCAATGACTCATCTTCACCTTAACCAACAAGCCAAGGCCTTATTGGCATTACTTGAGCTTTTAAGTACAACTTAACAAGGTTCTCTATGGTTATCAACGTTTACACCTCCTCTTAAGGAGACTATGTTAGAATGAGTTGGTATATAAACTCGGTGGTGGTTCAGAGTTGAATGGACAAAACTTAAGACTTAAACCATTCATTTAGGTCCTTTTCACTCAAGCCTTCAACTTTAAAATATACATTTACATACAAGCAAGACTTCACAACAACCACAAAACAAAGCTGATTCTCAAGTATAATAGGCTTTGGTAGAGATGGACATTTGGCAACTAATGCAAAAGTTTAATGTTTCTAAGCTAATGAATCTAGGTCCCTGAATTAGGAGTAGTTTATCCAGAAAAAGTATCATGGAGGCCTTTGTACTAGGAGTCAAATTACTTTTTGCCACCTTTACTCGAAAACTGGGCAAATTAGTCCCTATACATTAGATTACAGAGCACAATGGTCCTCCTGTTAAAAAATCAGTCCATTTTTATTGTTAAAAATAAGACCCTGTACGTCAAAATAACTGTTTCATTAGTTTATCAACCATGCCAATTTTCAACAGTGGAAATGGACAAAAAGGACCGGTTTACTCTTTGACCTACCGTACAATGACTAATTTGCTCATTTTTTGAGTAAAGGAGGCAAAATACAATCTGACTCCTACTACAAGAGCCTCCATGATATTTTTACCCAGTTTATCCTACTCAAACATTAGCAGAAATAAAAAACATGTGGTTGTTACCCACAATGCCAAGTTAGGTAGTATACGAATTTACTCGATTCAATAAGAGCAGATAAAGCTAAGAAATGATCTCCCAAGAATTGAAATATCTTTCTCATAAGTGTGGAATCAACTGAACTATAACAAATAAAAATAACATTGAAGCATTGAACAAATACCTGGCAAGCCAGAAATATGTGTGAAATTGCAGACATAGAACTCTAGGACGACAATGGACCTCACTCAACCGCCCAAGCTTTCTAGACCTGGCATCTCCATTTCTGTCTGGACAAAAGGTCTACAAAATTCCAATACAGACTACCCAGAGGTGAATAATTTCAGTAAGCATAAACTTCAAATCAAGAGTTAAACAATCTACCATGTTGATTTCACACATATCCCAAAACATGGTAGAGCTTTTCATGAAGAGGCCATATCTTCAAATCAAATGCATTTTAAGTTACAGGCTTATGGTCGAGGAGACCATGGACCATGCTAACCACGCACAGAAGTTATCGGTCAAAAACAAAAGGACAGCAGAGCTTCTACAGAAAGAAACATGATGAAAAATGAAAATGCACATTAATGTAAACCGAAAATCAAACCCCTGTTAGGCATGCTTTTAGTGTCTGTTACAATCGTAACTCAAGCTGTTTTCTATAAGTTTATTATGCTAATTATTTCACATGCAAGCATTACATGAATTGATCAGGTTTAAGAAGGAAAAAGAACATTCACAATTAGACTTTCACAAAAAAAATTCTGCTTTGATAAGCTTCAAAGGAAGAGTGCATTTAAGAAAGTCTGCTAATAACTTCAATTTTCACCACCATAAAATACCATCAAAGCTTCCACTAAAAACAGTAATTTCAATGTCCAGCTGTATGAATTAATTGCCTGCGCGGGCTCATGATATAATGGCAGTAAGTGGTTGATAGTTGATACATCATTTTCCCTGTTAGCCCAAACCCTTGCAGTCTTATCATTTTCTCTTTTTCTCTCTTGTGAAGCTCCCGCTGGTCATGGAATGAACCCACACTACTGAAACCAGATGACATGCATGTATTGAGCATTACAACTACATAATGTTTTGAGTGCAAATGCATTAACTCTTTCAAGCATGAATAATCATCTTTCTACATGATACTAGCAAAACTGAAAACAGAAGCAATATAAACAGGAAAAGTTTAATGGCAAACTGGTCTAGCAAAACCCCAGTAAAAAACGAATTTTCCTTCAAGGGTTGAAAAATAGTGTAGTTCTATAAAAAATGATAAATTATTTATAGACTAGAAAGAACAAAGTATAGGAGTAACATTTCTGGTAAATTATCAACTATTCTCTGGTAAGAGTAAGACAAACTGGATAGCAAATTTCAGAGTTATGCATAGCATATCTGATTTCGAGAAAGTCCATGTTATGCTGGGCGTTATACAACAAATTGGACAAGCATTCCAACCAAGTAGCCCCTCCCATAGGCAAATCTGACCATAAATCTCATTTCCACATAAGAAGAAAGAAAATAATAATAATAAAATAAACAAGCATAAATCTCTAAGCAAAATATACAGCAATAAATTAGTTTCTCAAAGGGAAATCCAAAAGTTGCAAAATGAGGTGAAGCAAGAACTTGAGCCCAAAGATGAGTAATTCTCATATTCACTCCTACAACTTTACTTCTACGAAACATATAAGAACTAATTGCACTTACCAGTACAAATCTTCAGGAAAAGAAAATGTCTTTTAAAGTACATCTTTTATGTCAATACTTCTTCATATGTGTCCCTTCTAGCAGCTTTATCACCTTTTATGCTCAGTTTTTGCCATCTGACAATAACAGCTGACAATCTTCTTATCTAACTTGTAATAGTCCTCCATTTTCTTCAAAGGTTTCAAATCCAGATCAATGAAATACACCTAGAAATTTGCAACTTAGATAAGATATACAGTAACACAAGAAGAAAGTAGCAAACCTTGTCATAAAGGACTTCAATTTCAGCCCAAAACAATTTCCTTACTATATTAAAATAGAGAGCTATATGATGTTTTCTCTGGATTTGTTACAAAGATTGAGGAAATTACTAAATCCACAGCAAAAATATATTTGCAAACCATAAAACGGTTTTGACTTTAGAACCTCAAACGGTTTTGAACAAGAAGACCAAAGCGTATCAAAAAAAGCATTTCAAGAGATTCCTTTTCAAATGCCATGAAAATACTAAATAAAATATTTTAGCTTTAATAATGGACACAAAATGCAACCGAGAATGGCAAGAAAGTCTACCTTGTACTCAAAAACTTGCTTAGTTGATCCTAGATATACAGTACTGTGAGAAGATTCAGATAGCACATCTCCATCAACCATTGGTCTAAAACTAATCATCAAACTACAGTCCTTTACAGTAGCAGATATCAAATAATCCTTCACAATCTTCAAGCTTTCTTCCAAGGGAATGGAGTGCAAAGAAGTATGACGGTTTGATAATTTGTCTTTACTTGGTTCTCTACAAACCATACAAGGTTGAGAAATTATGTTATAATATGCATGAATTGCCCCTTCAATGTCATAAGCATCGAGCTTCTGAACTTCAAGAAGTTGATCTAATACTCCCGAACTGTAAACTGTCTCAGCAACAAGCTGTATAAAGCTAGTTTTGCACATGCCATCATCTGCCTTAATGACATCCTTGAGTGAATCTTCAAAGGCCTCACCGACCAGAACAGTAGTACTTCCTACACCACCACCCAAGCCCCCGAATACGATAGAGCCATTCAGAAATACACGGAAATTATTCTGAGGGGTGGCGTATAGAGCTTCAATAGCTTTGCATATCCTGTCTAGGGATCCAGAGAACAAATCCAGTGGATTATATTCACTATATTCTGATATCTGTAAATATTTTTGGAATGTCAGAAATATTAAGGTAGTGAGAATAAACATAAATATTAACAAAAAATGACCATATTAGCTATCAGGGGAAGAAAGGGGCCAAAATAGACACTCTTCTCTTGCATGTGGACATAATAGTGACTTAGCACACACACAAATTAATAATTAAATAACTAAGTAAACGATAAAATATAAAGAAACAAAAGTTACCTCTTGATTATGCAACTTCAGTTCTTGGTGCATTTTAAATCGACTTAGAGTTCTTTTAACAGCATTTTCTTCAGCTATGAATCTTGAAATTGGGAGAAATCCACATTTGGGCTACTTCACCAAAACAAATGGAAAGTAAAACTTTAGTAGAGCGAATGAAAATGCAAACTTTAGTAGAGCGAATGAAAATGCATAACAGACACAAACGTAGTTGATAACACAGATATTGAGGGAAAAAAGACATAAAAAGGTATCCACCTTTATCTCAACTGTTATACATGGTCCACCTTTAACGGTACCTGAAATAAAGAAAGTGCAATGATATGAAATCCTAATGGAGGCTTTGCCATATTGCATAACTTAAATATTATTTTTTAATGGAACCCAGTTTCATATTTGGTTATATTCAAGTACTTGCATTTGACATCAGAGCTAAGTTCTAGGAAAATGAAATTGAGGAAGACCACATACATGTCTATACGCTCTTCTCAAACTGTTGGATTTTCGCACATAAACACATTGAGCAGGTACAAGTTACCATTTACCAATCTAGTTAAAAAATCACATTAAGAAAAAAGAATCTTCATCTGGCTATTTTGCTCAAAGTAATTTTAGATGTACAAAATTCCATATAGAAAACATATAGAGAGCTACTTCCTAGTCCTTTCCTTGCCTCAAACTCTATCAGGAAAATATTTTGGCACCAGCATTCTAGATTGGAAGGTAGCTATAAACCCATCTAACTAAACTTAGCTGAACAAGATTGAGAAGTCCTATTTTCCACTGTCTGTAAGAGTGAAGAAAAAATATATCCTCCCTTAACATTTCTAAAAACATGAGACAAAGCATCAAAATTTATAAGGAAAAGATTGAAATTTACCATTCATAAAGACTGAATGATCCGATATGATCAGAACAGAATCACGATTCACATCAACCTGTGATGAATCAATTCGACAAGCAGGCCGACGACAAGTCACATTCTTCTCAACTGACAAGAGGAATTCCTTAGTTACACGAACACGCATCTGCCAAGCTCAGAACCAAACACATTAAGTATCAATCAATATGCAAATTATAAAAAGCTCATAAAAACTGAAATCAGAATTATGATAAGCAGTACATATATTTATTTGACAATACCCCGGCATCGACATGTTGTGGTCCTAACAATGGGCTCATTACATGCTTGACATAAAGTTGCTGTACAATCTCTCTGTTTGGCCACACCATTAGCTCCTTATATTCTCGCCAAAGAAGCCGTTCATGCGCTGTTAGAACTTCATTTTCGTTCACTCTACTTTTCCCCTTACGTTGTGACTTTTGTATTCTCATCACTTTCCCAATCTTTTTTCATCATTATATCAACAAAATCCCAAACCAAAAATAAAATAAAATAAGCAAACATGATACTAACATTTCCAATATCAAATTTTTTGAATAAAATTCAAAATTACTTACAAATGAGGGAGATGATCCAGTGTAAGCAAGAACAAGATTAGCGGCTCCTTCACCTCTATAAACCCAATCAACCGCATCCTCTTTGTCTAAAATCACCATCTCCATTTTAATCTACGACGTCTGCGATTCATAAACTAATCAGCAAAAACACAATAGCTAAAAAATTCAAAAAAAAAAAAATTGAAACGAATCAAATACCTGATCGGGAAATTTCTACAATGTAGAGTAAATTAAAAGCTGTAAAAAATCGATAAAATTGAGAATGAGTTAATAAGTGAAAACAAAGCGTTGTAGCTTATCATCATCATCATCATCTTCGTCTTGAAAATTACTAATTAGAGAAAAAAAATTGACAGGACGGCTTTACTTTTTAATTTTAATTTTCTTTTAATGGAAAATGGCGAGACTATAATCAGTATTAGCTCAGCTTTTAGTTGACTGTAAAACAAAATTGAAAATTGAAATTGAAAATTCTTTTTGGCTGCACAGCTCAAATAGGTTTTTATTAATTTTAGGATTTCCATTCCAGTGTAAGATTATAATTTAATAGTGTTTATTCTATTGGTTCTTTAATTTTAAAATATTTTAATTAAATACTCGAAATATTAATATTTTATCAATCAAGTCTTCGGCCAGCTTAATTAATTTGGGCATTAAATGTTAATTTAAATATGACTTGGATTATTAACAGATATGTATTTATTACATGGACAACTTTGATATAACATATTAAAAAAATCTTTCTAAATTTTATTTTTCAATTTGTTAGATCCAAATTATACATGTAATGGTGTGTGCGTTGTCACAATTTAATTTAAGTGTATTAAAATTAGTTCACATTAAATCTAAAGTAACAAGTAGGTTGATACAAGGATTTGATTAATAAATATTGATTAACAAAGGATTTTCTCTTTACCCTTGGTTCCACCACATCCCTCAATCACTTTGTGACAATCACTTTGTGAAAGTTTACGTAGAAACCCTTTCGGAAAAAAATAAACATAGACAGAGGTATTTGATTATAGACTATGTCTATTTATAGGTTTATAAAACTAATCAAAGTCTAATAGAAGTAATGCAGTAAGGTTAAAACATCTTATTCTAATCAAATATCAAATAGAAGAAGTAAACTTCTATATGGATTCCACTTGTGCAGCTCGCAGATCCCCTATCTTGCTACTTATATTTTATTTTAACAGAAATTTGAGTCACACAACTGTAATATACCTTATCTTCACAAAACACATATAATAACACAAATCAATCACAATTCACAAAGTAGATGACTTGTAATATAATTCTAATACATATCTTTAAACATGAATGCAACTTAACCATACTTTCTCACCCTTCACCACTTTAACACCTCAATTTTAAAACCTAGCTTCTCCTTCACATTCTCCTTCAAATCAACACTTCCTTTGATGAGTATTAATCTTTCAGTGACCTAGGTGGTGAGGTCTCTCTATGGTATCATGAAAACCTAATAGATTGATGCAAGGAAAGGATGGGATGACAAGTTTTTCTGTACAATTTCCTCTTGGTCAAACGGTAAAAGAAGAGTCTTCAAAAATGCTTGTTGTCACTCTATCCTCTCTCTTGTCATGTGAATGTAAATGCATAAAATGGTTTATTACTACTTCCCCCTTACACCATCGTTCTCATACATGCATTGTGGACTACATGTCAATCTAACCTATTGCCACCATTCCATGTTTTTGACACCTTTTACTCCATTTGAACCAGCTATATGCATGCGAGTGACAAAGTTCCTTATTCTTCCTTTCATTTTCATATTGCTTTCTCCATGTTATTCCACTAACCTAATCTTGTGGCTAATATTACTTCTAACAAAGTTAATGGCAATTTAATGGTTAGAATTAAACCTCACTTTAATCTAATTTCCATTAATCACAAATTCTAATATAATGTCCATTTTACCTCCTCACCACAATTCATTCATAAAATTAAGTTTAAAGTTAATATGTGATTTCCCATTTCTCATGGTTTATTAACCCAAAAAGTCCTCCAACATAATATTAAAACAAAGGTCTAATTTTACATTTAATCCCTCATACTTTATTTCCATTCCAATCTAGTCCATAATGAAATTCTAGATTCCAATTTCCGTCCAATTTTCTATCTGGGTTCAATATCATCCCCAAGAAACGAGAATATATTTCTTACCCATAAATTATACATGTTTCATAAATAAGTTTCAAAATAATGGATGAAATTTTGTAATCAAACTTTTTAAAGATTCTTATTTTTCACTTTATGAATGCCTTTTGTTTGCTTTTCTTTTTCTACTAAATAGTCAAAGATGAAGGAAAGAGACACCTTATCAAACCTTTTATCTTCATCACTTGAGCATAAAAGGAAGTAAAAGAATGGTTAAGATATGTCGCCAGTCCTTATATTTTAATAGATTTTGAGATTTAGTCTATTTACTTAAAATTTTGAAAATTAAATTCTCTTTTTCGATTACAAAATCTTAGTTTAACTATTAAGACAGATAGTATTTTTGTCAAAATTTTCTAACCTACCATGTTGATTAGGTTGCTCTCATATTATTTGACATATAATTGACATAATATAAACGCTAACCGTTTTGATGATTGTACTAAAATTTTTAAATCGAAAAAGTTCAGTTCTTTTTAACTTTTAAAATACAGGAATTAAATTTCAAAATTTATCAAAATACAAACACTAACAACATATTTTGACAAAAAGAACTTTGAAAGATTCTTTAGAGATTTCTTCCTTAATTATTGATGGACGGTGAATCACATCTTTATGTATTGTCGAGCCCATAGATTTTAAGAGTTTGTCAATGACATATATGCTATTTGAGTTAGTATGCAAGAGAGTTATAAATGTGTCACCCATTAATATTGAAAAAGAACTAAAATAGATATTAGATGATGTTATTGGATAGGAAAGGGAAATTAAACGAATTTTGGGGAATTTTTTTCTCAAGCAAGAATATTTTCCTAAATTAAGATTATGCATATTTAATTAAAATTAATGGTCCTAGTTGATTAGAATTACTCATGGAAAAATTATTGCACAAGTTGGAGAAGAATAGCTTAAAACATTTTAAAAGTTTAAATCCTGTACATGGGTCGAACCAAGTCGGGTTATGCCCGGTCCAATCAAAATCTTAGATCCGTTTATTAGGCTCGGGCTTGGGCCGGCCCAAAAAAATGGGTCTAAAATTTTGTTCAAATTTGACCTAGATAAAAATGATAAAACCTGAACCTGACCCGCCTGTATTAAAATTTTTTTATATATATTTTAAAAAATATAATACATCAAAAATACTAAAAATATTAAAATAAATGTTTCCCTGCAAATTGAAAATAAATTAAAAAATATATGTATATTTAAATAATACTAAGATAGGTGCAACTTAACAAGCAAATGTCTCTAAAATAGTAACAAAACTAATAATAAAACAAGAGTTATACAATATCCAAATAATATAATAAAATAGTAGCAACATAGCAGTGAAATGGTAGTAAAATAGTGAGAAAAAAATAAGAAAATAGCAGCAAAATAATAAAAAACAACAATTTTTTCTTTTTTGAAAATTTAGGCTAGGCTGGACCGAGCTCGGGCCAAAAAAGTCTTACTCGAGGCCTAACCTATTTTTTAGACAAGTCTTATTTTTTTTACCCAAACTCATTTTTCGAGCCTATATTTTTACCAAAACTTTTCCACTTTTCGAACGGGCCTTCAGGTTGGACCCAGGGACAAACCTACTTAGATTTTAATAATCCATTCACTTTTTTTTTTTACATTTTTTTAGTGAAAAAATATATATATGTAAAAGGTAGAATTGTGGAGAGATCAAATTTGAGATTAATGTAAATTAAAGACTTGAATGTAAATCTTTGGTCATACGCATGTAGTTCAATAAAATTTTATGAAAAAAAAATTGTGTATGCATATTAATGGTACTTGGTAATAATTGTTGTACGAAATAAATTTGATTGGATCTAAAATAAAAAAATTATAAATTATACAAATTGTTTCGAAACAAACTTTTTTAAAAATAAATATTTCTTATTTTTGTGCAAAATAATTAAGAAACATAATTCTCAAAATACAATATCTTTGTTCAAACAAAACAATATGTACTGCACTTTTGAATTGTTTTTACACCGAAATAAATTTAGGTGAAAACACTCGAAAATAAAATAATGATTCTGTATAGAATATTTCACTTAGAATTGAAGAACTCAAGTCATCTCTCAATTCTGATTATTAGTGTCTATATATAAAGTATCAAGAGGTACCTCAAGGTTTTCAAAATTGGACCAGTGGTCGAATTGATCAAGTCATTGATTTACTAATTCAATTGATTTGTTCTGTTCGATTAAATAAATCACTAAAAATCCGGTCCAACTGATTTTTTATCCAATTCAATATTCTTCTTGGTACCAATATTCCAATCTTTCAATCGCCCAATCGAATGCGATTCAAATAACCTTATTGTACCTATATACCTGTTTGAAAGGATACAACTTTTCCGACTCCTACTCAAACAGCACCACTATTTGGTTTGAAAAGAAAGATTTTTAATCTCAAAATTTATCCCTTAGGTATTTATGGTAATATCCATGAACCAACTTGATGATTTGTCTTTCACAATTCAAATTGATCATCATCTCATACTTAGTGCATGTCTTATCTTCTTTCTTTCTTTCTTTCATGTAATATACATTATTAGATTGTTGCAAATATGTATATACTATATATCTATATTATATACAACAATAATTTATATTAGATTAATTTTTACATTGATACACATTTATCATGTTTAGAGGTGCTTATGGGTCGAGTTGAGTCGAGTCGAATTTGGGCTGAGCTTAAGCATGATATTAACATACTTTGTATTTACCCAAACCCAGTCCGGCCTGAAATATATGCTTACAATTTTGTCAAAACCCTCCCGTATTTGCAAACTAACCCAAGCTCAATCTAGGCCCGCCCGTATTTTTTTAATTTTTGGAAAAATATTTATATTATATTATTTTAATATCTAATAATTTTATACATTTTTTATTTATTGAATTTTTTATATAGCCATATTAACATTATTTAATTTTTGCATAAGAGTAATATTATATATTTAGTATAGATTTATTTTTTTAGTGTGTTCGAAATTACATAATATATAAAAATAACATAATATAAAATATTATAAACTAAAAAATAGGTTGGACTCGGGCTTTGAATATTCAAACCCGACCTTGGCCCATATTTTAAATGAACTTAACTTTTTTTCTAAAATTATTTTTCGAATTTTATATTTTTACTCGAATCTTCTTAAATTTGAAACCAACCTCCAAATATAAACGAATAATCCAACGTCTGTCATGCTTTCTATTGCCCAATCATTTCAATCATTGGAAAAGTGCATCCATTTACAAACTTAATGTCGAAACCTTTTTTTTTAAATCGACTTTTATTTTAAAAAATGAAAAACGTGAGTCGTCGCCAATCCTTTTTTTGTGAGGTGTGATCGGATCACCTCGTAATTTGATCGTTTTAATAAAATGTTTGATTTACTAAAGAAAGGATTTTTGGTCTACAAAATTTAGAAAATGGGTTTGGAGTTAGTTACGCATGAGGAATGATTAGCACCCTTGTGACACCCAAAATTGGTACCTAGTTGATTACTTGATGTCTTAGTGTAGAAAGTTGAAAACTCGAAAAGAATATAAAATACGATCCTTCTTTATTAATGTTATTTTTACTTAAAAATTGCTTGAATAAATCGAAATGTAAGTTAAAGGTCATATTATCTCGAGGTAACAAAAGGTCATATCTCGTAAGTTAGGATACGACACCTTGAAATCTCGAAAAATAAGTTCGTATTTTTTATTATTTAATTAAATCTCTTGTATTTTTATTTTAAGAGGATATTCAGTCATTTAGATTCAACGAAAATCCCGTAAGTTAGGGTACGACTTCTCGAATCTCCAAATACGAAACATTGCCTATTTTTAAAAAATTCTTTTTATGCATTGAACAAAAATTAACGTAACACTTAAAATGATATATATTTAATTTATTCGGGTATGGTATAAAAACAGACAAATAATATGGTATAAAAACAGACAAATGTGTTTAAATGTAATGTATGGTTTAATGATAATGAAATTGTAGAGCCCAATTTCTTGCCCGGGCCCAATAAACATAAAGTCCAAATTTAATAAACAGTCCAGTTATTACAGCAGGCCCAAAAATGCTAACCCGATTAAGGCCCAAACCCCTAAACCCAAAATTGAAACCCTAGTAGTTGACCCTTGCACCGCCAGCAGCCTCCCAACGCCGCACGTCTCGAGTCCCCGCGTCTTGCGCCGCTCCACGTCGCCACACCTGCGGAAAAGAGGACAAAGCAACAGCAAAAATAGAATCTACAGTTTGTTATGTTTCTCTTTTCCTAAATTCGGCTATAAAGACCAAGGCAAAAACATGTAAAAGACTACGATTTTTTCAGATAGATAGACGAGAGCAAAAAACACTCTACGAGCAAAAACCCAGAATATTAATCAAAAAGAAAAAGCAGATTTGAGGAAAAGGTTGTTTTTTTTTATTTTCTTTATTTTTTCGGCATTTTTTTATTTTCCTTTTTTTATTCTTCAAAACTATATACATATATATATTTAAAATATTATAAAAAAAAACTTACCTTTTTTTGGAGTTCCGGCCACCGTGCGCGGTGGCCGGCGGCGGCGGTCCACGGCCGCGACTGGCCGACCGGTGATCAGCCTTGTGGCCAGCAATCGCCCAAGGGGAGAGAGGAGTAGAGGTGTGCATGGGCCGGGCCAGGCCGGGTTCGGGCTAGGCCCAACTAAAAATTTAGGCCCGTTCATTGGGCTCGGGCTGGGCCCAAAATGGGCCTAAAATTTTGTCCAAGCCTGACCCATATAAAATGCTAAAACCCGGGCCCGGCCCGCCCGTATTAATTTTTTATATTATTTTATATAATTTTTAAATATATATAATACATCAAAAATATTAAAAAAATCAAAATAAATATTTTTCAACAAATTGAAAATAAATTTTAAAAAATATGTAAACTTAAATAACACTAAAATAGATGCAACTTAACAACAAATGTCTCTAAAGTAATAACAAATTAACAAATGTCTTTAAAATAATAACAAAATTAACAATAACATAAGTTTTATATATTATCTAAACAATAAAACAAAATAATAGAAACATAATAGTAAAATGATAGTAAAATAAGAAGGAAAACAATAAGAAAATAATATTAAAAAATAGTTTTTTTTTCCTTTAATGAATTGGTCGGGCAGTGCCCGGCCAAAAATGCTTATTTTGAGCTCGCCCATTTTTTAAACGGGCCTTATTTTTTTGTCCAAGCCCATTTTTCGGGCCTATATTTTTGCCCAAACCTCCCACATTTCAGCGGGCCTTACAGCGGGCAGGCGCCTGATCCATGCACACCTCTAGAGAGGAGAGAGCTTCTCTCCTTTTTTTTTTTTTTTTGAATGTAGGAGGAAATGAAAATTTCAAAAAAAAAAATCTAGCATTTATAGGGCCTCAAAATGACGTTGTTTTGAAGCTAGCATTAAATACTCAAAACGGGGTCGTTTTGCCTTTAACCGACTCGACCCGGCTCAGGATCCGTATGTTTTCTATGGAAGGGCTAATTGCACTTTTAGCCCTTCCGCTTTTTTATTGATTTACAATCACGTTTTTTTTATTTTTTCAATTTTGCCCTATAATTTTCCTTCGGTTCCCATTTAGTCCCGCACGAAGTGTCGCTTTTTGGAGGGAGGGGAAATTTTTCCCTTTAGTCCCTCCATGTTATTCGAGCATTCAAATAGGTCCCTTTCTCTTTTATTTTTTTAAAATTCGCCCCAAAATTTTATTTTTAGTTCAATTTCGTCCTTTTTTATTTCTTTTGTTTATTATTATTTTCATTATTAATTTTATTTTTTTATTCTTATTATTAATAATACTATTATTATTTTATTATTATTAATATACTTTTATTTTTACTACTACTATTTTTTATTATTACTATTATTTTAATATTATTACTACTATAGTTTTTTTTATCTTTAATTAACTTTCCTATTATTATTATATTCCTTTGTATTATTATTAATATTTTATTATTACCATTATTATTTTATTACTATAATCATATTTCTTATATTTCTTATTATCATTATTTTTATTACTAATATTATTATTATTACTTTCAATACTACTATTTATTATTTCCATTTTCATTATTATTTTTATTTATCCTATTAACTCTAATATTATTACTATTGTTTTGTTATTATTAATACTATTGTTTACTTTAAAATTTTTTTATTATATATACTATTATTATTGTATCTATTACTATTATTTTTATTATTATCACTTTTAATTTCGATATTGTTACTATTGTTTTATTATTAATATTATTTTTATTTTTACTATCACTTTTATTATTATTTTCATTACTATTAATATTATTATTACTATTATTATTACTAATTTAGTATCATTATTATTTTTTATTGTAATTATTATTTTAACATTACTACTACCATATCTTTTTAATTTTATAATTATTATTATATTCATTAGAATTATTATCATTTTTTTATTTGTCACTATTTTTTATATATACACATATTATTATATTTATCATTCTCATTATTATTTTTATTATCAACATCATCATTGCTATTTTTATTATTGCTATTTTTTTACTATTATGATTTATTTATTCTTGTTCCTATCATTTCATGTAGATCGATGATTTTGAATTATATTTTAATGTATTTTTATTTTGCTTTTATTTACTTTTTTACCCAAATTCATAAAAAGGGTTTCACAAAGGTAGTATTTTGTGCTTGAAAGTTTAGGAAATCGTGCCCTAACGTGCTGAGTTTTGATTTTCCGTTCGTCCAAAGGACTAAATATCCTTTTAAGATTTTGACCGTGTTTTCTCAACTTCAAAAATAAGGCAATATTTCATGTTTGGAAATTCGAGGAATCGTGCCCTAATGTGCTGGGCTTCGGTTTTTTCGTTTGGCTAAATAACGGAATACCTTTTTTAAAATTGGAATGCATGAATTTTGGAAATCACGAAATGATCCTAGTGTCTAGGGTTTGAAATATCGTATCCTAATATGCTGGATGTGATATTTCATTCTTTCGGAACAGGAGAATTTCGATATCCAATTCGAATTATCCAAACATTTTCTAAAGGATTCATATTTTAAAATCTCTTTCAATTTTCGCTATTAGGACATTAATCAATCAATAAGGTACCAATTTTGGGCGTTGCGAGGGTGCTAATCCTTACTCGTGCGTAACCGACTCCCGGACCCGTTTTCTTAAAATTCGTAGACCAAATGTTTTATAAGGTAACCCAATCACACTTCAAAAAAGATTGGTGGCGACTCCATTTTTCTGTTTAAAGTCGGCCCGTTTTTCAAATAAAAAAATGGTTTCGACAGAAATAATATAAAATAGCTAGGTAAGTAGAATACTAGAATGATATATAATAAGTAAATAAAGGAATACTATAACAATAATAATATAATCTGAATAATAATAATACTAACGATCATATCATAGTAATAATAAATAAATGAAGTAGCTTAAAATAAATGGAAAAAAAATAGAAAATGCATGTTAAAAATAAATGGACATGACATGAAAATGCCAAAGATAATAAAAGAAATAGTAAAGTAACAAGAACACACCAAAAGAATAAAATAAAATAACAATGACAATAATAATAATAATAGTGTGCCAATAAAAGCATGTGTACAATCTAATTAATGAGTAGGTGTGAGAAAAAGAAAAAAAAGAAAAAAATATACAGATAATAAAAAAATAATAAATAAAATGATGATGATAATAATAATAAAGGCACAAAACGAAAAAGAAAAGAAAAAAAATAAAATAATAAAAAATGCATTATAAAAGAAGAAAATAAAAATAAAAGAAACAATTTTAAATATTAAAAACATGTAAAGAACTAATAACAGTAAATAAATAAATAAATAAAGGACTTAATCACAATTTAAATTAAATTAAAAGGATAAATTGAGATAAAATAAATAAATAAAACACTAAAATGAAAAGCACAAAAACAAGCGAGGACCAAATGAGAAATTATCCCAATCCCCAGGACACGCGTCCCTTCTCCAGGAGATTAGTGAACCGAGGACTTAATTGAAAGCGGGGTAAAATTTAATGGTACAATTTCTAAAAAGGGAAAAAGGTGAAATTAGGACTAAATTAAAATGACCCAAAAGGTGGAAGGACCAAAAGCGAAAATATCTCCTCCCCTTTAAAACACGTGGATCCTAGGGGGATCCTGGTCGGGTCATTGGGTCTACCTTAAACAATGTCGTTTTAGGGGCATATTTAAGTAAAAAATTTCAGAAAAAAAATCATTTCTGCTGTGTTTTTTTTTTTTAAAAAAAACCTTCCTTTCCTATTTTTTTCTCTGAAACACGCCCCAAGCCCAGCCAAGGGAGCCGTCGGTTGCCGGTGACAGTGCCGCCGTCTACGGTGGTCGGCAAAAAATGAAAAGGCCTTTTTTGTCCCTGTTTTCTCCAGTGGCGGCGACAAAGGTAAAAAAACCTGCCTTTTTTATTTTTATTATTTATTTTCAAAATAAAAAACAAAGGAATCACCCCTTTTTTTGTATTTTTCCTCGATTTTGATTTCTCTTTTTTCCTTTTTAGGGGTTTCAAAAATAATATAAAAGATAAAAATATAAAAAGTTACTTTATTAAACTTTATTTTTTATTTTTATGTATGATTTTTCTATTCAAAATCCAAAAAAAACCCCTTTTACAATCGGTTTTTTAGGCTTTTTATAGCCGATTTTACAACATTATTTTTCTATTTTTCTACTGTTTTGTACTACTGTTGCGTGTTGTTCTTCTTTCTCTTTTTTGCAGGTGCCTTTGAAGTTAACGATGGTGGCCAGGCAGTTGATGGAGCATGTGGCGGCAGAGACTAAGGTGGCTAAGGTTTTTTTTTTTTTTTTTTTTTTTTTTTGTGTTTTCTGCCTAAGTGTTGTGGGCTTGTAAATTTTGTTGGGCTAGGGTTTTTTTTATTTTTTATATTTTGAGTTAATAGAATTTAATTTAATTTTTTATTTTTATTTTATTTATTTGTGCCAGACAAAAATGTGCAATTACACTTAAAATTTGAAATAACAAATTACCACAGTTTTAAAAGTACTGCACATTTAATTGCTTTGGAAAGTGAACAATGCAGAGAAATTTTAATTACATGTGAGAGCACCAGTCCCTTCTGCCTGCACATAAAATTGCTTCGAAAAGTGAAGTATGCAGAGAAATTTTAATTACATGTGAGTGGACCATCCCCTTCTGCCTGTAATTATTTTTCTTACCTAGAAATTCAATAAAAAAATCTAATTTGCATGTAGATATTAATTTTATTATATTTTTATACACTGTTATCTTCCAAAACGTATCACCTTTATAATATCATATTGGACAAAAAATAACAAAAATATCACATTAAGAAAAAATCTCAAACTCATATACGAATTAAATAATTAGCCTTCTTCCTGTAAAGAAAACAACTGCAAATTGGTTCCAACAAGCAAAGGGCATGCAATGTTTGAAATAAATGTGTTGATATTAATTGAAGAATATTTTGATCAATTTATTTTCTTAGCATATGCTTTTTTGATTAGGTTCCCAATTTTTATGTTTCCTTCATCTGTGGATTCGGTCCCCCATTGTTGCTAAAGCTTTCAAAACATGAGGATAAATTCACCAATGCTTTTTCGAAATGTGCTTTTAAAGAAAAAAACAAGTAACTCTAGATCGTACATTTAGAGGCGAATATAAGAGGTAGACAAAGATCTTAGTATAATGTCATTAATGAGTTGCATAGTCAAAGTATGTTAATCATGTTCAATTAATAATAGATTTACATGATAAATGCTTAAATTTTTTTAAAAAAAAAATTCTGCCATAGCTTTAAGGACAACTAACAACGTTATTTACAAGTCCTCCTTTATTTTTTTAATTTCATTAGCGACGAGATGTCATATTATTGTTCATTGATGGTGCATACGACTTATGCACTGATAGTGCATCAAACATTCACTCGTATTAATATAAACTTCAAAAGATTACATGATTAATTTTTTGGTTCATATTTTCTTGATATTCACATGTTGAATTTGGTATAACACAAAGGTTGAATATATTTTTTAGTCGAAGGTGCTCCCTAAAGAGGTAAAAGACTAACCATGAAATGTGTTTCATTCTCATGGGTGAGATCGAACTTCCAACCTCATGGTTAAAAAAAATAGTGAAGGAGTTATGAATAAATACTAATAACTATTATACTTAAATAATTTATCAATATTTATTCATAAATTCTTAATGTTTTTTATTTTACCAGTAATAAAGTATCATATTTTCGTTTGCATGAAACTCATGCATGCATCGACAATATATTCAATGTTCAATTTTTCTTATCAAATTTAAGAAAATATATAAAAAGAAATCGGGAAATCTTTTGAAATTTTTATTAATATTCCAACAAATGGACCTACCAGACTTGACCTACCACATCCATAACTTTATTTCTTTTCAACATTTGCCATTCTATATAAAGGGTGCTCTTCATTTTGCCTTGGAAATAGAACGAACAAAAGTAGCGAGGCAAAAGCAATTAAGTTGCTAACAATGCAAGTACTTCACATGAACAAAGGCAATGGTGACACTAGCTATGCAAAGAACTCCACTGTTCAGGTTTTTTTTTTTAAATATTTGGATTTCTTTTTTCGAAACCAATGCATTATTTATGTATGTTTTACTGTTCATAAAATTTTCTTTTTTCAAAATTTTCATGGGTTTTCAAGAGCAAAATCATATCTATTGGTAAACCAATCATGAAAGAAGCAGTGCTAGAAATGTTATGCAACAATGTGATAGAAAGCATGGGAATTGCGGACTTAGGTTGCTCGTCGGGACCGAACTCTTTATCAGTAATCTCCGAGATCATGGACACGGTGGAAGCCGCGAATCGTCTTCTCGGTCGGCGGTTGGTATCGGAGTTCAGGGTATTCTTGAATGATCTTTATAGCAATGATTTCAACAACATATTCATGTCGTTACCAGCATTCTACGATAGACTTAAGGAAGAGAAAGGTCTCGAGTTCGAGTCTTGTTTCATATTGGGTACGCCGGGGTCTTTCTATGGTAGATTGTTCCCTACTAACAGCTTGCATTTCGTGCATTCTTCTTCTAGTCTTCATTGGCTCTCACAGGTTAGTGCTTATAATACTTAACCCGAATTTAGATTTTACTCAAAACTGTAAAACGAACATGAAAGATAATTACTCGTTGAATATTACAGGTTCCGGTCGGTCTGGAGAGCAATGCTCTTAAACGATTGAATAAGGGAAAGCTGTATATTTCAAAGAGCAGCCCACAGGGTGTGGTGGATGCTTACTTGCTGCAGTTCCGAAATGACTTTTCACTGTTTATAAAGTCACGTTCCCGGGAACTGGTTGCCGGCGGCCGCATGGTCCTTTCTTTCATGGGTCGGAGCTCCACCGATCCCACCACCGAAAATAGCTGCTACCAATGGGAGCTGTTGGCCCAAGCAATCATGAGCTTGGCTAGAGAGGTATATATACTGCTTTTTTTACTTTTCAATGTTTTGATTTAATTACATGCATGTAGTGGTCAGCTGCGTACCGTAAAATGAAAAAATTTCATTTATACTCTTCAAAATTTTTTAAAAATTTAAATTAATAAAAAAATAACATTTTGATCCCTTAAAAATAAAAAAATTAATTTAATTTTTAAAAATTATAAAGATATAAGCAATTAAAATAATAAAATTGTATTTTTATTATTGTAAAAATTATAACATACTTTCGACCCTCATAAAAATTTTTTTCTGACTTCTCCCCCGGTAGTGGTGTTCATTGCTAGGGTGGCATGCTCAACTCGATTGACCTGGTCTGCTTTAAGTTAGACTTTGAGTTTATATTTTTCAATTTTGCTTTTGTTTAGTCTCATAAATTTACAACTAGATTATTTCATAGTCACAATGTGGGTTCTATGACATGATATCGGTTACGGCATGTGGCTCGATTAAATGGTCGCGAAATTGGGCCAAACTCGAAAGGTCTTAATGCAAGATGAGAATCGATCAAAGCCATGCAACGTTTTGCATGTGGACTTTAAGGCTTAAAATTTGTCCATTTTATTCTCATTTAAAATTCCACAACCTTTTAATTTTTTTTACCTATTTAGACGATCGAGACAATTAAATCGTGAAACAACTCGTAACCGACTTCACGTCATGCTACAATACTTTTTACCGCAAAAGAGAAAAAAAAATGTTAAAATATGTTGTTAGTCTTTCTACTTTCATAAAATTTGATATTTAATCCTTATAATTAAAAAAATTAAATAAGAGAAAAAACATGCTCGTATCCACGTCCTATTTATTGTTGATTTATTAATTTTTATAAAAAAATTTAACTTAACATATTTATTTTCGGTCAATTATATATTACCATGTCATGTTGATAAATTTTGACATGAAGGATTGACAATTTTAAAATTAAACTAAAATTCTTACATTAAAAAAATGATTTAAATTTTTTTTACACTTTTTTTGGGATAAGGAATAATCTCAAACTTTACCAAAATTTTGGGATTTTTCATGTTATTATTAGCTCTTTTCTTTTTATCACTTATGAAAAGAATCACCTCAAGAATTAGAGAAGAATAGAATTCTTGAATGGTCTAAATCAGTAAAAGGTGGAAGTATATATATGGACTGAGCTTTCTTGGTTGATTTAACATATATTTTGAATTTCTATATATATTAGATATTTTATATTTTCTTTTTGAATTTTGAATATTTTTGTAACAGATATCACGTCAATAATTGTTGTGTAAAGGAATATCACATTGTGCGTCATGTGTAAGTGATAATGTAGGTATCAATATGAAATAAAAAAATTAGATACTAAAATAAAAAAAAATTAGTATAATTTATGGACCAAATCATAATATATTTAACTAATTAATTTATTGAACCTTTTCCAAATATCTATATGACTAATATATCTTATTGAACTTTTTCTAGGGTCGAATTGAAGAGGAAAAACTTGATTCTTTCAATGCCCCATACTATGCTCCATGCACTGAGGAAATAAAAGATGAGATACAAAAAGAAGGGTCCTTCACCATTGATCGCCTTGAAGCTTTCGAAATCGATTGGGATGGCGGTGCTGTGACCGATATCCATACCCCTCATGGGAAGCTATCGGTCGGACGACGAGTGGCCAAAGCCATCCGAGCTGTTGTTGAATCGATGCTCGAATCTCACTTCGGAATTGAACCTGATGTCATGGATGATTTGTTCATTAGATATGGAGACATTGTTGGGACTCACTTGTCCAAGTCTAGAACCAAGTATATCAATTTGGTGATGGCCCTCACTAAGAAGTGGTAAAACCATAATCAAATTGGAAATCACAATAAGTTCCATCACAGTAGAAACCAGACATTGTAATGGGATTGTATTTTGATACACATATTCTCAATATCCCATCACGATTCATATTGGCTTCGTATAATTTAGTTAATTGATGGCTGAATTTCGATAATTTTTTTAGGCGTGTTATGTTTTTTTGTGTGTATTTTTTTGTTAAGTCTATGTTGTCGGAATTGAATTGGATTGATCAATAAACCGATTGAATTAATTGGTATACTGGTCCAAATAAAAGAATTGAAACGACTTTCAAGCAAACCGTTTAGAATCAATAAAAAACTAAAAAATCAAGATAAAAATGGGCAATTGAATCTATTTATAATTTTTAAATTAAATTAAATTATTATTAGACCGATAATTGAAAGGTCCGCTTAAATTTTAAAATAGTTTATTAAGCTCAAAGCTTAGACTTCAAGAATCAAGTACCTAGCGGGTTCAATTTCAAAATATGTTAAATTTCTTATATATATATATATCATATAAAAACTAGATATAGAAGAATATAACCTAAATATTAAAAAATATGTGAGGTTGTTTATGGCATGAAAATTTAATTAAAGATATAAAATTACTAAATATTAAATAAAAATTAATGTATTTTTATTAAATTAATATAAATTGGCCTAAATAAATTTTAACCAATCGAATAAATTTAAAAAAATTCAAACTTATTTTTGGAATAAAAAAATATAAAGTTACTAAATATCATATTTTTTTTTTCCTTTTTTTAAGAAATATTTTTTCTTAAATTAATGGTGGCCAAGGGGCCAACATTTTTGAAAAATTTCATTTCTCCTTTGAAATTTTTTGAAAATTTTAATTAGCCCTTACCCTAAATTTTTGAAAATTTTCATTATGTCTTTTTTAAAAAAATTAAGCTCTTTTAATTTTTTTTGAAAATTCTCATTAATCTCACAAAATTTTTAAAAATTTTAATTAAACCCTAATTCTTTTAAAAAAAATCTCATTAAACTCCTAAAATTTTTGAAAATTTTAATTAAACCCCTAGATTTATTCCCAAAATCTGCCATTGATTGTAGATTAACACGGTCTAAACCCAACCGGATTAGAAACTTCCTAGTGCCACTACTCTAAGAGTGTAGTAACATCCACTCGAAGTGCACTCAGCATTGAAAATAGAGGAAAACCAATGATTTCAAGCACCATAGGCAAAATCATTGTAGGCCAATACACCAACATATCATTCTTTTTAAACCGTAAACGTGCTTTTTTCCCATTCAATGATTCAATATGAAATTTTCAAAGGCTTTTCAGATAAGCATATAATGAAATCTTGAAGTTGTTGATCATCAATATCATCCCCTCTCAAATGAGAGTATAGTAGAAAAAAGGAACAAAAATGTTTGAGGTTTTGGTGGAAGTAGGTCCTTATGGCCTTTGTTTATACGCAATTTTGGGTGTTGGTGCCTTTGTTTTTGTTGCGAGCGAGCTGTGGAAGAAGATGGTGCTGCGGCAGCTTAACGGGGAATATTCCGGGACCAGTAATATTCCTCCGGGGAGTCTAGGGTTGCCGTTTATCGGGGAAACTATCCAGTTTATGGCAGCCATTAAAGGTGACAAAGGTTTTTATGACTTCGTACGTGTACGAAGTGAAAGGTATGTACGAATATGGTGCCTTTGTTTTCAAAGGGTTAATATCCTATTTGCTTGAATTTGGTTTCAATAATTTTGAAACTTTCAGTTTTTTTTCTTAATTAAGTATTTAAGTTTATCTTCAATATTTTTTTTGGTACCTGATTTTTTTTCAATTTAATACCTAAGTTTTCTTTGTCCCAATTACATACCTGAGTTTAATTTTAATGTTCAATTTAGTACACGACCTTTTTTTTTTCCTAATTAAGTACTTTTACTTTTTTTACTAGAGCACAAATATCAAATATTTATTAGGTCACATGATGTCAATTGGTCTAGATAACAAATTAAACATTGAAGCTAAGCTAAGATTAAGTACCAAATTGAACATTAAAATCAAAATCAGATACTAAATTGAACAACCATTGATTTTTTTATTAAATCCTTCGAATTTTACAAAATTTTAATTTAATAAATAGTAAAATCACATTTTAACTCCTCAAAGATGATACAATTTTAATTTAATTATTTAAAATTATAAAGATATGAGTTATTGAAATTATAAAATTACATTTTAACTCTTAATATAACTAAATTCAGGCCCCATAAAAATTTTGTGGCTTCCCACTTATACTAAACTAAATTGTTTGAGATTCCTCAACTATGTTTCCAAAGCACAGCTTTCATGAAAAAGTCTAAAAAAACCTTGTTTTTTAAGACCCACACTTCTTTGGGGAATAAGCATGGGTTTCGCACATTTCTTTTAACAACCCAAATTTCCAAAGCATCCAATCGAGTTGATAAAAAGAATATAATTTTCTTCAACAATTTGCAAATGAATGTGTTGTTGTTTTCAATGGGGTTCACTATCAAATTTTGCTGAAAGAGTCATTTTGTAAAAACAGATACGGAAATTGCTTCAAAACCAACATATTTGGCGAGACGCATGTGTTTGTAAAGAGCACCGAATCAGCCAAAACAATACTAAACAATGAGCAGGGTCGATTCACAAAGAGGTACATAAAGTCAATTGCTGAGCTAGTGGGGAATCAAAGCTTGCTTTGTGCTTCGCCCCACCACCATAAGCTACTTCGTGCAAGGCTAATCAACTTGTTCTCCTCGAATTCCATATCGTTGTTGGTTAAACAGTTCGACCAACTCGTTGTTGATGCTCTTAATGGGTGGGAACATGGTGGCACTATCATAGTACTTGATGAAGCTTTAAAGGTTTGCCAATGAAATATCCTTTTCTTGGATCAAGATTTAGGTGTATACATGATTTGGCATGATGGGTTGCTCTTTTAATTTTGTTGATATAAGGTTGAGATTGTTGTGGTTCATGATGGTTCATCTGTAAGGCGGAGAGTTATAGGTAATTAAAGATGATTGAGATTTGAGTCTCCTAAGACAATTAGAGTTCGAGAAGAGGGAGAGAGAGAGAGGTGAGAGTGTGTGATGGAAGCGAATTGTCTTATTCTGAAGTCTGTGGACCTTAAAAGGAATGCCTTTAGTCATTTCTTAGACACCACATGTCATTCTCATATTAATTTTATAATTTCTACAACTCAACTGACCTATTGATATCCTATTCTCGTAAGTATGGTTGTAATGTCAAACCAATGAATATATGTGATGTACAAGTGACAGGTATTCTGTCCACGTTAAGAGTCCCCATCGTGTAATTTCTTGAGGACTTGGGCTCATATAGTTTTGAGTTCGCAGGGTCTTGGGCTTGTAGGTTTTCTTAGCTTGCAAGGTGATCCTTATCTGTGAAGTTAGCTAATAAAGTAATTAGGACATGAGGTGAACTTGTCAAGTGTAATTATAACAAATTTTATTTGGGTTTCATCCAAGCCGAATTCGCTTGAATGCTATGTGGCCTTTTAAAATGTGAAGCCCCAACAATAAGTAGCAAATAGTGGGGTATTACGTTAATAAACAGTGTTGATGTAAAATTTAGTACGATGAGTAAAGGGAGAGGTTCGCATAATGATTATGAGAGCCCCGAGGGTTGAACAATAGCGAGATAAGTGTTTAGGCAAGCCAAGTACAATAATGAAGATAGTATGGATGAGATGTTTAAAGACTAGACCTTGCTATATAGGTATTTTATATGTGAGAGTAGTTCAGTTACGAAAGATTCTCAACACATGTTATGATGTGATTGGAAAATGTATTATTCTGCGCTCAAGTGTTATTATATGTAATACTTTAGTATTTTTTGATTTCAAAACTAAAAAATATAGTATTTCTAAAAGAAATTAACATAACATAAAAAAATATATAGAGATTATTATTTGATAGATGGGAAATTGAATTGGTTACAGATAACATTCAAGGCAATGTGCAAAATGTTGCTAAGTTTGGAAAGTGGAGTAGAGCTAGAGTTGTTGCAAGAAGATGTAAGTCAAGTTTGTAAAGCGATGCTTGCATTCCCTTTGAGGTTTCCTTGGACAGGATTCTACAAAGGCCTTCAGGTAATCAAAATAATAATTAAAAAAAGAACCCTTTGAGGTTTCCCTTTTCTATCATTGACCCCATGAATCCCATATTTTAGCACTAAAGCTTTGAAATTCCAATTACAAAACCAGGCTAGAAAAAGAATCATGAGCACATTGGAGAAGATCATTAGTAGAAGAAGAATGGGTTTAGACCCTAATTCCAAAGATTTCCTTCAATGTCTATTGGCAAAGGATGACAATTTTACTTTTGATGGAATGCATAGACTAACAGATGCAGAGATTCAAGATAATATATTGACCATGATTATTGCAGGTGACCCCCTTTTTTTTGCTTTCATTACAATGTTCATCATTCATAATCTTCAATTAGCATTTGTTTATCAAATTTCAGGCCAAGATACAACAGCAAGTGCAATCACATGGATGGTCAAGTATCTAGGGGAAAATGAAGAGGCCCTTGAGGCAATCAAGGCAAGTAGAAAAACCCAAATGGGTTAATACACTATTTGTTACTCAAGTTTAATTTCAATGTTTAATTTGGTACCTCTGTTTTCTTAATTGATACTTGAGTTTTTCTTTGTTTCATAGAAGTAATTAAGTTTGGCTTCAATGGTCAATTTGTGGTATTGAGTTTGTTTCAATGTTCAATTTGGTAATTGAGTTTGCCTTTAATGTTCAATTTGATACTTGAGTTTGTTTCAATGTTCAATTTGGTATTTGAGTTTGGCTTTAATGTTCAGTTTGGTACCTGAGTTTTTTTGTTTAATTAATACTCGATCTTTTCTTTGTTCCATACAAGTATTTGAGTTTGGCTTCAATATTCAATTTAGTACCTGAGTTTTTTTGTCCCAATTAAATACTTATATTTTTCTACTAAAGCATATATTGAACATTGAGGCCAAACTCAAGTATCAAATGGTATATTAACCCAATGATACGTGATAATTTCAGTTAGATTTAAGTAACTTATTCTACTTTTTGGTTTTTAATGACTAGAGCAGGCTGAGCAACGTCAGCTTGCAGAAAACACTTCAAAAAAGTCATTTCTTACTTTGGACGATCTTAATGAAATGCCCTATGCTTCTAAGGTAAGCAAAATGAAAATGGTGCAGTTTTTTTAAATTCTTCAAGGTTTTAAATTTTCTCAACTTCAAGCAATAGCTTAACATATTAATGAAGTGAAAGGTGATGAACAGGTGATTAAAGAGTCACTGAGAATGGCATCTGTCGTACCATGGTTCCCAAGACTTGTACTCGAAGACTGTGAGATTGAAGGTTTGATTTCTACCACCGAGATTAAATTTAATGTTATTTTTCTTATATTAGGTGATAAAGATATGTGAATTGGGCAAGTTGAGTTTGACCCAAAATGAAGATTGTGGTTTATCCCTTTAGAAATTGTAAAACTTTAAGTACACAAAATGATAGAAGTTGCATTTTGCACTTCAGAATTTATAATTAAGCTATGTCTCTATAAAAAGAGCTTTCGGCTTTGTCCCTAGTTCAAGTTTAGGTTATTTTAAATTCAATTCAGTTTTGATCAGGGTCATTTGATCATTCGAATTTCTTAATTAAAATTTTCAAGTTTAGATCATTTTAGATTTTTTTTATTTGAGATTTAACACTTGAGTTCGAATCATTTTCGAATTTAGATTAAGCCTTATCAAATTATTAAATTTTTATATGATTAAATCAAATTAAATCAGACTCGAATTAGAATTCACAGATCTATTTTATGTTTTTTATTGTTTTGAGAATAGGATACAATATTAAGAAAGGGTGGAATGTGAACATTGATGCTAGATCAATACACCTTGATTCAATGCTCTACAATGAACCCAACAACTTCAATCCTTCAAGGTTTGATGTAAGCATCCTCGCTTATGTTAAAAAAAAACAACCAATTTAATTTATAAAATCGTGGAAGAATGATGAAAGTGTGTGCGTTTTTTTTTATTTTGCACCCCATAGGATGAACATTTTTGTAAGCCATACAGCTTCTTAGCATTTGGAATGGGAGCAAGGACTTGCTTGGGAATCAACATGGCTAAAGCTATGATGCTCGTCTTTCTCCACCGTCTACTAACCACATACAAGTAAGTTTTCATTATTTATTTATAATAATTCATTGGGTTATATGTTATCTTTATCTATTGACAACTATTTAAATAACCCTAAAGTCTCCCTAAAAAATAACCCTAAAATCCAAAAAAAAATGTTGATAACTGTTTAGGATTGGATTAGGTCTAAACGATGACATATAATAAAAATAATTTCAACTATTTTGAACATTGTTTTCAGAATCTGACTGGATTGATTGGTTGGATCGATAATTAATTGGAATATCAGTTTGAAATAAGGGGATGGACCGACTAAGCCGCGAACCAGTTAAACTGGTTGATCGAACTGATTTTTCTATTTTTCTTTTTCTTTTTTTTATTTTTAACAATTTATTCAATTCAATTGGATAAACTGGTTGGATCAAAAATCGATGTTCTAACCAATTGGACCACCAGTCTAATTCTAAAATTTTGATTTTGAACTAGTTGAAAATTGGATACAATTAAAAAATCGAGTAATTTTTTATTTATAATAATTTTTTGGATTTTTTTCATGTTTTCGTTTATTTTTTATCATTTTTAATATAATTTTGTTAAAAAATTTAAAATATTTTTGAAAATAAAAATTATTTTTTTTTAAGTGATTGGATTGATGAATTGGATCAAGAGTTAAAGCTCTAATCTTTTCAACCTCTTAATTTAATTAATTATGGTTTGTTTTGTTTTTCAGGTGGAAGGTAATTGATTCGGATTTAAGTATTGAGAAATGGGCATTGTTTTCAAGGCTAAGAAGTGGTTGTCCTGTGCAATTGTCACGTATATTAGTAACATAGAATAATATAGGATTATGGTACATCCGTAATGTAACTAAAAAAAAAATTATATAGAAGAATTATATAAAAATCAAATAAGGTATTAGTTGAAATGATAAAATTAGTAGTGTTAATTTTAAGTTTAAATTCAACTCTATGTAAACATTTTATAAAACGATAAAAAAACATCTTTAAATTCAACCCTGTGTCAACTTTGAACTTGACAATTATTTTTACTTTAGTATTTATATATATTTTTTGTTCTCTTTAGTACTTCAATTTGACAATTAGGTCCATTTTGATCCTAAACTTGGATTCTGTCAAGATTTGATGATGTGGTACAACGAGATTATGTCACATCATCACCTAAATTTTTTTAAAATTATTTTTTTAATTTTCAAGTGATGATGTAAGTATCATGTCATTAATTTTTTTTTTTATATTTATCAAGTTCAGGTATCAAAATGGACGTAGTTGCCAAATTCAAGTATCAAAGTAGATAAGAAATAGTACATGTACCAAAATAGACTTAATTGCTAAGTCCAGGGACTAAAAGTAATATTAACTCATATATTAATTGTTAAACACCACCAAAATATCTTTTTTATGTTTTAACTTGATTTTAGGCTCATTAATTTCTAGCCCCATTATTCACTTGAATAAAAAAATATAAAAAAATAATTTTATAAATATAAAATATAAAAATAAAATTTTATAACATTTTCTGATATAAAATATAAAAAATATATATTTTTATAAATTTTATAAAATGTTATGATTTTAATTAATTTCTAATAACTTTTATTTTTTTTATAATTCCTAGATAATTGGGTGTTCATATTCAAATGAACTTAAACAACTATTTATCTAGTTTCATTATGTACTTATTTTAGAATATTTATTTTTATTTTATTTTTTGTTAACGTGGTATTGCCATATCAACAAACAATGCTGACATGGCGTCTTTTAACGGCCACATCAGCATTGTTATTAAATACTAACAATTAACGACAGTCAAAAGGCTTATTTAATTAGTTCTGTTAGTTTAGGGGGTTAATTGAGTATAAAAAATTTGAAGAGTCTTAATTGATTTTTTTGAAAATATTTAAGGGCTTATAATACCATTAAACCAATGTTTTATTTTATGTAAATGAATAAAAAATTAAATCAAAGGTATTGAATCTTATAAATTTAAAAAATGTAATAAATATATATTTATAAATTTAAAACATATGCTATTAAATATGTTTTATTAATTTGATTTGATCTCCATTAATATTCAAAACAACACTCACTAACAAGCACTAAACTCAGTACTCAAAAACATGAAATGATATTTTTTCAATCAATCCGATCACGTATCAATCTCATTATAAATTTTGATTATATCTGCTCTTTTTGGCATTATGCTTAGAACTAGTCATAACTTCTCCTCAACCCATAAACAGGAAGATAATACGTTTTAACGTACTTAAACCCACATCCACCTATATTGACAACAACGCACATGCCAATCAAACTAAAACCCAATCGGCATGTATCAAACTATTTTTAATCCTTTAGAGATTCCTCTAGCTCATAATTCTAAAATGTCCACACCACAAAGAAATCTTCAATCTATAGAATTATACAATAAGTCATAAGAATTGCCAATTAAAATTTAGGTCACTATTTGACGGATAATTTTGCTCCCAATCTTTGTCGGAGTTGTTGGAACGAAAAGCATCCATATCCCCAACATCATCATCTACTAGGATGATATGCTTGTCCACTATGATCTCCTCTGAACTACAACAACTTTCCATTTCCTCCTCAGAAAGTGAAGGAATAGATTCAACATCGTCGACGGGAAAATCGTCTCGATAAGATTCAACATTGTTGACGTCGAGGGAGAAGTCGCCTCGATAAGATTCAACATCATCGACGGGAAAGTTGCCTCGATAAGATTCAACGTTGTCGACGGGGAAGTCTCCTCGATAAGATTCAACATCGTCGACGTCGACGGAGAAGTCGCCTCGATCAGATTCAACATTGTTAGGGAAGTCGCCTAGATAAGATTGAACATTGTCATTACGGACAACGTAAGACAATCCGGGCCGTGTGTGGCTAGATAGAAAGCAAAGAACAAAGATGATGAAGATGAAAATAGGCAGTAGCTTGATTGAAAGAGCTTTAGCAATATCTACCTGGATGAATAACCAAAACAAAAATGACAAAGCCAACATTATCCCATGCGGAGGAGCGTTGTATGAGTGTTCTTCCATATATTTCTAAAAAAAGAAAAAACCAAAATTCAAATATTTCTTTTTCACTAGCTGAGATAGAACAAAATTCCTTTTTATTTTTTGGAGTTAGGGTTTCTAGATCGGTCCCTCGTTTTATTGAATATTATTTCTCGGTCTTTAACTAAAGTCAATGATCAAGAAACCCCATAAAGGTTGGTGTACTGATGAGGACAGAATATAATACTATGTTTTGATTTGAATGACGATCTAAAGGGTCAATTGCACCAAAGGTCGCCAAATTATCACCAGATTCTAAATTAATTCTTAGGCTTCAAAGTATTTTAATTAAATGCTCAACGTATCAATATTATCCATTAATTTAGGCATTAAATGCCAATTCTAATATATAACATGTTCAAAACGCGTAAATCAAATCCTAAATATACGCGTATCGACAACATGTACAACTTGAATTTGAGTCTAAAAAAAACAAAAAAAATGTCAATAAATTTTGGAAGGATTATTTCTTTCTTCTGACACATAAATCTAAGTAACTACACGTGTTTGTGAATGTGTTTAACCCCAAGCTAATGACAAAGCTAACATAAAGACCTATTTGATACGATATTAGTATTTAAAAATTCAATTAAAATATTGAAAGTTTGAGGACTAAATTATAATCTAAATCATAATTTGAGAATGCCTGATAAAATTAACCCTAAATAACTCACTATTTCTTTTCGCAAGGGGAAGAACAAGGCAAGTGGTTAATGAGATATTTGTCTGATTAAGAAATACCTAATAATCAGATATTAATAATGTTACAGAATAACGTTTGTTGACTTTTAATTTATTTATGAAAATAAATATTTAATAATTGTATAATCTTGCAAGAAAACGAAAACATATGTACACGTGGACTGAAGATATTGAAGCTAAACAGGTTCCACCTGGAGGTTTTCATCGCGAGATCGGACTAAGGCTAAACTTAAGTATTATTTTTTATATGTTTAAATCTGATCCAAGTTGTTATTTGTAAATACTTAATCCAAATTCTTTGTAAGGTCCTCCATATTATTTTTAATAATATTTATATTATTTAATTTATTGATTTTTTATATTTTTCATTTATTAAAAGGTTAAAGTATTCATAAGTTCCTATACTTTTTAGAAATTTTGAAATTTAGTTATTGTGCTTCACTTTTTCAGATTTCAAAATTTTGGTTCAATTATTAATAATGTTAATTTTTTCGTTAAATTTGTTGTTATGAGATTTTGAAATAAAAAAAAAGTAGCCATGTAATTAAAAAATGATTTTGTAATTAACCTGAATTTAACAAAAAAATTAACAATGATAACAGTTGGATTTGAAATTTGAAATTTAAAAATTTAAAAGTAGAGGGACTAAATTCCTTGAAATAGAAATATAGGGACTAAATTCCAAATTTTTGAAGAGTATAGAGAATTATGGCATATTTTAACTTTATAAAAATCATTTTTATACAATGCTTATAATTACCCATAACCCCTCCTCAACCCTTAAATAGGAGGATAAACACGCTTCAACGTGCTCGAACCCATGTCCTCCTATATCAGCAACAATGTCAATGTCAACCGAGTTGAGACTCAATCCGCACCTTATTAAAATCATATTGTAACACCCTGAATCCAACTCGATTCACCGGGTCCGAATCTCGGGTGTTACTTTACATACCACTAAACAAAATTTTGAAATAGTTGACATAAACTTCTTACTTGAGGCATTTTTCCTCATTGTTTTTAAATAAAGACTCCACTTTAGAGAATCAAAAGAAAATATCTAAGAACGACAAACTCTTAGGCATAATCCTACAATACACTTCATTTACAAATAGCCTATTGTATACATAATAATCCACTTTGTCACTTCCTTTGCGTATTTCTAATGTCGTCCCTCCTGAATTTACAAGTGTACTGTTTATGTTTCAGGTGGTGTGGTAAGGGAAGGCGTCTGGAATACACCAAGAAAATGACAGAGTGGATTATTATGCATACAATGGACTATTTGTAAATAAAGCATATTGTAGGATTATGTTGTAAGAGTTTAAACAAAGTTTTGTGTTGTTAGAGTGATGTAATAAACTTGATGAAATCATTTATATATAAATGCTTTCATTTGTTTTCTTGAAATTGTGTCCTTAAATAAATGATAAGAAAAATATTTTAAGTAAGGAATACTTGCCAACTATTTCAAAATTTAGTTAAAGTGATTTGTGTAGTAACACATGAAATCAGGATCCAATATAACGGGTCGGGTTGAGGGCGTTACTCATATACATAAGCAACTTAATACACAACTTAACGTATTTTTTAACATGTTTATGTTATAGTATTATATATTACTATAGACTTAATTTTTATGTGTTATAATTTATATAATATATAAAAATAACATAGTATAAACTTATAATAATATATTACAAGCTTAGAAAACAGGTTAGTTGAGCCAAAAATTGGGCCTTGAATGCTTGAATCTAATCTCATTTTCTAGACTTAATATTTTTGTCCAAATCCTCCCAAATTTTAGGTAGACTTTCGAGCTTGGACAAATGATCCAACCTATGAGCATGTCCAAATTGCCATCACCTAAAAGTTTATGAAAGATTACTAAATTTAATCTAATTTTGGTTTTAATCCTTCTTTATAATAAAACATGATATTAGTATATCCAAGTTTATAAAATTTTTAATTGCTCTCGTTAAAATAATCAGGTGAATTTTGTTGTCAATAACTCTTTTTTAGTAAATATAGTATGTACAATTCTTTTACATTAAAAATCGATGTCATCACTCTAACTGCAATAATTAATAAGATTATCAATTTGAAATTATTGAAAAGGATTAAATTATTATTTTTAGAGGTATCAAATTAAACTAAATTAAGCAGTGAACCTAGTACCATGCTGATCAATAGCACAAGTCGTGAGGTAAATGGTGTGACAGATTCCTTGGCAACTCGTGAGAAAACAAGGGCAATAGATACTATGTTTTCAATGGTCCCCCATAAGAATCTAAGTTGGATTTGCATGATATCGAGAATAATGTCCATGATAATAGTTAGGAATTAATTTCTCTTTCCTTTCTTCTTTATTATATATATAAAAAAGAAAAAGTAATGGATGGAAGCCAAATCCCGGCAAAATAATCTCATCCTTAAGCATTGGAATCTTCATAATCTCTAGCAGTTGCCCAAACTTCTTGACCTGGTTGTAGGGGTGAAGGTAGAGATTTTGTTTGAGGGAAGTTAAGTGTCTTGGCTCTAAAAAAATAGAAAATTGGCTTTTTAGTCCCTTAACATTTAAAAATTAAAACTTGATATATAATAAAATTATGTTTTGACTTTCTCAAAAATGAAAAAAAAATTATTAATCCTTTCAAACATGATGAAATCATAAGTTTATACATGATAAAATTACACTTTAATTTTTTTAATTTATAATTTAATTTTAAGTGATTGGATTGATGAATTGAATCAAGAGTTGAAGCTCCAATCTCTTCAGTCTCTTAATTTAATTAATTATATTTTGCTTTGTTTTGTTTTTTAGGTGGAAGTTAATTGTTTCGGATTTAAGAATTGAAAAATGGGCATTGTTTTCAAGGCTAAAGAGTGGTTGTCCCGTACAAGTGTCACGTATTAGTAAAATAGAATAATATTAGAATATAGTACGTCTAAAATATAAATGAAAAAAAACTATATAAAAATCAAATAAGGTATTAGTTAAAATGATAAAATTAATAGTGTTTTAAGTTTAAATTCAATTATGTGTAAACATTTTATAAATTTTATATAAAAATATAAAACGATAAAAACACCTTAAAATTTTTTTGATACAATGTCTAGAACTACCCATAGCCCCTTCCTAACCTATAAATAGGAGGATAATCATAGGTGTAGCTAGTGGGGCTTGGTAGGGGTCCTACACCCTAAAATGGAGATTTCCATTTAGACCCTTCAAAATTTTTTAAATTTTAAGTTAAAAATAAAATTATACTTTGGCCCCCTAAGGATAATACTTCAACACACTTAAACTCATGTCCTCCTGCAATGGCAATAACGTTCAAAGAAGGTTCCATCATTATGATTCTTTTTCCATTTTTGTACAAAGAGTGATATAAAAGCAAGGTTAAAATGAGCAAATAAAAGAAAAGCAATTAAGGCCAATAAAAACCAATGTTTTTATGAAATGGAATTAGAATTGTTATATCATAATGCGATTAGGGACAAATATATTGAAAGTGTTATTTTTTTGTTCTTTTTGGCATCTAAACTTGACAGCTAGGTTTATTTTGGTCCCTAAATTTGAATTTCATCAAGATTTGATGGTGTGGTACAACGAGATTATTCCACATCACCACCTTTTTAAAAAAAAATTATTTTTTGATTTTCAAGTGACGATGTGACACAATCTCAAAGTGTTGTGTCTTTAATTTTTTTACATTTGTCAAGTTCAGGGATCAAAATGGACCTAGTTGTCAAATTCGAGTACCGAAGTGGATAAAAAATAATACATGTACCAAAACGACTTAATTGCTAAGTTTAGGGACTAAAAGTAATATTAACCCATATATTAATTGTTAAACACCACCAAATCAACTTAATATAATATGAGATCACTCTTTAGACCAACAATCAATAAGAAACAAGCTTGGGGACTAAGCACAAGGACAAGAGGTATTATCTCTTACAGGATCATCTTTGTCTTTACTCATATTACTTTCTTTCTCAATCACCAAATCTCCTCGTTCACTAAAGCATTCAGAAAACATATTGAAGTAGAAGCTCTGGTGCCCCCCACAATTTACCTTCATCTCGAGAACACCCGAATCCGTCTCCAAATCTAATATAGGCATCGAATTTCATCCAACATAAATGATTTTTGTTTATGTAAAATCGTTATAATCACCAAAGAAATTTCTTTAATTGAACTAAATTGGATTTTGAGCTAAGTGTTTGATTCAAGACCATTTACTTAGTATCTACATTTGGGTCTTTAATGTTGGATAAACCCATTTGTTATGGATTTTCATTTGGGCTTTTAATTTCAATTTTCTTTTTGTTTTGGATTGATAAGATCCTCTTTATGTTTTAACTTGATTTTAGGCTCATTAATTTCTAGCCCCATTATTCACTTAGAATAAAAAAGTATAAAAAAATAATTTTATAAAATTTAAAAGATATAACATTTTCTGATTTAAAATATAGAAAAATATTTTTTTTATAAATTTTATAAAATGTTATGATTTTAATTATAAATTTTAATTATTAATAATTTTTTATAATTCCAGATTGTATCTGGACATACTGTTGTCCATATTCAAATGAATCTGGACACCTATTTATCCAAATTTATTATGTACTTATTTTAAATTTTTTATTTTTATTTTTTGTTGACGTGGTATTGCCATATCAACCAAAACAATGCTAACATGGCATCTTTTAATAACCATGCCAGCATTGTTATCAAATACTAACGATCAACGTCAGTCAAAAGGCCTATTTGATTAGTTTTTTTAGTTCAGGGGCACAATTGGGTGCAAAAAGTTCGAAGAGTCTTAATTAATTTTTTTTGAAAATATGTAAGAGCTTATATTATAATACAATTAAACCAATATTTTATTTTATGTGAATGAATAAAAAATTAAATCAAAATATTGAATCTTATAAAATTAAAAAATGTAATAAATATATATTTATAAATTTAAAACATATGCTATTAAATATGTTTTATTAATTTGATTTGGTCTCCATTGCTTAAATTCATAATGAAAATATTCAAAACAACACTCATAAACAAGCACTAAACTCAATACTCAAAAACATGAAATGCTATTTTTTTCAATCAATCTGATCTCGTATCAATCTCATGATAGATTCTGATTATATATGCTCTTTTTGGCGTTATGCTTAGAACTAGCCATAACTCCTCCCCAACCCATAAACAGGAAGATAGTACGTTTTAACGCACTTAAACTCACATCCACCTGTATTGACAACAAGGCACATGCCAATTAAACTAAAACTCAATCGGCACGTATCAAACTATTTTTAATCCTTTAGAGTTCATCTGTCTCATAATTCTAAAATATCCGCACCACAAAGAAATCTTCAATCTATAGAATTATACAATAAGTCATAAGAATTGCCAATTAAAATTTGGGTCACTATTTGACGGATAATTTTGCTCCCAATCTTCGTCGGAGTTGTTTGAACTAAACGCATCCATATCCCCAACATCATCCTCCACTAGGATGATATGCTTGTCCACCATGATCTCCTCCGAACTACAACAACTTTCCATTTCCACCTCAGAAAGTGAAGGAACAGATTCAACATCATCGACGGGGAAGTCGCCTCGATAAGATTCAACGTCGTTGACGGGGAAGTTGCCTTGATAAGATTCAACGTCGTCGACGGGGAAGTCGCCTCGATAAGATTCAATATCGTCGACGGGGAAGTTGCCTCGATAAGATTCAACATTGTCATCGCGGACAACATAAGGAGATTTGACCCGTGTGTGGTTAGATAGAAAGCAAAGAGCAAGGATGATGAAGATGAAAATAGGCAGTAGCTTGTTTGAAATACCTTTAGCAATATCTATATGGATGAATAACAAAAACAAAAATGACAAAGCAAACATTACCCCATGCGAAGGAGCGTTGTCTGAGTGTTCTTCCATATATTTCTTAAAAAAAAAAAAAAAAAAAAAAAAAAAAAAACCAAAACAAAACAACAACAATAAGAAAAATCCAAAATTGAAAATTTTCTTTTTCACTAGCTGAGATCGACCAAAATTGGATTTTCGATTTTGGTGAACAGTCTGCATTCTTCTATTTATATATGGTCGGAAATAAGGCGGCTCGATCTTTCTCTTTTCTGGTGAATTCTGTTACTCGATCTGTAACTAAGATCGATGGTCAGGAAACTCGATAAAAGTTGGTGTTCTGAGGAAGACAGAATATAAAACTAAGTTTTGACTTGACTGACAATCTAAAGGGTCAATTTCACCAAAGGTCCCCAAATTATCACCAGATTCTAAATTGATGCTTAGGCTTCAACATGTTTAATTTAATTAAATGCTCAAAGTATCAATATTATAAAAATCAAATCATACTGTTGTCTGCCTATCTATTAATTTAAGCATTAAATGTCAAATCTAATATAATGTGTAACATATTCAATACGCGTATCGACAACATGTACAATTTGGATTTGAGTCTAAAAAAACAAAAAATGTCAATAAATTTTGGGAGGATGATAAATCAAAGTAACTAGACACGTGTTTTTTAATGTGTTCAACCCCGAGCTAATGACAAAGCTAACATAAAGACCTATTTGATACGATATTTATATTTAAAAATTCAATTAAAATATTTAAAGCCTGAGGACTAAATTATAATCTAAATCATAATTTGAGAATGCCTGATAAAATTAACCCTAAATAACTCTCTATTTCTTTTCACAAGGGGAAGAACAAGGCAAGTGGTTAATAAGATATTTGTCTGATTAAGAAACACCTAATAATCAGATATTAATAATGTTACAGAATAACGTTTGTTGACTTTTAATTTATTTATGAAAATAAATATTTAATAATTGTATAATCTTCCAAGAAAACAAAAACATATGTACACGTGGACTGAAGATATTGAAGCTAAACAGGTGCCATCTGGAGGTTTTCATCGCGAGATCGAACTAAGGTTAACGTTTTGTTTAAATCTGAATTTCATATTTATAAATACTTAATCCAAATACATTGTAAGGTCCTCCATATTATTTTTAAGAATATTTATATTATTTTCGATTATTTGATTTTTTTTTTTAAATTTCCATTTATTAAAAGGTTAAAATATTCATAAGTTCTTATACTTTTTAGAAATTTTGAAATTTAGTCATTGTATTTCACTTTTTCAGATTTCAAAATTTTGATCTAACTATTAATACTGTTAATTTTTTTGTTAAATTTGTTGATGTGATATTTTAAAATAAAAAATTATTTACTTTGTAGTCATGTAATTAAAAAATAATTTTGTAATTAACCTGAATTTAACAAAAAAAAATTAACAAGGATAACAATTGAATTTGAAAATTAAAATTTGGAAATTGAAAAGTAGAGGAACTAAATTCCAAATTTTTGAAGAGTATAGGGAATTATGGCATATTTTAACTTTATTAAAATCATTTTTATACAATGCCTATAACTACCCATAACCCCTCCTCAACCCTTAAATAGGAGGATAAACACGCTTCAACGTGCTTGAACCCATGTCCTCCTGCACTGGCAACAATACCGATGCTAATCGAGTTGAGACTCAACCAGCACCTTATTAAAATCATATTATAATACCCTGAACCCGACCCGATTCACTAGTTCCGAATCTCGGGTGTTACTTCACAAGGACAAGAGGTATTATCTCTTATAGGATCATCTTTCTGTGATCTTCTTCCCATATCTTCTATTATCTTGAGCCTCATATTGAAGGACGAAAGCAAAAGGGGCAGGTAGTGACATTGGCCTCCCAAAAATGGTAGATTTTTCATTTAAACTCTTAAGTTTTTATAAAATTACATATTAGTATAATGATAAAATTATATTTTGACCCCAAAACTTTATAATTCATCTCTTGCCTCCAAAGCAATTTTCTACCTTTGTCTTTGCTCATATTACTTTCTTTCTCGATCACCAAATTTCCTCATTGACTAAAGCATTCAGAAAACATCTTGAAGTAGAAGCTCTGGTGCCCCCCTCCCCCAACAATTTACCTTCATCTCGAGAACACCCGAATCCGTCTCCAAATCTAATATAGGCATCGAATTTCATCCAACATAAATGATTTTTGTTTACGTAAATTCGTTTTAATCACCAAAGAAATTTCTTTAATTGAACTAAATTGGATTTTGAGCTAAGTGTTTGATTCAAGACCATTTACTTAGTATCTACATTTGGGTCTTTAATGTTGGATAAACCCATTTGTTATGGATTTTCATTTGGGCTTTCTAATTTCAATTTTCCTTTTGTTTTGGATTGAAAAGATCCTTTTTATGTTTTAACTTGATTTTGGGCTCATTAATTTCTAGCCGCATTTTACAAATATAAAATATAAAAATAAATTTTTATAGCATTTTCTGATTTAAAATATAAAAAACAATTTTTTTTTATAAATTTTATAACATGTTATGATTTTAATTAATTTCTAATAAATTTTATAAATTTTAATTTTTTATAAATTTAGAATTTAAACAAATGGATGTCCATATTCAAATGAACCTGGACAAGTGTTTATCTAGTTTCATTATGTACTTATTTTAGAATTTTTTTATTTTTTATTTTTTGCTGACGTGGCATTGCCACGTCAACAAACAATGCTGACATGGCATCTTTTAACAAGCACATCAGCATTGTTATTAAATACTAGCGATCAACATCAATCAAAGGGATTATTTGATTAGTTTTGTTAATTCAAGGGCTCAATTGGGTGCAAAAAGTTCGAATAATCTAAATTGATTTTTTTTGAAAAAATTTGAGGGCTTATAATACCATTAAGTCAATATTTTATTTTATGTTAATGAATAAAATTTTAAATCAAAGATATATTGAATCTTATAAAAAAAAATCGTACTAAATATATATTTATAAATTTAAAACCTATGATGGAAAATATGTTTTATTAATTTAATTTGATCTCGAATGCTTAAATTCATGATGAAAATATTCAAAACAACACTTACAACACTAAACTCAATACTCAAAACAAAATTCAATTCCTATCCTGTACATGAAATGCAATTTTCTCAATTAATCCAATCTCATATCAAACTATTTCTAATCCTTTAGAGATTACATCTTTCTCATCATTCGAAAATTGCTACACTACAAAGAAATCTTCAATCTATAGAATTATACAATAAGTCAAAAGAATTGCCAATTAAAATTTGGGCCAATATTTGACGGATAATCATGCTCCCAATCTTCGTCGGAGTTGTTCGAACTAAATGCACCCATATCCCCAACATCATCCTCCACTAGGATGATATGCTTGTCCACTATGATCTCCTCCGAATTATAACAACGTTCCATTTCCTCCTCAGAAAGTGAAGGAACAGATTCAACATCGTAGACGCGGAAGTCGTCTCGATAAGTTTCAACATCGTCATCGTAAACAACGTAAGGCGATCTAAGCCGTGTGTGGCTAGATAGAAAGAAAAGAGCAAAGATGATGAAGTTGAAGAAGATGAAAATAGGCAATTGCTCGTTTGAAAGAGCTTTAGCAATATCTACATGGATGAATAACCAGAACAAAAATGCCAAAGCCAACATCATCCTACGGAAAGGAACATTGTTATTGTTGTATGAGTGTTCTTCCATATATTTCTCAAAAGAAAAAAACCCAAAATTTAAAAATTTCTTTTTCTCCAGCTAAATTCGAACAAAATTGGATTTTGGATGCCTTATTTGGTCAACAGTATGGGTTGTATATTTATATGAAAAACTTGGAAGTTAAGTTAGAAGATTTGTCACTAAGGTCAATGGTCAAGAAAATCAATGAAAGATGGTGTTTTGATGAGGATAGAATATAATAATAAGTTTTGATTTCAATGACAATCTAAAGGGTCAATTGCACCAAAGGTTGCCAAATTATCACCCAGATTTTAAATTGGTTATTACACTTCAAAATGTTCTAATTGAATCCTTAAAATATCAATATTATAATAATCAAACCATACTATCAGTCTGTTCATTAATTTAGGCATTAAATGTCAATTTTAATATAATGTGTAACATATTCAAAATATATAGATCAAATCATAAATATACATATATCTACAACATGTACAACTTGGATTATTTCTCTCTTCTAAAACATAAATCTAAGTTGTCCATACAGTAACAACACACATGTTTTTAAATGTGTTTAACCCCAAGCTAATGACAAAGATAACATAAAGACCTATTTAATACAATATATATATATTTTAAAGACTCAATTAGAACATTTGAAGTATAAGGACCAATTTATAATCTAAATTATAGTTTGAGAATGCGTGATAAACTTAACCAAAAATAACTCTAGACCTTAATTCTTTCTCGAACCTTCATAAATCATAAGGGAAATAACAAGGAAAGTAATTAATAAGATATCTGTTTGATTAAGAAACGCCTAATATTTGTATAATCTAGCAAGAAAACGAAAATATATGTACACGTGGAAAGAAAATATTCAAGCTAAACAGGTGGCATTTCAAGCCAACAGGTGCAACCAGGATTAGTCAGGCGCTTGTAGGGTTGAAAATTTTTTATTTATGCCCTTTTAGAATTTATAACAATTAAAAGTGTATTTTGCCCCTCTGAAAATGATAAAAATTTAATTTAATTATTTAAAAATTATAAAGATATAGATATTAAAATAGTGAAATTACATTTTTACTATCGTAAAAGTATACAATTTAATTTCGGCCCTGTAAAATAAATTTCTAGCTTTGCCCCCAGATGCCTCTTAGAGATCTTCATGGCCGGGCCGAATCAAGCTTAAGTATTATATTAACACATTTTATATTTGTCAAAATCTAGCTCAATCCGAAATATGTGATTAAAATTTTACCTGATCTCGTTCATATTTGTAAATACTTAATCCAAATCTATTGTAAATTCGTCCAAATTATTTTTAAAATTTTAAGAATATTTACATTATTTTCAATTTAATATTTATTATTATTTTTATAATTTTCATTTATTAAAAGATTAAAATATGTCATAAGTTTCTATACTTTTCAGAAAATTTGAAATTTAGTCATTGTAATTTTATTTCCAAGAATTTAGTCCCTCCACTTTTTCAGATTTTAAAATTTTGGTCCAACTATTAACACTATTAATTTTTTTTTGTTAAATTTATTGGTGTGACATTTTGAAAAAAAAAAATTCATTTGGTAGCCATGTAATTAAAAAATGATTTTGCAATTAACCTGGATTTAACAAAAAAATTAACAATGATAACAGTTGGACTTGAAATTTGAAAATTTTAAAGTAGAGGGCTAAATTCCTCGAAATAAAAATATGGGGACTAAATTTCAAATTTTTGAAGAGTACATGAATTATGGCATATTTTAACTTCATTAAAATTATTTTTATACAATGCCTAGGACTACCCATAATCCATCCCCAACCCTTAAATAGGAGGATAAACACACTTCAACGTGCTCGAACCTATGTCCTCTTGCACCGGCAACAATGCCAATACCAACCGAGTTGAGACTCAATCCGCACCTTATTAAAATCATATTGTAACGCCCTGAACCCGACCGATTCACCGGATTCAAATCTCGGGTGTTACTTCACATACTACTTAATAAAATTTCGAAACAATTGACATAAACTCCTTACTTGAGGCATTTTTCCTCATTGTTTTTAAATAAAGACTCCACTTCGTAGAATCAAAAGAAAATATTTAGAAACAAAATATTACATCAGATTTATTACAACTCATTACAATGCAAACATTTACAAAAGATAGACTCTTAGGCGTAATCCTACAATACACCTTATTTACAAATAGCCCATTGTATGCATACAACTCATTACAATGCAAACATTTACAAAAGATAGACTCTTAGGCGTAATCCTACAATACACCTTATTTACAAATAGCCCACTGTATGCATAATAGTCCACTTCGCCACTTCCTTGGCGTATTCCTGGCGTCGTCCCACCTAAACTTACAAAAGTATTGTTTATGTTTTAGGTGGTGTGGTAAAAGAACGCGCCAAAAGGGACGACGCCAAGAATACACCAAGGAAGTGACGAAGTGGATTATTATACCTACAGTGAACTATTTGTAAATGAGGCGTATTATAGGATTACGCCCTAAGAGTCTGTTTAAACAAATTTATGTGTTGCTAGAGTGATGTAATAAACTTGATGAAATAATTGATAAAGAAAAATGTTTTAAGTAATGAGTACTCGAAAGTGTTTCAAAATTTAGTTAAGTTATTTGTGAGTAACACGCGAAATCAGGATCCGGTATAACAAGTCGGGTTGAGGGCGTTACACATATACATAAGCAACTTAACATGTTTTTTAATATGTTTATGTATAGTATTATATATTACTATAGGCTTTATTTTTATGTGTTATAATTTATATAATATATAAAAATAACATAGTATAAACTTATAATAATATTTATTACAAGCTTAGAAAATAGATTAGTTGAGCCAAAAATCGTGCCTTGAATGCTTGAATCCAATCTCAGTTCATATTTTAAATGGGCCTAAGTTTTTTTGCCTAAACTCATTTTTCAGACTTAATATTTTTACCCAAACACTCTCAAATTTTAGGCAGATCTTCAAGTTTGGACAAATGACCCAACCTATGAACAGGTCTAAATTGTCATTTCTAATAGAATACGGAATTTGGCCTAATTTTGGTTTTAATCCTTCTTTATAATAAAACATGATATTAATATATCCAAGTTTATAAAATTGTTAATTGCTCTCGATAAAATAATGACGTGAATTTTTTGTCCACAACTTTTTTGTAGTAAATGTAGTAAAATGGGTTTGGATCCTGTCCAAGACATTTTCACCTATTGCTTTCTAATACACTAATCATCATCATTTAAATGCGTAAAGTCCATCTATGAATTGTCAAAATCATACTTTTAAATGGTAATTAAAATTGTATTGAATAAAAATGGACACAAAAGTGATGGCTGGGGAGCTTATGATGGCGTAAATATTGCATGGTCATTGGGGGTTAAAAATTTGATTCTTGAGACAGACATCTTGACAACTATTAATCTCATTGGCAAGAAAACCAGGAGCCTTCATCAAATGCGGTGACCCGTGCAATACAACGTATGTTGAAGTGGAGATGAATTGTTCATATTAAACATGTGTATCGTGAGGTAAATGATGTGGCAGATTCCTTGGCAACTCGTGCAAAAATGAGGGCAATAAGATACTATGTTCTCAATAATCCCCTGAAGAATCTAAGTTGGCTTTGCTTGCTGATTGAGAGGGAATGATGTCCATAAGCATTGGATTCTCACCCTTAAGCATTGGATTCTCCATAATCTCTAGCAGTTGCCTAAACTTCTTGACCTGGTTGTAGGGGCGAAGGTAGAGATTTTGAGGGAAGGCAAGTGCTTTGGCTCTAAAAAATAGAAAAATGGCTTTTTAGTCCCTTAATATTTAAAAATTAAAAATTGATATATAATAAAATTATACTTTAGTTTTCTCAAAAATGAAAAAAAAATAAATTTTATTAATCATTTCAAATATGATGAAATTATAAATTCTGATAAAATTACACTTTAATTTAGCTTAAAATATTTTCTAATTTCACCCTATCAGCAATCCCATTAACCTCTTTATTTTTAATATTTTAGAAGTTAAAATTTGAATAAGATTATCATGTTGATATTTCCTTCTTCTTTTTTAATTCAAAATTAAATTATTGTTTTTGGACAAATTGATCAGGTTTTTATGTCCTTTGCGCAGTGAGGGGCAACGGCACAGAATTTCAAGAACCTCAAACTTTCACATAATATTAAAATAAATTATTTAATTACATTTAATTAAATATTATTTCTTTTTGATTAAACACAAAGAGTTGGGCAAAGTGTTATGATGCTCTCATCAATTTCTTTCACAATAGTGTCAATATCCCAACATTCCCTCTCAACACGAGGTGACAATTGACAAATACATGATGCCATTGGCCCTTCCTAAAGCATACCATGCTCCTTAGTTCACATTACAACTCTCAAAAAATTGAAAAATTAATCTAATTATTAGTGAATATATTAATTTAAATTATTGGTTTCTACTACTTTATGTTAATTATAATTTTTTATTAAATTTTTTATAAATAAATTACTGAATTATTGATTTTCAAGTCAATAGTTTAACAATAAAATTAACAATGTTATCCAATTAGACTAACTTTGTAATTTTCATAAAGTATGAAAATTAAAAGTTGACACAAAATAAAGTATATATATATATATATATATATGGAGTCAATCAAAGTTATGCTATTAATCCCACTGTAAAATTAGAGGAGTGAACCGATATAAAATCGATTAAACCAAATAAAAATCAATTAGAAAATTATTTGAACCAAATTTAAAGTAGTTTATGTTTAGAATTTGTGTGACCAGAATCTCGTCACTTATTGAAAAAATAAATATAGTGGCAAAATAAGGTCTGTGGGGGCGAGAGGTTGAGGGTCGTAGGCTGGGTTGCGGGGGCAGACAAGTTAAGCCTGTATAGAACTATACTTCTACTATTTGATTTTGATTAGAACAGGGTTTTTTAACCCTTAGTCAAAACTCTTCTTGTATCATTTATTTTTTAACATTAGTGAATTTCTTCTTCTCTACCTTTTTTTTTTCAGAAAGGGTATTCATGTAGAATCCGTGTTATTCATGTAGAACCGGACAACATGCATTGGAAAGGCTTACGGGCGTTATTCAGCTTTCATGGGAATGTTGTGGATGCTTTTATTCCAGTCAAGTGAAACAAGGAAGGAAAAAGGTTCGATTTTGTAAGATTTGATAAGGTGGAGGATACACAAAGGGCAATAGTTAGGCTCAATGGTTTTGTATTGCTAGGAAAGAAGATATGGGTGAAGATGGCCAGGTTTAGTGGTAATAGAAAAGTATGGAAAAAAATAAACGCAAATGAATCTTCACGCCATAGATAGGAGAGTTGATAAACCGTAATATGAACATATTTTAATCCCACATTTAGCATACTTTTGGATGATTTAAGCCTTGAATTATAGAATTTGGTGCTCTTAATCCTTTAATTTCATGTTTTATACTTAGGAAAGCATCGGAGGATGAAAAGAACGAGAAACGAGCTTAAAATGGAGTAAATGGGCCAAATCAAGAAATCGACACGGCCTGGGCCCAAGACTACACGGTCATCCTCATTAACAGACCCGAACACGGCTTGGCCACGATTCACACGAGCGTGTGCCATGGGCGTGTCCCTGTCATGAAAAAGAGGAATTTTACTCAGATTAGGGTACTTAGAGGCAAAGAAAGCCATTCCAAAAACCTATATAAACACCCTAAAGGTCAACTTTCAGTGGAGCTTCCAGTTAGGCCAAAGAGTCGAGCCAGAGAGGCCAGAATTTTGGAATTTACTCGAAGAAAGCCAGTTGATTCATCTCAAGAAGCCGGAGTTATACTCAAGACGAAAGATCTTCTCTTCAATTCCTTCAGGGGGTTTTAGGGTTTTTCTTATGTTTTGTTTCATATTTTCTTCTGATATTTATTCTTTTATCATTATAAACTAAACCCTCAAATACCTGAGGGGGATGAAACCTAAGACGAATCTTGTGATTGTTTTCTGAACTATATGATAAATACTTGATTTGTTCTTAACTATGTGTTCTTAATTCTTGTTTTAATATTTCAGGATATTGATTCAAGTATTGGTGTGCTTAGGTAGAGGAGGAATAGACCCTGTCTAAGAGTAGATCTAGCATAGTTAAGCGGAGTTGATCGCAACCCTAGAGATAGGATGACGAAAATCTACCGGATTAGGGTCAAACCTAATATGGGAGTCCATAGATCGAGTTAATGCAATTCTATGGGTTTTAATTAGAAATAGATTTCAATTAATCAACCTAGGATTAGACATTAGTAGCCTTGAGAGAGGTATTAATATAACTTAGGGAATCCTACGGATCAAGTCAAGTGAATAAATCGTCTGGTTCAGAGTTAAATAACAAGTGAAGCTTAGGTGGATTCTTCCTCGGGTATTGTCTTAATCAATTGGTTTTCCCACAAGTATTTTCCCAATTCATTCTTTTTGTCTTAGCATCTTTAGCTCAATAGTTTGTTAATTTTAGATTAATTAATAATTCCCTTAATTCTTAAGCTAAATAATAAAAAGAAAGTTAGTATTAGTACTTTTAGTTCCTTTGGGTTCGACAATCCGGTCTTGCCACTAAACTATACTACTGTTCGATAGGTGCGCTTACCTCAATCGTTGTCATAGTTAGTTTTTAGGCTCGGTCATTCTTTATATAAAATTTTAAGATTCTGACATAACAATCAAGAGTCAGCCGAGAGTGATGGAGTTTCAGCGAGAGGATTGGGGTACAGTGGAAGGCAAAGTGTTGAACAACATAAAAATTGTAGTTGGTCACGTCGAAAACGAACAACTATGGAAGCTACAGCATTGCTTGATAGGGGAAACGACGACTTTTTGCAATCTCAATAGCTTAACTGAAAGAATTATGAGCATGGGCCTTAGAGAATTAATTATTAAAAGAATCCAGGATAGATATTTTCTGATAAAGGTTCCCGATGAAGAGCTGATGGAGATTCTAAGGCAAAGAGAGTGGGCATATCTTAAAGAGTTCTTCATTAATGTCGAGCCCTGGACGGAAAAATTTCAAGTTTCAGAGAGAGCAGTGTGGATAGAAATTGTAGGAATTCCTCTTCATTGCTGGAATTATCAAATGACCAAGAGAGTGGTTGATATATGGGGAGAGATTATTGCAATGGGAGAAAATTTTACAATGACGAACAACTTCGAGAAGATGGACGTATTGATAATCACGAAGCAGGTTAAAAGGATTGATGAGGTAATAACAATGGAGGTTGGAAGTGAAAAATTCCTGAGCTTATTACTGAAAGAGATATGGTGGAAAATTTAAAGGAAAATAACAAAAAGGTTGGAGATCTAAGGATGATAGAAGAGGAAGCATTATCGAAAAAAGAATCAGTACCGGAAGCATCACCGGAAGGAAGTCTAAGAGATGGAATTGAAGAAGTTATTGCTACAGACCTCGAAAATGAAAGAAGGGGTAGTGGGGTGCAGGTTTTGTCGGACGAGAGATTTATTGAGAATCCCAATTCACAATACAACTTGTTAAGTATTACTGGTGTAGGGGAGACAAATATAACGTTACCTGTCAACATAATTTCAGATTTAAATAATATGGGCATGGGATTGGGTATGGAGAAGATTAATGGATTGGAGACCTAATTCAATGATGGTTATGAAATGGGCCTGGAATCGAATGAAGAGGCAGAGATCCAAGGTTTGGGGGCCAATGCAGATAATCAAAATGCAATTCAATTAAGGTGCGCTAATATGGATGAAAGCCCAAAGTTAAAACAAAATCAGAATCTTTTATCTGATCCAGAGAGCCAGAGGGGAAGGATATTTTTATCGGAGATTGAAGGGGAAATTATTCAAAATAGGCCAAGAAAAAGAAAGAAGAAAGCTCTAAACAAAAAAATTAGATATATGCATGAGATTCAAGACACTACACTCACATCGAAAGAGAAGCAAAAGAGGGGCAGAGGACTAAGAAAACAGAAAGGAAATGGGATTTTGAGAACAACGACAGTGTTGCAAATTTATCACTCTCGGACTCCGATATCAGAAATAGACGAAGAGTTCTTTTAAGGGAAGCAAAAAAGATGTGAAAGGTAGGAAAAAAACTGGGTTTCAATGTGCAAGGTGACGAGGAGCTAATCATTGGAGAAATTATGAAGATCGATGGGAAGTAGTAGGGAATTCTAAAGACTGAGGATCGAGGGACTTTGGGATACTGATATGTGGTTGCTTTGTGTTGTTATTTATTAATTATATGATATTGTTAGGTGTATGAAAATTATTACGTGGAACATTAGAGGGTTGGGCTCGGCTCCCAAAATTGAAGCGGTTAATAGAGTTGTGAGAATGAATAGGGCTGATGTGTGTTTAATTCAACAAACAAAATTGGAATCGGTGTCAGTGGAGCTGGTTAAGAAAATATGGGGTGATGATTGTTTCGATTTTAAATATGCCGCTGCTATAGAAAGGTCAGTGGGCTTATTAACGATTTGGGATAAGGGTAGTATTTTGGCAGAAGTCAATTTGTGTGAGAGGAAGATCATTGCAGTAGCTGGAAAATGGGTGGCCGAAGAGAAGGAGGTGACTTTGGTTAATGTTTATGCCCTAAACAAAGTAGCAGAATAAAAAACGTCGTGGGAAGAAATTTATGGATTGAGAAATCTATTTTGTAAAGCTTGGATTATAGGCGGGGATTTTAACGTGGTGAGAAATTGCAGTGAATGAATAAACTACTCGAGCACAGAGAAAGGATTAAAGGAATTTGACGAGTTCATAGATAGATGTAAGTTGGTCAACTTACCTTTAATTGGTAAAAAATTCACATGGTTTGGTCCAGATAGTAAATGCAGTAGGTTGGATAGATTTTTAATTGAAGTAGATTGGGTGGTTCAGCTTAAGGATTTTCAACAGAAGGGTCTCAACCGATCAGTATGAGATCACATTCCAATGATGTTGGTGAATGAATCTGTAGACTGGGTTCCTCGAACTTTTAAGTTTGTCAACGCTTAGTTGAAAAATGAGGAATGTTTGAAGTTGATTGAAAAGGAATGGTCGAGAATGGAAGGTATAAGAGGTAAAACAGCTGCCAAATTGAGAAAATTGAAGGGAGTTATTAAAAAGTGGAATGTTGAATATGGAAATACTCTGGAAAGAAGAATTGTTGAAAGCGAGGCTAGGATTAAGGCGATTGATGATATAAGTGAAAAAAAGAAGCTGACTGAGTTGGAGATTGAGGAGTTAAAACAATTGAACATTGAGGTTTGGGAAGCAATTAAATTCAAAGAATCAATTTGGCGTCAAAAATCGAGGAAGACTTGGCTAAAGGAAGGGGATGCGAATAGTGCTTTTTTCACAGGGCGGTAAAAATTCAAGCCAAAAGAAAAATGGTTTTTAGCCTAAAAATTGGTAGTCGAAATATTAAGGACCCTAAGGAAATGAAAGAGGGACTTTTCAATTATTTTAAAAAATATTTTGACTGCTCTACAAGAAGGTGGAAAATGGGTTTAGATTTGAATTTCAGATTGCTTAACGAGAAAAGTGCGAGAAAAATGGAGGAGCCCTTTTTGATGGAAGAAATTAAAGAAGCAGTGTGGAGTTGTGATGAATCGAAAGTGCCTAGGTTAGACGGGTTCAATTTGTGCTTCTATAGAAAGTGTTGGGAGATCGTGAAACTTGATTTACTAGGGGTAATGTTTGATTTTTTCATATCCAGGAAACTTGAGAAGAGTATCAACTCTTCATTTATCACTATTATACCAAAGGTGGAAAATCCTACTGAAATTTCAGAATTTAGACCAATTTGGTTGGTGAGCTCCCTTTACAAGATCGTATCCAAGGTTTTGTCACGAAGACTAATGGAGGTTGTCGAAGAAATGGTTAGTGAGACTCAATGTGCCTTCATTAAGGGTAGGCAGATTTTTTATGGGATTTTAATTGCAAACGAATTAATCCATTTTGTTATGAAGAGAGGTGGATATGGGGGAAAGCTGATTTTCAAATTAGATTTTTCAAAAGCTTACAACTACATTAGATAGGATTTTTTGGAGTTAGTGTTAGCCAAAATGGGGTTCGGGGAAAAGTGGAGAAGCTGAATGTTGGAGTGTTTATCTATGGCAAGAACGGCAGTTATTATTAATGGATCATCATCTAACAAATTTAGATTTCGTAGAGGCCTTAGACAGGGAGACCACTGTCTCTATTTTTATTCATTTTAGTGACAGAGGTTCTCCATTAGGCATTGGACAATGCTACGGGGGAGGGGTTGATTGAAGGGTTTAATAATGTAATTCATGGGATGAAATTTTCTCATCTTCCATTCGTTGATGATACTGTTCTTTTCCTAAAAGCTGATTGAAGAGGTGACTAATATGAAATACATTCTAAGGGTGTTCGAGATTTTTTCGGGGCTGAGCATTAATTTTAACAAATCTTGCTTAGTGGGGTTTGAAATGGAAGAAGAATTATTGTATAGGATGGTTGCCATTTGCAAATGCAAAATTGGTGCTCTACTTTTCAACTATTTGGGGATACCATTGGGTGTAAATCCAAAAAGATTATCCACTTGGGAATCTATCATAGACAGAGTCAGGAAGAAGTTATCAGGATGGAAATGTTGCTCACTTTCATAGGCTGGCAGGGTAGTTTTTATTAACGCGGTGATGTCCTCGTTGCCGATATACTTCATGTTGTTGTTCCAAGCTCCGGTGACTATTATTAAAAAAATTGACAAGATCAGAAGGAATTTTCTTTGGGGGATCATGGATGGAAAAAAGAAGATGGCGAGAATAAGATGGGATACTGTCTGTAAACCAAAGGTTAAGGGTGGGGCAGGTGTGGCAAATCTAAGTGTTAAAAATAAAGCTTTATTGGCTAAATGGAGCTGGAGATTCACGACAGAAAAAGAAGCATTATGGCGAAAGGTTATTCTAGCTAAATACGGGTCAAATGTTCAAAGATGGCGTTTTAAGACGACGTACAAAAAATACATGTCTGTCGTTTGGAGAGGCATTGTTGAAAATGCTAAAGATGAGAAAGTGTCCAGATGGGTGGGGTAGGAAGCATTTTTTTGGATGATTGGAAATGGAAAGTCAACTTTGTGTTGGTTGGACATTTGGTATGGGGATTGACCTTTAAAAGTGTTGTTTCCAAGGCTTTTTTGCCTTGCTAAAAATAAAGTATGTACAGTAACTAATTCTTTAAGTTATTTAGGGAAAGGGTGCGTTAATTGGGAAGGCTGGTTTTTTAGACCTTTGATGGATAGGGAGAAGGAGATGTGTAAAGATTTGGTTGAAAAGGTGATAGGCATAGTGTTGATTTTGGAAGTAGAGAATCGATTGTGTTGGTCCAATGATAAAGTTGGGTTGTTCTCAGTTAAAAAATGTTCAGATTTATTTTTAATGGATGATGAGGTGAACGTTAATTTTGCTTGAGGTAAAGTTTGGAATATTAAGGCCCCTCCTAGAGTTCGTAGTTTTCTTTGGATGTTAAGTATCGACAGAATCCCGTCTATGGAATTTTTGTCTAAAAGAGGTGTGAACATTTAAAATACTTCAATTTTTTGCCCTTGGTGCGAAAGAGAGCTGGAAAGCATATATCACATGTTTTTCAAGTGCAAATTTATCGAAGGTTTTTGGGCTAAAATCTTTAATTGGTGGGATGCTGTATGGAAAAGGGTCGATGGTTTTGTGGATTTCTTTGCCTTGTGTAATAATGTGAAATTGGTAGAGAGTAAGAAAAGTTTATGGCTGATTTCAATTGCTGCAGCATGTTGGACAATATGGATAGCAAGAAATGAGCTAGTTTTTTATAGAAGGAGAGTGAATATGGCTAATTTGGTATTTCAATCTAAGATGAGGGCATTGTTGTGGGTTAGATCAACTCATAATAAATTCATGTTGCAGGAGAAGTTTTGGTGGTTAGCTCCACAAAAATGTCGAGTGGTGTCCCACAAATCTAATTATGTTGCTTCTTTTTGGAGACCACTTCTTAGTGGTTGGTTCAATCCAATGTATGTGGTATAGTGAAAGAGGACAAAGCTGGATATGGAGGAATTTTGAGAGATTTGGAGGGGATTGCAAGAGGGATTTTCTCTGGTGCTGTTGGTACAACTGTTGCTGAGGAAGCTGAAATTGGGGCGGTGAAGATTTCTCTCGAAATATTTGCATCTATGAATTGGAAGTCTTCTAATTCTCTGGTTATCGAATTAGGTTCTTCGGTGGGGTTTTCTTGGTGCATCAATAAGGAGTTGAGACGTTGGTCGCTTCATGCAACTTTTTCAGATATTGAATCTTCTGAGTGCAACGTCGGATCTATTGTCTTCTCTTTGGCAGATAGGAATGGAAAATGACATGGCATTTTCATTGGCGTTGGCTGGTGTGAATCGGCCACAAGTGTTTAAAGCATGGTGGTGATTGATCGCTGGAAATCAGAGTCTTAAATTTATAATGAGAATGATCGAACCTAGAAACTAACTCTGACAATGATTTTAAGGCAAGCGCACCTATCGAACAGTAGTATAGTTTAGGCAAGACCGGAATATCGAATCCCAAAGGAACCAAAAGTACAAATACTAACTCTCTTTCTATTATTTAGCCTAAGAATTAAGTGAATGTTTATCTAATCTAAATTTAACTATTAACTAAATTAAAGACGTAAAGATAAAAAGAATAAATTGAGGAAAATAACTTGGAAGAAAAACTCAGTTGATTAAGACGATGCCCTTAGGAAGGATCCACCTAGACCTTACTTGTTATCTAACACTAAACCAGACGATTTATTCACTTGATTTGATCCGTAGGACTCCCTAATGTACATTAAACCCTCTCTCGAATTGAATAACGACTAACCCTAGGTTGGTTAATTGAAATCTCTTTCTAATTAAAACCCCTAGAATCGCATTAACTCGATCTATGGATTCCTATATTAGGTTTCACCCTAATCCGACAAAGTTTCGTCACCCTATCTCTAGGCGCGCGAACAATTCCGCTGTAATTATGTTAGATCTATGAATAGGCAGGGACTTTTGCTCCACCACCTAAACACATCAAAATTGAATCAATATCTGTGAAATATCAAAACAAAAATTAAGCTCACATAATTAAGAACAAATCAAGTATTTATCATATAGTTTAGAAAACAATAACAAGATTCATCATAGGTTTTATCCCCTTCAGGTATCTGAAGGGTTTAGTTCATAACTATAAAAGAAAACATCTCAGAAGAAAAGATAAAACAAAACATAAGAAATCCCTAAAACCTCCTGAAGAAAGTGAAGGAGAGATCCACCGTCTTGAGTAGAATTCCGGCTTCTTGAAATGGATCAACTGGCTCTCTTCGAGTGATCTCCCATAAATTTGACCTTTTCGGCTCGACTCCTTGGCCTAGCTAACCGCCTCCTTTTTGGTAGCACTTAGGGGGTTTATATAGGCTTTTGAAATATGTTTCTTCACCCCTAAGTATCCAAATTCGAATGAAATTGCTCTTTCCAGCGACAAGGACACGGCCATGGCACACGCCCTTGTGAGTCGTGCCCAGGTCATGCTCGGACTTCTTTAATGAGGCACGGCCGTGTAAATTGGGGTCAGGCTGTGTTCTAGTAGGTTGACGTGGCATGACCGTGTGAGCTTAAGTCCAGGCTGTGTCGATTTTGTTATATGGCCCAATTACTCCATTTTGGGCCTGTTTTCCGTTTTTTTCATCCTCGGGTGCTTTCTTGGGTATAAGACATGAAAACAAAGGATTAAGAGCACCTTTTTACATAAATCGAGGCTTAATTCATCCAAAAGCATATTAAATGTGGGCTTAAAATATGTTACTTTTACGGTTTATCAAATACCCCCACACTTAAGCTTTTGCTTGTCCTCAAGCAAAATTCTCAACTTACAATTAAAACGAACTTCCCATGATTCATAATTCCTATCAACAATGTCTCATCATAATTCATAGATAATTTGTACATGGATAATTTAATTCAAAGAGTCCTAAAGATTCAAACAAGATAAATCATACATTTGTATCACGAAAATGTAGGTGTCTCCCTTTATCTAAATACTTACCTTTAATTCAAAACCGACAAGGATTGACATCCTCACAAAAGATTCACTCAAATCACTCAAAGTGTTTAAGGCTCAAGAAAAGAGCCTGAATTACAGAGTTGTAACGGGGCTAGGGTCGAACCTGAAAAGTTAATCCCATAGGCTTGCCTGAAAATTAAATCTCCACCATTGTAATATGAGATGATAAACAGATCAAAAAGGTCTTTACAGAGTTGTAACGGAGCTAGGGTTAAATGTGTGGATAAAGGCTGAATTAGAAGGTTAGAATCGAGATTGACTTGATAAATTACTTAACTAGAAAAATGAACTAATAATAATTACATCAATTGAAAAATAATACGAATCATAATACTTTAACATGAGCTTCTTTTTCAACATTGGGATATATAAGCTCAATTAAATATACTTCATTTTTTTTAAAAACAAATCATTATAATAATAAGAAAGAACTTTTACAACTGAAATATAGAACATAGTTAAGAAATTGTTCAAAATCAAATCTCGACAAAAAGGGTAGTTAAAAAGGAATGGTGATAACAAATACAAAGGGTTTGGGGTTAAATTTAATGGGTGAGTCAATAAAAAGGGTTGTTAGGATTAAACGGGGTTCACTAGGGGTTAATTGATGAAGGTAGGCTTTTTAGTGGAGTAAGTGGGTTAAAATCTAAGTGCCTTTATCATCTCTGTATATCAAATCATAGGTGTGGTCTCGACATGTATAATCAAGGTAAGTTCTAGAATAACAGTTCAATGTTGACACACTCATAATCAAAAAGTGAGCACGAAAGAATATATGCTCTATAAGGCTCAAAATCTCACAAAAATTATGGGTGTTTTGATATCAACCTTATAAATTTCAAATTTCAAGATAATATTCAGATTCAGGTAGACAACCTAGAAAATTTTTATTTCTGTAAAATTAGACTTATCATGTTTGATTCTCTAATATTCTTCAAATTTAATCATCAATGCACAATTAACTATGACTTAGTCTAAAACATATCAATAGAAATCATAAATCAACAGAAATTTCATCCTAATTAGTAATATGAGGAAATTACTTAAGAACAGGGTATAATTCAGGAATTTGAGAATAATGAAAAAAGTTAGGCACTTTCTCAGGAAATTGAGAATAATGCAGAAAGTTAGGCATTTTCTCGAAATAACTATTCACCCTTCACACTTAAGTTGTACATTGATCTCAAAGTACAAAGATAGATACTATTTAAGAGATAATCAAAAGAGAAGGGGAGAAGTAAAACTTCCTGAATTTGGATGGTTTCCCGGAGGGGTGGTTGCTACTATCGAGCTCTGCGCTAGATGAAGAAATTGGGGAGCTCGTAGAGAATTAGCCAGGAGTTATTAAGACACATTTAAAATAAACTAAATATATAATTAAAGATAAGAAAGAAAAAGAAAAATAAAATAGAAGGTAAAATAAAATTAAAAGAAAAGAAAAATAGACCGAAGAGTCCTTATTGTTGGATGGTTCACGAGGTGGGTGTGACCTCTAAGGCTGCTTAGGTGATGGCGGTGGCGGAAGTGGCGTGATTCCCAAACAGCCTTTAGAACCTCTAAGGCTGAGTTGAGTTGGTGGTCGTAGTTCCGGTGTGATTCCCTAGCAGCCGTTTGAACCTGACACTAAGAGAGTAAAATAAGTTAAACTAAATTAAGCATAAGATTGTCAAAGAGAAGGAAATCGAAGCAAAAGAGAAAAGAAAAATAGAAACTAAATGGTCTCAAAGACCCTTGGCTTGTTGTTTGGATGAAGCGGCCGGCATGAACTTATGTATAGGGGTCTCCCCTGAGGAGACTACGCTTGCCTTTTTCTGCTTCTGCAACATTGCTATGTGTAGCACAAGAGTATAGAGACTTTGTTATGGAGAGGGGAGAAAAGGGAAGAAAAGGGGATGGGTGTGGGAAGAATGGGAGGGGGTGGTTTAAATAGAGTTTTGTAGTCTGATGTTCCCCCACGCCCGTGGACCGTGAGCGTGTCACTTCACACGGTCGCCTCACACGGCTGTATGTCTAGGTGTGTTGATTCACCCATGCTCGTTTTAAGGATTGTCACGCCCATTTCTAAGAAGTCAGTGTCTACCACGGTCGCGTCGCACGGCCGTGGGCTTTTGTCGGTGCCCGTGTTGGAGTGGTTGGGTCCGTGAAGTTCAAAAATTAGTTTAGTCTGATTCGTACTGCCTCTGCCATGCTGGTACAAAGATTCTTGAGGTACACACGGCTACGGCCACGGCCGTGTGCAAGGCCGTGTGGCCTGGAATTCTGCAATTTTGGTTAGTTTTAAAGTTAGGTGATAGAAAGAATAAAAATATATATATATAAAAAATAAAAAATATAGAAGTTAATGAGGTTAGTGCTCGGGTTGTCTCTCGAGAAGCACTCGTTTATAGTCTTTAGCTAGACTCTCCTCTTATTTGTGTGTTCATGGTGGTTTAAAAGTTTGAATATCTTCCCTCATGTTATTATTGCTATTCTCACTATAAAGTTTAAGTTGAGAAGCGTTTACCTTAACAATGTTGAAGATGGGATTGCTTACTGCGACTGTTCCGTATGGGATAATATTACGTACCTCAAGAGGGACTTCTTCATTCATGTTCAAGTCTGATGTGATGATACGAGGATCTACCTTATCTATTATTATTTGAACTCCTATTTTGAGGTGATTTGATGTTCCTATGAGCTCTTCTGGAGGCTCTTTCGGTTTTTCTTCGTGTGGTTCTGGCTCCTTTTTAAAGTGCATCGTCCTCTTTTCTAATTTGTCAATCTTAAGGCTTCGTTCTTTGTGTGATCTTTCTGTGTTGATATTAGGGTCATGCTTCGGCTCAAATTTGTAACCTTGTGGTGTTTCTTGTGGTGAAAGTTGATCAACCTGATTATCAACTGTTTTTACCTTCTCACCTTCATCAATTGTTGTCTTGGCTGAGTCGAGAGCTTGTAAACTGATTGATTCGTCACCTACCTGAAGTATGAGTTCTCCTGTGCTAACATCAATTTTAGTTCTAGTAGTTGCTAAAAAGGGTCTTCCTAAAATTAGGGGAATCGAATTATCTTCATCCATGTCTAAGACAACAAAATCTACTGGGAAAACGAATTATCAATTTTTACGAGAACATCTTCCATAATGCCCTTAGGAATTCTAACAGTTTTATCGACTAATTGAATGTTCATCCTAGTTTATTTGGGTTTCCCTAGACCTAGTTGTTTAAACATTTTATAAGGCATGACATTATACTTGCCCCTAAGTCAGCTAATGCATTCTCAACAGTTAGTCTACCAATTAAACATGGAATTGTAAAACTCCCTGGATCTTTTAGCTTCTGCGGTAGTCTATTTTGTAACATTACTGAACATACTACGTTTAATTCCACATGTGGTTCATCGTCTAATTTGAGCTTGTTTGTCAAGAGTTGTTTTAAAAACTTCCTCGAATCTGGCATCTGTGAAAGAGCTTCGAGAAGAGGTAAGTTGATATGTAATTCCTTTAAAAGTTTAAGAAACTTACCAAATTGTTCCTCTGTGTCGTCTCTCTTCATTGCTTCAGGATAAGGTATGCGAGATTGGTACTCTTTGATTACCGGTTTTGGCTTTTCTTGTGTTACCTCAACTTCACCTTCCTTTATCACATTTTCTTGCTTTGCGGTGGGTTCGTCTAACCCTTTACTTTCCTGACCTATGATGGCTTGAACTTGCTCCTTTGGGTTAGTCTCAGTGTTGCTCGGTAGTCTTCCATGTGGTCTCTAAGAAATCTGCTTAACAAGTTGCCCGAATTGATCCTTGAACTCTTGTGACAATGCCTCAAGTTTTGTTTCTACCTTCTGGAAACGTGTATCTGTGGCTATTATGAAGTTTTTTAGCACCTCTTCAAGGGTTGGCTTCTTTTCCTGTGGGTAGGGCTGTTGTTGGAAGTTTTGGGATGGTTGTTGCCTCTGATTTCTTTGACCGCCCCATGAGAAATTGGGGTGGTTCTTCCAACCTGGATTATAAGTATTACTATAAGGGTTATTGTTAGATCGGAAATTGTTACCCATATAGTTCATCTGTTCACTTTCCATGCCCTGTCCGTAGGGTGGGTACTCAGGATTCATCACTCTTTCACTTGCGTCGCACTGCATGACTGGATGTGCCTGCGAAGAACTATAGAAATTATCAATTTTTTTATGTAGCAATTCTACCTGATTTGATAGCGCGGTCACTGCATCAATGTTGAAAACCCCGGTTGCTTTAGCTGGCCTTGTCCTCATAACTTGCCACTGATAGTTATTCAGTGACACCTCTTCTATAAACTCGTAGGCCGCTTTAGGAGTTTTGTTGTTCAGAGTTCCACCGGCGGCTGAGTCGCTTTAGCTGGCCTTGTCCTTGTAATTTACAGCAATAGTAGGCCTAACAATACTAGGCTCAGTTCCTGTTAAACTAGGTTTAGTATAATCATACATAGTACGTGAAACATGATGTTCTGCCAACTCTAGAGGTGGCGGATTATTTTCTGCCATCTCTTCTGTAGTGTTAATTTCAGCTTCTTGCTCTTCGTCTATGTAGTTTAAGCTTTGCCTTATCTCTCTGCGATTTCTACGAACGGTACCTTCAATATCATTGTCGTAAAGTAAGGGTCCTGTCAGGTTTCTTCTAGTCATAAACTAGAGGTACTTGAAAGGAAAGAAAGAAAGAAAATTTAGTAAAGTAAAAATAAAAATAAATTGCAAAAATAAAATAAAAAAATATGGCTAAAGTAATAAAAATTAAGCTTCCTTAATTTTTTAGTTCCCCGGCAACGGCGCCAAAAACTTGATCGCTGGAAATCAGAGTCTTAAATTTATAATAAGAATGATCGAACTTAGAAACTAACTCTGACAACGATTTTAAGGCAAGCGCACCTATCGAACAGTAATATAGTTTAGGCAAGACCGAAATATCGAATCCCAAAGGAACCAAAAGTACTAATACTAACTCTCTTTCTATTATTTAGCCTAAGAATTAAGTGAATGTTTATCTAATCTAAATTTAACTATTAACTAAACTAAAGACGCAAAGATAAAAAGAATAAATTGAGGAAAATAACTTGGAAGAAAAACTCAGTTGATTAAGACGATACCTTTAGGAAGAATCCACCTAGACTTTACTTGTTATCTAACACTGAACCAGACGATTTATTCACTTGACTTGATCCGTAGGACTCCCTAATGTACATTAAACCCTCTCTCGAAGCGAATAACGACTAACCCTAGGTTGATTAATTGAAATCTCTTTCTAATTAAAACTTCTAAAATCGCATTAACTCGATCTATGGATTCCCATATTAGGTTTCACCCTAATCCGGCAAAGTTTCGTCACCCTATCTCTAGGCGCGCAAACAACTCCGCTGTAATTATGGTAGATCTATGAATAGGCAGGGACTTTTGCTCCACCACCTAAACACATCAAAACTTGAATCAATATCCGTGAAATATCAAAACAAGAATTAAGCTCACATAATTAAGAAAAAATTAAGTATTTATCATATAGTTCAGAAAACAATAACAAGATTCATCATAGGTTTCATTCCCTTCAGGTATTTGAAGGGTTTAGTTCATAACTATAAAAGAAAACATCTCAGAAGAAAAGATAAAACAAAACATAAGAAATCCCTAAAACCCCCTGAAGGAAGTGAAGGAGAGATCCGCCGTCTTGAGTAGAATTCCGGCTTCTTGAGATGGATCAATTGGCTATCTTCAAGTGATCTCCCACAAATCTGACCTTTTCGGCTCGGCTCCTTGGCCTAACTAACCGCCTCCTTTCTGGTAGCACTTAGGGGGTTTATATAGGTTTTCGAAATATGTTTCTTCGCCCCTAAATATCTAAATCCGAATGAAATTGCTCTTTCCAGCGACAGGGACACGGCCATGGCACACGCCCGTGTGAGTCGTGTGGCGTGTGGCAGTATGCTTTCGGACTTCTTTAATGAGGCACCACTGTAAATGTAAATCGGTCAGTCGTGTGTTCTAGTAGGTTGACATGGCACGGCCGTGTGGGCTTAAGTCCAGGCCGTGTCGATTTCGTGATATGGCCCAATTACTCCATTTTAGGCCCGTTTTCAGTTATTTTCATCCTCGGGTGCTTTCCTGGGTATAAGACATGAAAACAAAGGATTAAGAGCACCTTTTTACATAAATCGAGGCTTAATTCATCCAAAAGCATATTAAATGTGGGTTTAAAATATGTTACTTTTATGGTTTATCAGTGATTTTTGCTTTGATTAGTGTTTTCTTGTTGCTGGAACTATGATTTTAGTTTATCTGCTATAATTTTATTGTTTGGATGCTGCTCTATTTTGTTTCTGACAACAGAGTAGTTTGAATGAAGCAAAAAAAAAAAAAAGTAGAATCTGTGTGTTCTTATTTTTCTTTTCTTATTATTTTACGATAATTTTATTGCAATTATCGACGTTTATTATAATAACTTAAACATTTAATCTTGTTATTATAATTTATAAAATAAATATTTATCTTCGTATTATTAGTTATTTATGCTTATTCACTTTTATAATTAATAAAATTAATTTATGAAAATTAAATAAAAAATTAACAATCTACTCAATTCAATTGTTATAACATTCTTTATACCTACTTTATCTTGAGGAATGGTTCGTTTCCCACATTGTCACCTAGTTTACTATTTGATCATAAAATCCAATGTCTACAATTAAAATTTTTGTTGGCCACCATCAAAATATATCTTTCTTGATTTGACAGAGACATAGATTCTAAGAAGGTGACAGCCACATGGCATCTATCAACCCATCTGTGTCTCTTACTCTGGCTCCTGACCACCGATCTGTCACCCACATCGCTTTCAGCTTGATGACTTGCCAATTTCTATCTAATGCCTGAAATAGTCTCAAGTTTATAATTTATTCAATTTAGTACATTTCTAATTATGCAGGATAGGACTCAGGATTTTGAATTTTTGCTATATCTTTAGCTGAAACATTAAATAATCTCTTACTTAGAAGAATTTATGAATTCATACATTTTTTGGTATTATCTATAATTTTTTAAATCTTTAAATTGAGAGATAATACATACTTAAATATATTTGAACTTCATTTGGAAATCTCATTTGCTTACCTAACCTTTAAATATTTTAATATATTAAAGTTTTTATTTTAAAATTAAAAAAACTATATATCAAATTAAAATTTTAAAAAAAATCTTAAAATTTAAAATATACATAACTGATTTCATTTGAAATTTATCTTTTACTTATCTAAAATTTATACTATCAAATTTAAATTTGAAAAAATATATATCTTAACAATGAACTTATATTAATTATTTTAAAATTACACTATTCATTTTACATTTCGTTGAATATACCATTTATAAGTTTTAACTTTTTTTAATTTTGAAATAATACTCATATTATTCATAAAATTTCTATATAAATTATAAAATAATTTTTAAAGACTTATAAGATGATTTAGCATGTTTTAATTTATACATATAATCAACCTATGTATCATGTCAAGCTTTGCCCATGAACAAGTCAGCCAACCGATGAAACAAACCCCTCTTAATGTTGGCAAAGGCCCCAGATGGGGATAGAGGCCACTAAGAGTGTAGACAATGACTAACAAGGGCTTAAGAGGGCCTCCTCAAGTGTAGAAGGAGCAAGAATGGTGCATATGCGAGAATAATGAGTTCAAGGGTTCTTTAAGTGTTTTGAAATATTCTAGAATATGTGAGAACACTTTAGAAATTCTAGAAATGTGAAAATCCGAGGTAGAAACCGAACTCTTGTAGACCCATGTAGAATGTTTCGGAAGGTCTAGAAGAGTCTAGCATTATAAATACTTGTATAGACTTATATAGATTGTCCATAGATAAATGATCTTAACTATTCATTATATTCAATCTCAAACATTGGATCAAAGGGACTTGGCCTATATAAAGGTGACAACCTTTTCTCATTGTAACATAAGCTAGCTTAAGAGTAATAACACTTTCCGTATTTGAAATTCCAGATGAAGAACTCATGGAGCTGTTAAAGCAAACTAAGTGGTCATATTTGAAATATTTTTTCATTAAAATTGAGCCTTGGTCGGAGAAATTGAAGATAAAAGAGAGGGTGTCTTGGATCGAAGTTTCAGGAATTCCATTGCATTGCTGGAACTATGAAACTTGTAAAAGAGTTGCTAGATTATTGGGAAAGCTGGTGTCAGTAGGCGAAAATTTAACTAAAGTCCACAATTTCGAAAAAATTGAGCTGCTGATCTCTATTACTCAATCGAATTTGATTGATGAAGTTGTTAGTTTGGAAGTTGGCGATGTTATTTTTCCGATCAGAGGAAGGGAACGGGGACTGCTGGAGCTGAAAGATGATTGCTTTATCAGTAAGGCCAGCTGGAAGAAAAAAAAAAGAAGATATCATTTTGGAAGCTGGTTTGGCGGTGAGTACAAGGCTGGAAATTCCATCGGAAGGAATTTAAAGCGTCAAGTCATGAGCATTAATGGTAGTTAATCTTGAAAATGAGAAAATGTTGGAGGTGGAAAATGAAGAGGTAGAGTCAGAGCATGTGTCTTAAAGAAATTAATATGGGAATGGAATATGAAACAGATAATGGTTTGGGAAGGGCTTTGAAGGATGTAAGGGACATGGGCTTGTTGTAGTGGATGCTTTAGGAGTTTCAAATGTTGGATGAATTAAAAATCGATCACGTGTGGGCTGTAGGAATGTTGGAGTTGCCATACCCGAAGTTTTAATACGTCCAGAGGAAGGTAGCTGAAAGGAGTCAGGTATACTAAGAACTAACACTAGGTAAACTAAATTGTACTTTCTGTATATTGAAATGCTTAACCTTCTTTGTAAATTGGTCGCACAGTATATATAGACCTCCAGGTAACTACTCATTAATAGATTGGTAGCTACTCATTAACAGATTGGTAGTTGTTACAACAGCTTCTGTTACTAACAGACTAACTGCTTATATCCTTAATATTCACCCATCTTCTTGACAGGTAAGACCCGGAGAAGATTCCTAAATCAAGTAAAGGAGGTCATTGAAAGCGGCTTGGTGAAAACATTAGCCATTTGATGACACGCGGGGACTTCACCCACTAGAACAGACTCATCAGCAACTTTCTCGCGAACAAAAAATAGATCCAACTCGACCTGCATAAACTTTGAGTGTAATACAGGATTAGCTGCAACTACACTAGAGTTATCACACCATACAGTAGGAGTATCATCAGACTTAACTTATAATTCTTGAAACAATGACAATAACCAAGTAACTTCACTAGTAATCGCAGCAAGGCTTCTGTATTCCACTTCAGCCGTGGATCGAGAAAACACTTGCAGTTTCTTAGAACACAAGAGATGGGAGTGTGACCAAAGTAAACACAATATCCGGAGGTCAACCGCCGATCGGCAAAATCTAACCCTCAGTTGGCGTCGACGTATCCAACTAAAGAGAGTCGAGCAGACAAACGAAAAACAACCCCAAACTCAAGACTGCCACACAAATACCGTAAAATGCGTTTTAATGCGATCATATGAGCAGTAGTAGGATTATGCATGAATTGACAGACCCTATTTACGACATACGCAATATCGAGCCGAATAAGAGAAACATACTATAGTGTTCTAGCAAGACTCCTATACACCGTTGGGTCCTTCAAGCACTCACCATCATCTTTAGACAAAGTAGACAAGCTAACCATTGGCGTATGAACACTCTTCGCATTGGTCAATGAACACTGATCAAGAATGTCATGTATATATTTCTTTTGACATAGATGTAGACACCCGGAGGACCGAGTAACTTCGTCCTAAGGAAATAGTGAAGATCGCCCATATCCTTAAGCGAAAATTCATCATTTAACAACCGAACAAACCAATCTATAGCGGTGGTCAGACTTCCAGTAATGATAATATCATCGACGTACATAAGCACATAGAGAGTAGACCCAGACTTGATCCGAACAAATAATGATGCATCAGATTTTGACCCAATAAAACCGATAGAGTTGAGAAATTGCTTGAGTTTCTCAAACCACGCATGTGGAGCCTGACGAAGACCATACAAAGCTTTCTTTAGACGATACACAAAAGGTGTACCACTGGAATCACACTTAACATACCCCAGAGGTTGTTGCATAAATACTTCAGTGTCTAGATCACCATTTAAGAAGGCATTGTTTACATCGACCTAGCGAAGCTGCCATCCTCTTAAAACGACAATGGACAGAATAACTCGAATAGTAGCAGGTTTCACCACCAGACTAAAGTTTCCTTGAAATCACACCCAGAAACTTGAGAGCAACCTTTTGTGACTAACCGAGCCTTACATCAATCAATTGTACCATCAGGATGCCTATTGACTTTGAAAAGCCATTTACACCAAATAATTTTTCGATTTGATGGTAGCGGAACAAGATTCCAAATAGAATTGCAAATGACGACATCATATTCAACCTGAGCTGCAGGTCGCCATTCTGAGTGTGAAAATGCTTCCTCCATTGTGGAAGGTTCTACAACTTCAACAGACATAGCTTTGGGTTTAAAAACACAAGCCTTTGAACGAGTTACCATTGGATGAATATTAGTTACAGGCAGCAATGGTTCCTAATTATCAAGAGAGGGCTCAACACTAGTATGAGGCTTGCAACCAATAGTCTCACTAGACAGAGGAGAACTATGTGGCTCTCGATCAGACCCAACCTCAGGCTGAGCTTCAATCAATGTAAACCTTAATGAGGAATCAGCTTGTTGAGAACACGGAGTAGGAGATTGAGCAACAGACGGCTCCACATGACGTAAACAATCAGTCCGAACAAGCGGAACATAGGTTGAAACAGGTTGAGTATGGTCTAGCACAGATCCCTTGGGAGTGGGTTCGGAGGACATAAACTTATTTTCATCAAAGACCACATGCCGTGAGATGACAATCTTACCAGTGGGTAGGAAACACTAGTATCCCTTGTGCTGAGCACTATAACCCAAGAAGCCAGATGGTTGAGAATGAAAATCCAACTTATGTGCTAGAAATGGGCGTAGATAAGGAAAACAACAACACCTAAAAACCCTCAGGTGATCGTAGGTAGGTTTGTTTCCATAGAGAGCCGTAAACGGAGTTTGTCCCTTCAGAACAGAAATAGGAAGTCGATTGATGAGATGAACTGCACAGCAAAATGCATAGCCCCAGTATTCCATAGTCAGACCGGCTTAAGCTAAAAAAGTGATGCCCATCTCAACAATGTGGCAATGTTTGCGCTCAGCCATTCCATTTTGTTCAGATGTATGTGGACACGACAATTGATGAATAATCCCTTGAGAAGCTAGAATAGACGTAAAAGTTTGATACTCTCCGCCCTAACCACTCTGAAACTGTTTAATATTCTTCCCAAACTGAGTTTTAACAAGTTGTTGAAATTGAACAAAACATTGCACTACCTAAGACTTTTGACGAAGTAGATAAATCCACATAAAAAAAGTACAAACATCAATAAATTCTATATAATACCGATTATTCCCACAAGAAATAGACGCAGGGCCCCAGTGATCAGAGACAACCAAGTCAAAAGGATTACTATATTCAGTAGTGGATAGTGTAAACGGCAATTTATGCGACTTCCCTTTTTGACATGTCGTACATATACCCTCAAGATAATTTTTAGTCGATACAATATTACATTTGTCTAAAACACTTTTAACAACAGTAGCAGATGGATGGCCAAGACGTTTATGCCATAAAGAAAACACATCACCTTCATCAGACTTATTCTGAAGTACAATGGAGGTAGCAACCGGAGCTTGAGCAGGCTGGTGAGATAGATCTGGCAAAGAGAACCGGTATAAACTATCACGAATGTAGCCCTTCAGTAGTGTTTCCTGGGTCATGATGTCCTTAATAACACAATATGTCGGGTGAAACTCAAAATACACATTATTATAAGTGGCAAACTGGGATACAGACAATAAATTTTTTCGTATTCTCAGCACACATAAAACATCAGATAACTGAAGTAATTTAGAACGCGTATGTAAAACACCATTACCTATAGACGATATCGGAGTGGGAGTCTCGTCACGCATCAAGAGAGAAGACTTACCTAAATACGGGGTAAAGTTATTAGAGCCGACGCATCACGACAAACATGATTGCTAGCACCTGAGTCGGGGTACCATGACGCAGTACCAACAGGCATGGATATATAAGAATCCGTGCCACCACCATTAGATCCAAACTGAGCAGTATTGATATGCAATCCAGAAGAATCTGAATAATCAGAGGCATGTAAATCACCAACCCGAGAAAGAATAATACACGGGTCTGAACCAGTATACACTCAAGCTCACGGTTTGATTTTCCAAGGAATATTAGGGGTCGAAGCATCGCACCCTTCACTATTGGACGATCCGACCGTATGCTCAAGGCCCAACTGATAACTAACTTGAACACAATTACTCATGGGCTGAACACCATTTAAATTCTCAGGCCCAAACGCATCATTTTGCCCATTAAAATTTGGCCTTCTTGGCCCATTAAACATGTCCCCATTTCTATTAGCAATTTGTGTAACCGGCCCACCAATAAACCTATATGTGTGAGTATTGGCTCCAGCTGGGAAGCAATGTTAACCAAGTTGATTTTGACTGGCTGGGAGGCAATTTTGACCAAATTTTTATTGAGTATAATGGCACGTGAACCGTATTCGTTGAGAACGCCATCCATTTCCTTCAACACATTGTGCGTGCGACACATAAGTAGTGTGACCAGTAGAGCACCCCAACGTCAGAGCCGGCCGATCGTCACTTCACGGCGCCCGATTCATTACCGATATCTCGTTAAAATTGCGGTTGAAGCAATAATAGCACCTTTGAGCAAGGTGCCTAAATCTACTACAGATTTGGCACTGAATGCACGGTTGGAACCCTCTCCCACGACCACCGGATGGAGGGCGACCACCACGGACGGAGCCTTCTGGTGCGTGCAACGGAGTGCCCTCCACGAGGTTAGCATGCATGGCCACCTCTTGAATCACTCATAACTGACGGTTCTCACACTCAACCAAAGCGTCGACAAGCCTCTAAAATGGCACCGGTTCAGACGAAACAGACACAGAAGAGACGACGGCATCGAAGTCAAGAGGTAAGCCAGCGAGTATTATTTCTATCTTCTCCACCTCTAGAATTCGAGTGCCTGAAGCTTCCAACAGTGTACAAAGATTCTTTATACGAGCAACATAACCTTTGATCGAGAGCGTACCTTTTTTGAGGGAGTGAAGTTCATGACAGATCCGAGACTGTTTAGCACCGGTGTCGACCGCGAACAAACTTATGGCTGTAGTCCACACATTGCAAGCCATTCTAGCATCCGTGAAGGAGCACAACAAAGAGCCATTTATTGTGGAAAGCAACCACGAAGTGAGGAAGTGATCTTGTTGCGTAAAGATCATCGCGAACGGATTAGGAGCAAGAGAACCATTCGATGACTGAATGAACCTTGCCGGCGGAGGTAAGGTCCCGTCTAGAAATTCTATCAAATCATATCTACGTAATATTAAACATACCTGTTGTTGCCATTGGATGAAGGTTCCTTCATCGAGTTTTACAACGTCATGCCGAGGGAACAATTTTACAACTTTATCGTCAGTGAAAACAACACAACCACCTTCAATCGAGGCAGAATCAGCAGAATTCATGGTAGCCATAACTTCGAGGATCACAAAGCGACTGATACCATGAAATGAGTCAGGTATACTAAGAACTAACACTATATAAACTAAATTGTACTTTCTGTATATTGAAATGCTTACCTTCTTTGTACATTGGTAACACTATATATATAAACCTTTAGGTAACTACTCATTAACAGATTGGTAGCTGTTACAATAGCTTCTGTTACTAACAGACTAACTGCTTATATCCTTAACGGTAACAATAGAGGTCAGGAAATTGAAAAAAATAGAGATGACTTTTTGGAGTCAAATTTGGATCTAGAAGAAGAATTGAACTGGATAATTCTTCGTAGGAAAAAAAAGAAAGGCTTGAATAAGAAGATTCGGTCTATGTATGAAATTCAAAGTAGTCTTTTAATGTCAAAAGAGAGGAAGAAAAGGGACAGAGCCAAGCTTAAGGAAAAAGGAAGGGAGCTTTGTAAGGAGGATGGGAGGATTGTTAATTTATCTATTTCGAATTCAGACATAAGTAACAAAATGAGGGTGATCCTTAGGGAAGCTAATAATACTTGGGCACTCGGAAAGAAATTGGGGTTTAGTGTTCATGTAAATGAAGAAGTAATTGAAGAAATAATGAGAGCGGAGATTCAGTAACTTAGTTTTCGAAATTAGTAGGAGAGAGGAGATCAGGTTTCTGTGGTTAATATCAGGAGGTTGAAGTACTCGTTTAGTTTTTGTTGTTGGTAAGGGAAGGTGATTCTAAAGATGTTTGGGTTTTTTGGAGTAATTAGATGATTTAAGAATGCTAACTTTTAAGTAATGTTGATGGTGTGAAGGGAATTGTTGGAAGATGAAAGGGACGGTTGAACAACTTTTTGTAATGGCACAGAATCTTTGTGATGGGTGTTTGGGATCGAATTGTCTATGATGGTTTGGAAAATTTAGAGTGTGGTTATGTTTTTTTTATGTTTGGTTTATTCAGGATTTTTTGGTTGACTACAAGCGGTAAAGGATGTGTATGATTACAAGATATAGGGGTTTTGTGAAATTAGTGGAAGTCCTTCTAGTAAGCTGGTTACTAGACGTAGTATTGTCTGTTGGAGTTTTTTTTTTTTTTTTTGTGTTGTTGTCTGAATAGGAGTATGATTTCTGACTATCATTTTGGTTGGTTTAATGCACATGATTGTTTTATGTTCATTGTGTGTAGGTCTTACGCACAAGGTTTGAGTTGGAGTAAATGGAGTTTGTTTGGATGGTGTATTGTTGTGTGGGTGGAGGAGGTTTCGGAGTTTGTTTGGGATCATTCTTCGTTGGGTTGGGTTCAATTTAATGTAGCTGGGGTTGTAAATTCATTTAAATGTAGCTGGGGTTGTTTTGATTGTGTTTGTGTCTTGTAATGAGGTATTGGTTGCGGGTCGATTAGGGGGTTTTATTTTCTGGTAGTTTTTTGGCTTTATTTTCTGGTTGTAATGCAGTGGAGGTCATGGAAAGAGAGGTCCTTATGGCCATTATTGAGGTAGTAGTGATGGTTTATGTGTTGAGTTGGAAGGAGTCGGTTATTTTAATTATGGAATGCAATTCAATCAATGTATCGGATTGGTTGTAATATTGTCGCAGTCAGTCGTGGTCATTTTGGGAAGCTGTTCGTTATTTTGGGAGGTAGTTTTTGGCATTGGCAGAGGTTCGAATTGAAATCACATGTCGAGGTTTGTATGGTGCAGCGGTTTAGTTCGATTTTAGTTGGTTTCTCGTTGTTTGTCTTGTGTTGAGCATGTTGGTTTCCTTGTTGGGGGTTTTATTGTTGTGATCCTTTTTGTTTGGAATTGTTTCGCTATTGTTGTTTACTTGTCGAACTAGTCGGGTTGGGTGATCCCAATGCCTTATCTTATAATCAATTGACTATGCAAAAAAAAAAAAACACTTTCTGTATTCTCTCAACTCTCTTGTGTTATTTAATGTGCTCTTTTTGTTGTACTTGTTTAGACCTAAAGACTTGTTAAGAAACTCTTTGAGTGATTTGAAGGTTATACTTAGGTATACATTGGCGTAAGACTTGAGTAAAGTGGTATCAATTAATTCCTTTCATCAACTTACCTATAAATATTGTCTACTCAACATATCTATCAATACAAACATTAAATATCAACTCAGATTTAACATGGATTATTTTTTTATGACAATTTAGATCCAAGCTCTTCTCATAATAAATATACATTGCCAGTTTTAAACATGTTTCACATCATGTTCAAGTTAGCATATAACACTTAAATTGACGAATTGCCTACATTAATGAATAGACCCACAAAAGAACCTATTTAATATAATTTTGATATTTAATAGAATATTCTAACTTATAAAGATTAATTTAAAACTCTACAAATTCAAATACTTATCCTAATTTAGAAAGTAAAAATAACTTAATTATACTCTTATACACTATTATAAAAATGAAAATTAAACAAATTTAGATGCTTCATCACTTTTCTTATTTCAACAAAATTATTTATTTATTTATTTAGATTTTAAGGTTTTGAGATATTCTCGGATCTGGGTGTTTCGAATTTAGTATTTTGTTGACTAAGACACAGTCTACAGCTTTTTAATATCTTTTTATCTATATTAAAGAAAAATAGTTTTCTTTTTTTTTTTTTTTTTTTTAGTATCTTGAGAGAATCCTCTCGTTATTTTTGTTTTATTGATTAAAATTTGTTCAGCAATGGCTTCTCACTTCATATCACTCAACGCCAATGTCAATCCCTATAACCTTATCAAAGGTCGTAGTTATGGTGGTTCTGTTTTTTGGGGTGAGAGAATCAGTTGGTCTATTAAAAGTAGGGATTATGGAAGAGTTGTATGGAGGAGTTTGAGAATTGAAACTGATGTTAGAAAAGCAAAGTCTGGTGTTGTTCATTGTGTTCAAACCCCAACCAATGAAAATGATGATCCTACGGTAAGAGTTTTTGATTTTTCTGTTAAAATTTTTATTATTATTTTCAATGTGGGTATTTTGATCATCACTAAGTATTTGAATTTTAAGTTCCTAGATGCTTGACAGTCCACAAGCAGATCCAAAGGAAGTGGCTTCTATCATATTGGGTGGTGGTGCTGGTACTCGCCTGTTTCCTCTTACTAGCATGAGAGCCAAGCCAGCCGTAAGGAATTCAATTTTTTTCTCTTTTATGAATAAAATTAGAATCCCAATGATTAGATTTAGAGGTTTTGATGGTTTTTTATTGGTTTGCAGGTTCCTATTGGTGGTTGTTACAGGCTGATCGATGTTCCAATGAGCAATTGTATCAACAGTGGCATCAAAAAGATCTTTATTTTAACTCAATTTAATTCTTTTTCACTCAATCGTCACTTGGCTAGGACATACAATTTTGGTAATGGTGTAAATTTTGGAGATGGATTTATGGAGGTAAGCCAATTTTAATTTAACATTATAGCTTATTTTTGTGAAGCTTTTGATGAGGCTATATTGGCTCTATAACAGGTTCTTGCTGCCACTCAAACATCAGGAGAAGCAGGGAAGAAATGGTTTCAAGGAACAGCTGATGCCGTAAGGCAATTCATTTGGGTCTTTGAGGTTAGTTACTAAAGTTTTTATTCAAGCTGAAATCATTTGATGTTCACCGGCTATGATTTTATTTTCTAACAGGATGCCAAAGTTAAGGATGTCCAGCATGTACTGATATTGTCTGGTGATCATCTTTACCGCGCAGATTATATGGATTTTGTGCAGGTACCTAGTACAATTTCTAGGAGCCGTAGAGTAGCTCAGAAAATCATTATGGCTAATCCACAGTTATTCTTCTTGCAGAAGCATATTGATTCAAATGCCGATATCACAGTATCATGTCTACCAATGAATAATAGGTACTTAATCAATGTTATTTTGTTATGATGAGTATAGTGGCTATAATAGTTATTAATATTGAGTTTTGTGCAGCCGTGCATCGGATTTCGGATTGATGAAGATAGATGAAACAGGACGGATTATTCAATTTGCTGAGAAACCGAAGGGCAAGGATCTTAACGCTATGGTACATGCTTTTACTACTCCATCACTTCTTAATCCCATTAATATGATTCTGTATATATTTACATATACTATGGCTTGTTTCACATTTGTATGGCAGCAAGTTGATACCTCGATATTAGGGCTATCAACGGAAGATGCTGCAAAATATTCTTACATTGCATCAATGGGTGTGTATGTGTTCAAAAAGGATATCTTGTTAAAGCTTTTGACACAAAGCTATCCTTCATGCAATGACTTTGGCTCGGAGATTATTCCAACCGCGGTAAAGGAACATAACGTACAGGCAAGATAACTTTTACAAGGACTTTTACCTATAATTTTCTCTTTGGAATTTTCACTAGTAATCAAATGCTAATAAGTACTCGTTTGCAGGCATATTTATTCAATGATTATTGGGAAGACATTGGGACCATAAAGTCTTTCTTTGATTCTAATTTAGCCCTCACTGATCAGGTTTGCATATAGATAAGTGAATTGTTTGCATTATTATGTTATTCGGTATGGGATATGGTATTCGTTCCCTGAAAATTGATCTCTTTTTATGCTCTATGCAGCCACCAAAGTTCGAATTTTATGATCCAAAGACACCTTTTTATACATCTCCGAGATTCTTGCCTCCTAGCAAAATTGATCAATGCAGGGTATTTACTTCAAGCCTTTTGTTTATATCATGATTAATAAATCCGGTCGTCTTATCTCACGGTAAATTGATTGTTGCAGATTGTTAATGCCATAATTTCACACGGTTGTTTCTTGAGGAACTGTAGTGTAAAACACTCTGTAGTTGGGGTGCGGTCGCGTTTGGAGTCCGGTGTTGAGCTTGAGGTGATCCACAACGTCTAAATGCTCTGCAAATTCCAATACCACATATTTATTCATCATTTATGTTCCTTTCTTTGTAGGATACCATGATGATGGGAGCAGACTTCTACCAAACGGAGATGGAAATAATGTCTCTCCTGAAAGAAGGAAAGGTTCCGATCGGTGTCGGACAAAATACCAAGATCAAGTAAGATTTAGATTGAAAAACCAAATGTAAGATTTAGATGGAAATTATTGTTTTGAAAAATATTTCCTTATTGTGGCAACTTGTGTTTTTTGGAAGGAATTGCATAATAGACAAGAATGCCAAGATAGGAAAAAATGTGATCATATCAAATAGTGATGTAAGTATTGCTTTCCTTTCATGAATGTTTAGTATAATTAGATTTTTTTTCAAATAATTTTCATTTACGTTGGTCATTCAGGCTGTTGAAGAAGCTGAGAGACCAGAACAAGGCTTTTACATTAGGTCCGGAATTACAGTCATAATGAAGAATGCAACAATTAAAGATGGATCCGTAATATGAAATTTCAAGTTGATTTCAAGTGGTTTAGAGGTTGTCATATTCGATCGAGCACGTCATCGAAAAGCTTAGAGCCCTAGTTTGCTAGGTTTTGCTCGGCTATTTTTGCAGCGAAAAATATATAGCAGTAATGCTTTGTACATGTAAAGTACAAGTTCCTCTGCGGATTTTACAAAGGAAATTTAATTGCCATTTTGTAGTGGCTTGTGCTTAAATTTAATAATTTGGTTAAGGGTGTTTTTTAAAAAAATGTCAATCAAATGCTTAAGAGCAATTTTAAAATTTTCACATTACCAACAGTAAGATCCAAAATATCTATGCACTAGGTTTAAACGTAATTACAATTTAATCTACATGTTTTAAATATGCATATATCATATTTGAGCATACTTTTAACTCGTAAGCTAACGGTTGTTAGGTTGATTGTAACACCCAAAACCTGGTCTAGAAGTTTAGACCAAATTCCAGATGTCACATTGGTTACCGAAGTAACCGTAGTTAAATTTCACAAAATAAGTTCTCAAGTTAAATCGAAATATTTGACCGTTTAAAACCCAGTATGTAAAGTTACAATTAAGGAAATATATAACCCAGAGTAAAAAAAAAAACTAACAAGAATCAAAACAGATATTGTACCAAAGATTTTATAAATCTTACCTTCCAAAAATCGTTTAACCAAATATAAATTGAAAATATAAACCGATAATCATTTATTATTCACCGAGACTGTCCGAGACCTCCGCATACCGAGTCCAGCGTCAGAATTCAGAAAGGGTACATGAAAAGAAACACTAAGAGGGGGTGAGCTACTCGAGCTCAATGTGAGTCCGAAACAAATCTAAAACAGAGATACAGAATTCAAAGCAGTAGCACAATAGACTTGTAGCTACCCACGGAGTCAGAACGCACACTTGGGACTAATGTCCCAACAGAACTTAACAAACAGAGCACATCAAATTCACATAAAACTCAAAGACAAAGCCGTGCGAGACAGCGAATCACGGATAACAAATCGACGGTCGAATCCACAGATAGATGCAGATGAAATGCAGTCAAATAAATATAACCCACCCATCCAGCCAACACACCTCTTCGTCCCCCGATCACACCTCGTAAGAGCTGTTAAAGCTCTTCTAACCAATCACACCAATTAGGATCTCGGAAGGCCCATCCAACCCTACACTTCTCATATGTAGGCTAAGCCACTCAGATAATAATACGCAGCAGGGCTAGCGTATATGCTGTACTGTGCAATGCGGTAAACCGCGATACAGGCCAGATCAGATAATGGTACGTAGCAAAGCTGGTGTGTACATACAATGCAATGCAATCGCGGTAATCCATTGTCTGATCAGTTGCGATTAAAGCGCGAGATCGAGATAATAGTGCGTAGCAAAGCAAAGCCGACGACGACGTGCATACAAATCGATAAATCGCTATACGTATAAGTTGCAGTAGAACTGCCAAATCTGAACAGATACAATCTTCCTTCTCCTCACAGCCCAACCAAAAACAATTTATGCAAATGCATGAATGCAGTCAAGCTAACAGAACAGAGACACATTAACAGACAGTCAGTTAGAATAGTTATGTAGCACACTCTTCAGACCAGATTCAAAGTCATACACCACACACAAGCATCATAGATATCGAGTCTTGAACGCCCTCACTAAACTTAGTTAAGGGTCAGAGCACACACAAACACATATTCAATTCAGAAATGCATACAGAGCCAATATAAATGTCTTAAGACCACACACCCGTGTGCCCTGGCCGTGTGGTAATGCCTAAGTCGTGCGGAATATAAAACGCCCATGTGAGGAAGGGTACACGCCGTGTGACAGAGGCACACGCCCGTGTGAAGAGAGGCACACGACGTGTGACTAAGGCATACGCCCGGGTGGACCAGGGCATGGCCGTGAGAACAGGCCGTGTAACTCTCTATCCATTTGCACTAAGTTTGAGTACAGGGCTGACACGGCCGTGTGTCCATAACACACACGCTCGTGTGGAATCCCTAATTCCCAAATTAGCCACACAGTAATGTGGCCAGGTCGTGTGACACCAAATCACTCAAACCCTAATCCCTAAACTCACAAGGCCGTGTGAAAAACGATAAAATCCCCAAGTCGACCACATGGCCGTATGGCCAGATCGTGTGGCACCAAATCTTGTCGGAAAACCTTAATCCCTAATTCCACAAGGTCGTGTGATCCAACACATGTCCGTGTGGCCTTGAAAACTCCCCCAAACAGCCTAAAAATCAAGCTTTTTCGGTAACTAAATCGGCCCTCAGTCAATCAAACTTAGTAGCACAGCAATCTAAGCAGATTTCCAAACCATTTAACAGTACTACCGTACTTTAACAACCTATTCCGAGAGCCACCAAAGTAGTCACATTCTATCAAAAATAATCTAGCAATTCACAAAATAAAATAGGATAGTTCCAAAACCCACACCTGTTTCATGCTCTAAGACGTTCAGACTCTGACTTGTCGACAAGGAACGAAGCTCAACAAATACTGCATACAAAAACCATCTCCGTAAAAGGAAAAAGAAAAGCAAAAAGAGAGGGAGATAAAGAACGTGCAAATCCCAAAAACAAAAATAATAAATAAAAATAATACATAATAAATAATTTAAGAAAATATTAACTTAAATAAAGCAAAATAAATTGTCTCTCCAATTTGTTCACAAAAAGACTAGAACCTAGAACCTTGAGATTCACTAACAATCTCTCAACCACCAGACCAACAAACTCATTCTAATGTTTAAACGCGCCACTAAACTCAATAGCACCGCCAACTCACTGACCTTAATCACAAAACCCAAAACTTCTAGCCCCTAAAATTCGGGGCGTTACATTGATGGAAAGACATTATTGATACAATATTGATATGTTGAAGACTCAATTAGAATGTTCTAATGTTTGAGGATGTCTAGTGCAATTAACCAACAAGTGTTGCGTGTAATGATAAGACACATTATACTCTAAAAAAAAGAACTCGAGTTTGAATCTTAGAGACAATAGTGTAGAAGGATGCAACCACAAATCTTGAAAGGATTATTTTATATTAGATCTTAAAACGAACATGAAAGATACTTTCATCCTATCAGTAAGTTTACGTTTTGATCACTCAACTTTAAAAAGTTACATAATGGTTATTGAACTATTCGAAAGTTTTCATTTAAGTCACTGAACTATTCAGAAGTTTTTATTTAACTCACTAGGCTATTATAGTTTTTTTTTAAGTTCGGCTAGCGAACTCCAAGCGATGATTCAATGTTTAATAGGGTGGATACGCACCCATCGACGAATAGAAGAATATACCTTAGATCCAAGCCGATTTGATAGTCAGTGTTGAAGAACGGAAAATAAAACTATTTAGACTATGGTTCGTAGCTTCGTGAAATTCAAAGATGTTTCATGAAAAAATTGAGTTGTGGAAGAGAAGAAGAAAGAGAGCTTTCAATTGGTGCAGGTGATACAAATAGAGAAGGCCATACAATAGCAATTTTAACAATCTAGTGACTTAAATGATAACTTTTGAATAGTTTAATGACCATTTTGTAACTTTTTAACATTAAATGACCAAAACATAAATTTACTAATAGTTTAGTGATCTTGGGTGTAATTTACCCAGAAAAAGTCTTTAGTGTTTACCAACCCGTCGATGGTTAGTAGACCACGTGATTGTTAGATGGGAAATTAGACATCAATAAATAGAAATGGCGTTTTTGTAAGTAAACCATTCTTATGTAAGTATCTTCTTTCCTTTGCTAGTTTTGTAATGGTCTTCCATTTTTAAAAGTATTCTTTTTATCTCTCCAAATTATATTTTCCGTCCTTTTAATTTTCTTTTTTTTTTTATCCTTTAAATTTCTTTTTTACTCTACCAAGTCCTCATATCTCACCTCAAAAACAATTATGGCATGTTTAAATAACCATTATAATTAATGAATCCCACTGAATTGGGTGTAATTGAAGTACCCCGATTATACTTTCCAATTCTTAAGAGACAAGATGAGACTCAAATTCAATTTTTAAAAAAAATTAGGATAACTATGACAAAAAATTTCTTCTATTATAAATGGTAAAATATATTATTTAAAGATATATTATTCAATATAATTTATTTGATTATCATACGTTTTTACAGTACATGCCTTTGAAGATATAAGTTGACAATTATTGCTGCTCATTAAAACTGCATTATTTGTTGAGTTGGATGGAAAGCAACTCATATTGAGTTTTATTATAAAGTAGAAAAATTATTTAATAATATTGAGTTGTATTACTAATAACAAATTTTAGTAAATTATTTAATATATTTCTTTTATTTAACAAATTTATTTGTATAAAAAGTATATGCAGAATGATTGAGATGCCAAAGATGAAAATGATGGGGATCTCTTATATTTTCGAAATTTAGCTTAATGATTATTATTGAGAGTAAAAAATACATTGTTATACTTCTCCATAAAGTATGAATTTAAAGTATGAGATAACACTTATGAAGTTGTGTTGGAAAGTAAAAATTTATCATATTTCAAGAATTCATAATGAAGTTAAAGACCATATGATTAAATGTTATATTCTCGAAATTTAGCTTAATGATCATAACTGATCAGAGTAAAAGGCTTATTGTTATACTTCTACATTAAGGGTGGATTTGCATGGACGGTGCGTTTATTTGCTGTTAGTGTAAAAACAACTGTGACAGTAATATTAGAAATTGTAACAATACTATAATATGAAATAAAAAGTAAGATAAACGCACCATACATCACCGTCCATTTAAACTCACTCTAGGTATGAATTTAAAGTTTGAGATAAGACTGTTACATGTTGAATTTTTTTTTTCTCCTTATATCGGACTTGTTCCATTTCCATTTCTAAATTCAAAGCTTTATTGGAAAGTTTACAACCCCTAGTAAAGAAAAAGAAAATTGCTATGGACTTGGTAGCTGATATTCGTTGTACTTTTTTTATCAATATATGGATTATCAATCTATATATAGATTATCAATCTTTTAATACTTTTAAGAAGGTTTCTCTAATTTGGTAACAATTTTTCTTTTCTTTTCTTTTCTTTTCTTTTCAAGCTTTACTATTAATCTCTAAAAAAATTAAGATTGTGACTTTACTTGTGATAGATTAGGATTTTCATGTAAAATTAAGTTTTTATCAACGAGATGCTTTTGAGATATTGATTTTGTATGAGATTACGAATATCTTGATTGCTTTATAATTTTTAGAGAATATTAATATAAATCCATGAAGAAATTAGAATTGATTGTCTGTGAAATGTTGTATTTCTTGAATATAGATTAAAAATTGTTGCTGGTGTGACTTGCATCTTGACTTTATGCTCATCTTATGTTTTAGATATTGCAATCTCATGGCATCAAAAAATACTTATGTGACTTCTATTATTGTGAAATATTTTATCTCGTAACTATCGACGAGAATTACAAAATGAGATTTCCTCTCAATTCAAGTGATAAATATATATATATATAAAATAATCTTATTTATCCCTATTGATTAGAAGATTTCACTTCTATACTATTGATCTAATACTAGTAATATAGTTGCCTTTATGATTTTTTTTTTGTGTTTAGAACTTGATAATGTGGACCATTGATTTAAAGTGACTATCACTAATTTGGAGATCTGGCATAATGATATCCATGCACAGATGCACCAATAAATAAATCAAAGGACAAACCCTTGCTAGCTATCAGCAATGGCTTTCATTCCAAGCCCTATAATCTACAACATCTTCAGTAAACTACCAGTAAAATCTCTAGCCAAATTCAAGTCCTTAAACAAGCTTTATTGCTCTTTCATCAATGATCCACATTTCATCAATGCCCATTTCAAGAACCATAGTGTTGTTCATGGTGATCTTTGCTTAATCCTTTCATGCATAGAGCATCAAAATCTCAACAATACCACCAAGATTCACTTCTTCACCGTCAAAGACAACGAGCATGCAATGATTGAATACTCAATACCCGTAAGTTTCGACACTTACCATATCTTACCATCTTGTAATGGTTTAATTTGCTTTTATGCTCTTCACGGTAGTGTTCATGTATGTAACCCCACCACTAAGACCATCGTCAATTTGCCAAATATTGATGATGATCTTCAAAGCTTTCAATCATGTGGATTTGGGTTTGATGGAATCAGTGGTACATATAAAGTGATTAAATTTTTCGACCCTCATAAGATTGAAATATTCACAGTTGTGAATGGTTCTTGGAACAAAATAAGGTACACTTACTCACCTTGTTTTGGTTTTCAACACCATCAACCACCAGTGTTTGCTAATGGCTTTTTTTATTGGTTTTCAATTTCTTCCTCCATTGTTTCATTTGACATTGGGAAAGAAAACTTTGAAACCATTTCTTTGCCACAAAGTGTTTTAAACAAGGACAAGTTCAAGCTTTACTTAGTGGAATTGAAAGGGGAACTATGCATGGTGGATATGGACTTTGAAGATAAGAAAAGAGTTGATATTTGGATGTTCAAAGGCAACGAAGAGCATTGGGTGAAGCTTGGAACCATTGTTCATAGATCAGAACCTATTGATACTACTCGTGCGGTGGGGATTAAAGCTAATAATAAAGAGATTTTACTGCATGGATTTATCAAAGGATTGGGGCATTTGAGCTGCTATAATATGGAAACTGGTGGGTTTAGGCCAATTAATATCAAAGGCTTTACTTCACCCTATTTTCATGTAAGCCAACATGTGGAAACCCTTTTCCAAGTTGGTCATTAAACAAACGTAAAATCATGGATTTTATCCCCAAAAGTTGTAATTTTGAGAATTAATTTATGTTTGAAAGTTATGAGAATTCAATTACTGACCGAATTGATTAAATTATTAATTTCAACACCATCAATTTAACCTAGGATTCAATCGTTCTCTAAAGTAATAAATCTATTTTTAAATATTACATATGTTTCCTTTCTAGACCTTGAATTGGGTAAATTTCTTATCTTAGTCTCGAAATTTGACAAATTTTTTTAATTTAAACTTTAAATTTTAATTTTTGATTTCATTAAGATACGATATTGTTCTACATTACCACTTAAATTCTTTTTTCAAAAATTTAATTTTTCTTTTAATTTTTTGTATTTTTTTAGATTTATTTGGCAATTTTTTTCACCATGGTACTTGAATCTCAGAATTTGACAGCTTTTTTCAATCTAATCTCTCAACTTGATTCCATTAAGATATAATGACAACATTCAACAACCGTCATTTTTCAACACTAATTTTAAATTTTATCAAATTGGTCCCTAAAACTTCAACTATTCAATAATAGTAGCATTTTCAATCTTTAACAGTACCCTAAAACTTCAACTATTCAATAATAGTAGCATTTTCAATCTTTAACAGTACCGAAAAATACTATATGAGTTAACTAGCTTAAGCTCTCAGAATTTTGAAAACATAAAAATTTAAAAAAAAAACTAAATTATTTTAGAATTGAATTAAAATTTCTAAGGACCGAACGTTCTCCTTTCTCCCTCTCCTCTCTCGGCTTGCATGCTCCAAAAAGAAAAATATGTTTGTTTTTTTATATTTTAAGTTATTTTAATCATAACCTTTTTTTTTTTTTTTTACAATTTTATAACCTTTTCTTCATTTAAAACTTGACACCGTCCATATTAGTGTAGTAGTGGGATAATTGCCTTCTAAGTCCCATATGCTAGATCTAATTAAATATTCTTTGACCATTAAACTTTTACCACTTTTACGATTTAGTCTCTGTACCTTAATTAAACACTAATTCACAAAATTATTCGACTGATATTCAATTCAATTCTAATATAACGCCATAAATATTTAATAAAAATATTTACGATTTCGGTTTACAAAAACGAGGTCTCAATACCTCAATTTTCCAAAACCATTGACTTTAGAACTTATACACTTACACCTTGTCTAACTTTCCAAATAACTAAAATTATTAGACAAAACTTCAGTATAATTATGTAATACCGTCGTAAATATTAATAAATGATATTCACTGACTCTATCATTGAAAAACAGAATTCCGAAACTATCGTTTTCGACTCCACTAACTTTCGGGTCGTTCCAACGGCACCCTAGGGATTCCGAGCAAAAATTCAATAATCTAAAATTATAAAAGTGAGGGGAACCAAACTCAAGTGAAGAAAGAAAGCTTTTAACCATTGAGCTAAACTTATTACATAACATAGATCTACAAATTTAAAACCAAAAAAATGAGATATTACAAGTATTGTGCACATCATCACCTAATTTGTTGAAAATTATTTATTTTTGTATTTTTAGATTATATATATATATATTTAAAAATTCAAGTACTGATATATGACAAACTGAAAATGTCATATCATCACGCTTTTAACATAGGCCAAATTTATAGGCGAAACTAAAAAAAATTGCTGTCCAAATTAAATTCATGGGACGAACTAAAATGGTTGTCAAGTCAAATATTTTTTTTGCAAGCTGGTTTGGATTTTAGTTGAAGGAACCATGTGATGTGTTGGGTTGAAGGAAAGTAGAAAGTTAGATTGAAGCATATTCACAAGAGTGTGCTCACAATTGATTCTGTTTTGAGCATCTTTTGGGTTTATAGAAGCTTATGTTATCTCATTTTAGGTAATCTTGTGGTCAGTTTTTAACCCTTTGAGTTCTAATAATACTTTTACACAGGCTGAGAAGAAAAAAAATCAATTTCTTCTCCATGTATTGCCAAAATACCAAGGGAATCTTTTTTGTTTGTTGTTCACTATTCAAACAAGTTTGAACTCTTTATCAAAGGAAGTTTCTCATACTCTTTATCCACGATTGTGACATGTGGCATTTATTTTTTTTTACTTAGAAATGTTTTAAAATATTTTAAAATTATAAAAATTGAGAAAAAAAATATTTTTTACACAAAGAATTGATATATTATCAGTAAGGAAAATGAAAGAAACAAGAGGCGGACTAAACTAAATCCCGAGCCGATGCTTACCCAAGACACATGTTCCTATTGCCATCTTCTCCATTAGTTTCAACAATACGAGTTTTCAAATTAATATTAAAATAAAATCAAGGACGTAGGTTTACTCAACGTAATCCACATAAAATAAAATTATCATCGCAAGCATAAAAGATTTCTTATTTTGAGATGGAAAAAACCCGACCATGGAGGGTCACTTTCTCTCTTAATCAAACACGTTGTTATTAAATTTCAATAATTTTAGCCGTAATAAAAGAACATACAGGCAAAAAGACAAACAAGTAGCCTTCAACATCAACCATCATAACCAAGATAACCAATAAGTTTGACGGAAATTGCACCCTATGATGTTAGGACCCGATAATTTAATACAATGAAAAGGATACCGTCAGGAGACAAACTATATTTAATATTATTAAATTATTAATAAATTTACGTTTTAATCATTAAATTTCAAAAAATTATAAATAGTTATGAAATATTCGAAAGTTTTTATATAAGTTATTCAGATATTAAAATTGTTGTCGTATAACATTTTTTGTTAGCACACCCTGCATCAATTGAAAGCTCTCCTCCTTCTCTTCTATAGTTTGGTTTTTCATTAAACAACTTTGAATGTCATGGATCTACGAACCAAACAACTTTCTTCTCCAATCTCTTATACTGACCGTCAAATCGATTTGAATTTAAGGTATGTTCTTTTACTCGTCGATGGGTACTGATCGACTATACCGATCATCGAATCGTCGCTTGGACCTCAGTAGCCGAATTTTTTTAAAAAACTTAACAGCCCAGTGACTTTAATAATTCTTTCGAATAGTTTAGTGACTTAAATGAAAACTTTTGAATAGTTTAGTGACCATTTTATAACTTTTTAAAATTGAGTGACCAAAATGTATACTTAATAATAATTTAGTGAACTTAACTGTATTTTATCCTAATTTAAAAGAAAGAAAAGGATGCGATTAATAAGTTTGGTGAAAATTGTATTTTAGTATGTTGATCTTAGGATCCCAATAATTTAAAAGAATGGAAAGCATACAATGAATATGTTTGGTGGAAATTGTACTCAAGTTAAATTAATAGAAACCATTTAATGAATAAGTTTGGTGGAAATTGTACAGAAGTATGTTGGCATTACGTTTACGACTTCAATAATTTAAAAGGTAAATTACATCTAAGGTCATTAAACTATTAGTAATTTTATGATTTGGTTACTAAATTTTAAAAGGCTACAAAATGATTATTGATCTATTCGAAAGTTTTCATTTAAGTCACCGGGTTGTTAAAATCGTTGTCGTATAACATCCTCTGTTCGCACCACTTACATCAATTGAAAGCCCTCCTCCCTCTTCTCTTCTACATTTCAGTTTTTTCATAAAACAACTTTGAACGTCACGAACTTGTAAACCAAAGTTCAAACAGTTTTCTTTTTCGATCTCCGACACTGACTGTCAAATCAATTTGAATTTAAGGTATGTTATTCTACTCGTTGAAGGGTACTGATCCACTATACCGATCGTCGGTCATCGAATCGTCACTTGGACCTCACTAGATATATTTTTTTTAAAATGAACTTAACAGCCGAGTGACATAAATAAAATTTTTTGAATAGTTCAGTGACTATTTTATAACTTTTTGAAGTTGACTAACCAAAACATAAACTTAATAATAGTTTAACGACATTGAATGTAATTTACCCTATTTTAAAAGAAAGAAAAGGATACAATCAATAAGTTTGGTGGGAATTGTATTTTAGTATGTTGATCTTAGGATCCCAATAATACTGTTTTCCTACACTCATCGGTAATAAAACTAATGGTTTCCTATCATGTTTCACGTTTGGATAATTATGCTTTGGAGTTAAATTATAAAGTAAAATTTTAAAGGTTAAAATATGTTTCAAGTTCCTATATTTTTTGTAAATTTAAAATTTAGTTCACATACTTTTATTTGAGAAAGTTAGTCAATCTGCTCTTTAGATTTAAAAACTTGAGTCTAGTTGTTAACATAGTTAAAATTCTATTAAATTTCCCGGTATGACATTTTGAAATTTAAAAAAAAATACTGATCAATAACCATATAACAAAAAATAACATTATAATGGACTTGAATCAGCTATAGAATTTAACCGGTTATTATATGTTTTCTTAATCTAAAAATCTTAAAGTTTCAAGATCATAAAAGGACTAAAATCATAATTAAGGTTTTCTTTGGATACCATGGAATTAAAAAAAAGTATGTTCCTTTTAAATGATATTATGCTTTATTTGGATTACCACGATGACTTGCAGGTGAGTGATTGAATCGTATTTAACCTTTTGATCTAACTAGAATTTTTATTTTGGCGACAAGGAAAAATAAGTAGATTAACTACATAAACTAAACCATTCCCCCTAACGGGGATACCCCGAACAATCTCAATCCTTGACTTAATTCCTCATGCACTCTATATATTGGTGAGAGTAAAGTCACTCGAGTAAAAGGATTATTTTACAAAAATATATATAAAAACTTATCATATTTATTAATTTCATAAATATTAAATAAACTATAACTTTTAACCTATATTTATAAATTTTAAAATAATGTCCTTAATGATTGTTATACCTCCACCCATATTAGGATACGTGGCAAGTCTAGAGGACATCTGAACAAAAACTTGCCACCAACAAGCCGAGGAATCACCTATGAAATCATCCTCCCAAGAAGACTACCACTCAAACAACGAATGGCCTAGTCTTTATTGGGAACATGATTTCATAGGTGATTTCATTCAGATAACTGTGGTTCATTCCCAAAGAAGACAATTGTCGTTCAGACAACTGCTTTATCCCATCATAGTCAGAATGAATCACAGGGTCTGTCCTATCACAGACATCCTCGTCTTATCGAAGACATCCCTCCTCCACGCTCCGTAATAATGGCTAGATGACAAGCAAGGGCGTAGCCAGGGGGGCTGGCATGGGCCCCGGCCCCCCTAAAATGTAAAATTGCTTAAAAGGCCCTTAGAATTTTTTAAAAACTTCAAATTAATAAAGGTAGCACTTTGGCCCCCCCTAAAATTATAAAATTCTATTTAATCCTTTACAAATTATAAAGATATAAACTATAAAAAATTAAAATTTTATCCGGCCCCCACTAAAGAATTGTTCTGGCTTCGCCCCTGATGACAAGTCCAACACGTTAACATCATATTACATGAGATCCTTGCCTATAAATACCCCCAAGAACGATGAAAAAAGGATTGACCTTTCAAAGATACTGCTAGGATCGACCCAATTAAGGAACAAGTAAAAAAAATAGCGGAATAAATTAAGAAATTGAACACACAAATTTAACGTGGAAAAACCTCTCCAAAGAGGATAAAAAACCACAGGCAAAGATAATTTTACTATAATGGCAAAAGAACGAAGAGTACAAAAGATGGAGATAAAAAATTAAAGAATGAAGAGTACAAAAGATGGAGATAAAAAATTAAACTCCGAAAACTCAAAAATAAATAACCCTCAAAACGTAAACACAAAATTCTCTAAATGTGTTATGAGTTCTAATATCTAATGGGTGTATTTTCTAAGGTTGTAAAAAAGCCTATTTATAGGCTAAATTCATAGGTCAAATAATAATAAAATAATCTAAACTAATCAGTGTTTGATTGAAACAAATAAACAGAGTTTAACTAGAAGATTATTTCTCAAATTTGATTGAAATAGGAGTCATACTTAACAAACCTCCACCTTGACTAATATTTCCACAATGCCATCTTTACCAAAGCCCGCCACGAGCCTATCTCGTACCATGCAGGGAATTAACTGAGTCGAATCTGTGCTTAGAAACTGGAAAACTTCTAACCTTCAACTTGTACACTGTCAAATCAAAACTAACTCGGGTTTGATTTTCACGAACACAGTGCCCTAACTTTTCAAAACCTACAACCAAAAGAGAACATCTCTTCAACGAAATAGTCATACATTTTTCCCTCTTATGACCAAGTTGCCTCCGCTCCAAACGAGTTGACTTTGACTCAATAACAGACAAGGGACGTCTAATTTCACCGTCACTGTAGAACCTTCCAGATACTTTTACCTTTTAACAAAACAAGAGCTCCACGAGATACTTTAATGTCGCTCGACTCGATGTTGATTCTGCATCCTTTCAAGTCTAAAATACTCAATGATATGAGATTCTTTCGTAAATCAAGTACATATCTGACATCTGATAGTGTCCTAATCGTCCCATCGTGTATCCTAATTTTAACAGTACCAATACCAATTACCTTACTAGATGAATCGTTTCCCATGCGCACAACTCCACCTTCAACTGAATTGTATGCAGAGAACCATTCTCTATTGGGACACGTGGAAAGAACATCCTGAATCTAGGATCCACTCGGATGTGAGCTTAGAGTTATCGCTCGTTGACACTAATAAGAAATTATCACCGCTTTCATCGGCCAAATTAGCACCAGCTACATCTTCCTCGTTACTCTCAGCAACTCTTTTATTTCGCAGTTTATAACAATCTGCTTTAACGTGACCTAACTTTTTACAATAGCGACACATTTTGTCTCGTTTCTTTGATGCTACCAAAACGAAAGCTTACTTATATGCCTTTCTATCCAAACCAAACTCATTGTCGAGTTTGTCTCTACTCAACAAATGACCATTCACATCTTCGAACGAGAGTTTGTCTCTGCCATAAATCAGGGTCTCCCTGAAAGACTTGTATGAAGGGGGTAAAGAGCATAATAATAGCATAGCCTGATCTTCATCTTCAATATGAACCTCAACATTCTTTAAATCATTTAAAAGAGTAATGAATTGATTGATGTGATCTCTAAGAAGCTCACATTCGTTCATGCGAAACGTAAATAGACGTTGTTTCAACACTAAATGGTTAGCCAGAGACTTAGTCGTATAAAGAGTTTCTAACCTTTTCCACAAGGAGGATGAGGTTTTCTCCATCAATACCTCCTGCAATACCGTATTCGCGAGGCACAATTGGATTGCAGACAAGGCCTTTTCATCAAGTTTTTCCCATTCTGTTTGATTTAGATTCTCAGGCTTTTTCACGGTAACAACCTTTTTCAAGCCGGTTTGAACTAAAATTGCCATCATCCGAACTTGCCACAGATTGAAAGTTGTCTCACCATCGAACTTCTCAATTTCAAATCTTGTTGCTACCATATCTGAATGGGTTGATCTATGAAAATTGAACTAGCTCTAATACCACTTTTTAGGATCGACCCGATTAAGCAACAAGTAAAAAAATAGCAGAATAAATTGAGAAATCGAACACATAAATTTAACGTGGAAAAACCTCTCCAAAGAGGATAAAAAACCACGGGTAAAGATAATTTTACTATAATTGCAAGAGAATGAAGAGTACAAAAGATGGAGATAAAAAAAACTAAACCCCGAAAACCCGAAAATAAAGAACCCTCAAAACGTAAACACAAAATTCTCTAAATGTGTTATGAGTTCTAATATCTAATGGATGTATTTTATAAGGTTGTAAAAGAGCCTATTTATAGGCTAAATTCATAGGTCAAATAATAATAAAATAATCTAAACTAATCAGTATTTGATTGAAATAAATAAATAGAGTTTAACTAGAAAATTATTTCTCAAATTTGACTGAAATAGGAGTCATACTTAACAGATACTAAGCCTACTCTCTCTTGATACTTCTCCAACCCTTAGTCTTCAAACTCTCTCCACCTCCATTCTCCATAACTTCCAGCTCTCCATCCCAACTGGGTGAACTTACCTTCTCAGCAACTGTTATACTCTCCCCTTGTAGAACACTGTATCAACAATGATCATTTTTCCTTCTCACTAAAATTCACTTCATTATCATCACTATAATTGAATTCAAATATACATTTCTTACAATTGATTTTAATCTCATTAATATAATATCAAATACTATCGCTACAATAACTAATTTCACCACAATCTTATAGGTACTAATTTCACAGCTCATCTAAATGTACCCTAAACCAAATTTTATTCATAGCCATATAGATGCATTCTGTGTCCAACACTGTCACAGAACCAAGTTTCATCTCAAGTCGTGAAATAAACACTAAAGAAAATTAGCTTCCTAGTATTTGTAAGTTGGGATCCACATCTAACATCTTTATGTATTTTCAACTTTTCAAAGATTGAAAATTATTTTCAATTAAATTAGGAGTAAAATAATAGTTACATTCAAATATTCAATTAAGCACTGATCTATTATTTGATATTAGACCTCCACTGCCTACTTTTTTATATTTAAGAAAACTGGGTATGACTACCCAACTTTCATACTATCAAGGTCAATGGATTTTCAGTCAATTTAAAATATGTAACAAAATTAAATGATTTTGAATATCAATAAAATATCGAGTGATACATAAAGAAACTCACATAGATTATATTAAAGATATATCGAATATCAGACATACTTCATCTAGATTTCGTGAAAAGGATCCATGTTGTTTCACTAACAACAACCCTTATGTTGATGACGTAACATTCGGTCCCATCCTCTCTAAACAACGTAGTAGGAGGAGTAATATTGTTGAATTGGTGTTGGTGGTGAATTATATATATATCCATGAAAAAACTACCACTCAACTTTCTTACTATCAAGTTTAATGGGTTTTGAATATTTGTTGAAGAAATAGTAAAATATTTAAATGGTAGTTGATTAAGGGGTTTACTATAGTTTCCACCCTTCAAATTATAGTTAATTTAGTATACCAAATACTATGGTCTACAACGAGTGGGGTCTACAAAGGGTGGCTGCCTATCTATAATTATTACCAAACATTCAAAGATATAGTGAGAGCACTAAAATCTTATAAAAGAGAAGAATCTAAGTTTTCCATTGGATAAAAACAAAAACAAAAAAAAAAAAAGGTACCTTTGTATTGAATCGAAAAATAGTAAGGGTCTTTTCATGTAATTAAAGCATTTTTTTTGTTGAAATTATAGTCAACATGTAATTTCCTTTATATTGAAATTATAGTTAACTTGCCTTTATATAGTCAACATGTGTCAACTTTTCCAATAACTTGAGTTTATATTTATTATACATATATCTCAAGAGTCAACACCTTGTTTTACGAACTGAAACATTTACAAACCCGAACTATTGGTACCACGTACTTGACATAGATATAGGACATCTATCACTTACGCATCACGTATATTCAATCCTCATACATGACAATCCAAACATTAAAAAATACTCATCAAGAGCAAAGTCAAAAAATTGTTTTAAGAGAGGCCAGAGATGAATCGTATATTTTGATCACGACAACATACAATTTTTTTTATTTTTTTATTTTTGCTTCATTTGAACTATTCTGTTTAAAAGCAACAGAACAGTAGTTCTAGTTAAACAATACAATTGTCACAAAAACTATTATAACATGAAAATCAGGCATTCCAATCACCAATTTAATATTTATCACCATGCCTTGAACATAACCCTGCGACTAATACCTGTTGTTGCTAATGTTTCTGCCATTTCATTGCCATGCTACTCTGCTTTTGAAAATGCTACCTCACCCACACAGGCTAGTCTCCTTTCCATATCTGTGAATGTAGTTTGTTGCTACCAAAGTCTCCTGTCTTTGTTCAATAACCAGTTATACGCCACCAGTGACCCGATTTCAACAATAATCAAACCAGGTCCCCTCCACCTTATCTCAATTATTACATCCAACGCTATAATTATTGCTCCTAATTCAGCTGAATCTGCATCAATGGCATCAAGGTCCCGAGAATAAAGCCCTTACAGTTCCTTCCTCGTCTCTAAGAACACCTCTACAGCCCATAGCTTCCTCAGTTGCCATTCCGCTTACGTTAAACTTTAGCAAATTTATCATTATATTAATTTCTAATTTTAAATTTTGAAGGGGTTATAAAGCAATATTACCAATTTTGGACGACCATCGTTTACCCCTCATCTATTCCCAGACAACCTACCAAGGTAAGTCATCATCAATAAATCGATTAACTTAGTACCTCAGGAAAGTATATATCAAAGATAAAGGGTGAGTAAAATTCGATTCTATTCAAAAAAATCAAAAAAAATTTATATTTCGGATTTTGAGTTTGAGTCAAGTTGAATTTTTACAATTCGAATAACTTGAATAATTCGAATAACAGATAATATAAATATCGTTTTGGTCCCTGTAAATTTTGAAAATAAGCAAATTTGTCTCTCTTAACAAAAAATTACAAAAAAAAAATCAAAGTAATTTTCAAATTTTGAAAATAATTTTTAAAATTCTAAAATATTTATAGAAATTCTAAAATTTATATTTTTAAAAAAATTATAATTTTTTTAAAAAATCTAAAAAATATATAAAAAATTTAATAAAATTATAATTTTGGAATCTAAATAAGTGATTAATGATTCAAGTTCATCAAACTAAAATATCTTATTTTTTATTATTTTAATTTTAAAGAGTTTTCAAATATATATTGTTTCAAATTTTTGTGTTCTAACATGAAAATAGTTATATTGTACAAGATTTTAATTTAATATTATTAATTTTTTCTAATTTAACTCAAAACAGTTTCAATTGATTCAATCGAACACTCACCTCTAATTCAAGCTATCCAAAAATCCAGATAAAAAAAAGATAAATGTTTACCTTTTCTAAAGTTAAAAGTCAAAACTACGTTGTTTTAATAAATGTTTACCCATTAGTCTTACTTTCCTTCCCGAATCGCCCCACTCTCTTTTTTTCCTTTACTCAAAATTAGTCTAAAAGCTTGTACTCCGTCTACTAGTAAAATAATCAGTCTATGTAAACGGAACATTGAGTATAAATAATAAGATTCGTTAATTAGACTCGACTAGAAATTTTTTGACTTGATTCGAAAAAATTTAAATTGAGTATGATTGCTAAAATAGAATTCATTAACTTGACTAACTCAAAATTTTTTAACTTAATTCGACTCAACTCGATGGAATACTCACCTGTATCAAGAAAACCCCATAAAGACTATCACAAAGCTACCCCCTTACGGCGTGACCTACCAACCAAGCACGTGAATATTGGTAAGTTGACCACGTGCGTTTAACCAAATTGTTGGGAGTTAATTGTTAGATAAAGGAAGGAAAAAACGTTATCAATAACTAGATATTGAATCACTGACATTGAAGGTCCCTTTTTATTACAAGCAGATACCCCCTCACCCCCCAAATCTTTATATATACAAGTTTCCAACACACTTTTATCACACAAGATAAAATAGTACTTTGTTTTTGAACCCCAAAACTGAAAAAACTCTCCAACTTGTATCAAATCTTCTAAACAACGATGGGATCTCAATCTCAAGTCGTTTGTGTTACTGGTGCCTCTGGGTTCATTGGTTCATGGCTGGTCATGAGGCTACTCGAACACGGTTACACTGTCCGCGCCACAGTCCGTGACCCCGGTTCGTTTCCCTTTTCTTTTTCTCTAGATATTTTAGACCCTGTTGAGCATTGCTTTTTGTTTGATGGCGTAGTTTTTGAGGTCACAACAAGCTATTTCCATAGTAAAAATAATGATCAGTTTTTGTTATTAAAATCATGGTTTCAATATGGTCAGGAGTTGGATCCCTAGTTGATACTCTAACTTCGATTAAAAAAACCATGGTTTCGACAAACTAAACTTTAAACCCTAAAAAAATAATGCTTTTGGCTTTTAAAGATATTTATTTTTATATATTTCAATTTCTTATCAATTATATGTTTTTTTCTTAAGTAATGTTAAACTAACTGCAAATTCAGTGAAATTAATTCCTTTTTTCATATAAATAGATAATCAAAAGAAGGTAAAGCACTTGCTTGATCTACCAAAAGCCAACACCCATTTGACATTGTGGAAAGCTGATTTATCTGAAGAAGGAAGCTTTGATGCAGCCATTAATGGCTGTTGTGGTGTCTTCCATGTTGCCACTCCAATGGATTTTGAGTCCAAGGACCCTGAGGTTGGTTTTCCTTTTACACTGATGTATTTGCATGTCTGTTGTATATAATATATATAATATATTATATATAAATTTTTAAATAAAATATATATTATACATATACATACAACTTTAATAATATATATATTTTTAAAATACTTTATACAATATATTAGATATTATTATATATAATATATAACCATCTCTTTCTACTATTAATATTTTAACAATTTAATTGTTATGTTTTATATTTCATTCGTATAAATTCAACAACTAGATCATTAAAATATTACACCGATATAAACAAATCTATGTTGTAATGGATAGAAGTCATTATGATAAAGACTAAAAATATATGTTACACTGATATAAACAAATATATGTTACTAGTTTTTATATATTACCATATGTTATATATGATAGTAACTAATGGATGGAAGTCATTATGATAAGACTAAAAATGGGTAACTTTTTTGGCCCTTTGATAATCAAAACATTATATTGTAAAAAGGGGTGTGTCTGCAAATAGCAACCCTATTTTGCTAGATTTTTTTTTTTTACTTTTTTACTGCTGAGTTGATTTTTTCTCTTTTTCTGGCAGAATGAAGTGATAAAGCCAACAATAAATGGAGTATTGGATATAATGAAAGCATGCATCAAAGCAAAGACTGTAAAAAAGTTGATTTTCACATCATCAGCTGGAACTGTCAATGTTGAAGAACACCAAAGAACAGTTTATGATGAAAGTAATTGGAGTGATTTGGATTTTGTCTATGCCAAGAAAATGACTGGATGGGTTAGTTTCTCTCTTTTTTTCCTTTTTAAATAATTATTATTCGGTACATCGAATGTTTAAATATTAGAACTAAATTGGACTAGTTGAATCGCGAACTGATATGAATCAATCTAACTGACTAAAAATTGATTGAACCAGCAGTTAAACTAAATTTTTTATTTGTTACATTTTTTAATCAAACCGGCCAGATTAATAAAACGATAAGTTCACTAATCTTGTCGATTCAATCATTTATCCGGTTCTAAAAATATTTATTTGGGAAAGACAAGGTGGGTGGTAGGCAGTAACCCCAAATAAATTTCTAACTATTTTGCAGGTGTTAGCATTTACTAGGAAACAAAAAAAGAAAGTTTTTTGTTTGGTACTTCAAATTTTCAAGTTGTGTGGCAGCTTTGAGCATCCATAATAAGAAAAAGGATTATTTATGTGTTTGGGACCTTTATTTTTTTAATTTTCTTTAAATACTATATTCCTTTCAGAATAAGGTAAAATTGTATTTAATTGTTCTAAAATTATAATTAATTGAAGGTCATATTTTAAAAGCCGAATCATATTTATAGATGAAATTCCGATTAGTGAATTTATTAATCTCAACAATTTTTATTTTACTATCTCGACTCTTTCTATACTACATTTCTGGTTTCGCCCCTACAAATACGAATTTTGTTTAATTAAAATTGGTTTTTTTTTTTACCTGAAATTAATTTTCAGATGTATTTTGTCTCCAAGACATTGGCTGAGCAAGCTGCCTGGAAGTTTGCAAAGGAGAATAACTTGGATCTCATCACTATAATTCCAACTCTTGTCATTGGTCCATTTCTTATGCCTTCAATGCCACCTAGTCTAATTACTGGCCTTTCACCCCTTACTGGTAAGTAGATCTTAACATTAAGTTTTGAGGGATTTAATTAATAATTTTTAAAAAGGTTTTTTGAGGGATTTAATATATTTTTTAAAAAAATTTAGTTGGTCTAATTAAAACTTTTAAAAATTTTGAAGGTTTAAAGGAGCACAATTAAAACTTTTAAATTATGAATGTTTATTAAGAATTTTTCAAAAATTTTGAAGTACCAAGACCTCTTTCGGACTCGGCACATCCAAATCCATCCAAAAAGCCCATTCACTATTTAAAAATAATAAAAACTTGTTTATATTTAAATTTAATTATAAAATATGTAAATATTAATATAAATTATTTTCATATTTTATATTATTTATAAACAGTAAACTTGTTTGGGTCGGTTGAAAATTTAAACCTAAGCCCGGAGAAAAGCAGGCTAGGCCAAGTGGACCACTTGGTCCATGAATACCTCTAGCTCCCTACTCTTATTCACCGTCAGTCCCTATTCTTTTAGGATATATACAAGGACAAAGGAAGGGGGAGGCAAGGGCCTTGGCCCCTAAAATGAAAAATTATGCTTTCAGCTCTTGAAAATTTATAAAATTTTAAGTAAATAAATGGTAAAATTATAATTTGGCCTCCTCAAAAATGATAAAATTTTAATTTAGTTCTTCTAAAAGCTATATATATATATATATATATATATATATCAATACTATGATGAAATTACATTTTAACTGTCATAAAAATATATAACTTGACCTCGACCCTAAGAAAAAAGTTCCGGAGATATAATATATATATTGATTTTTGTATGATTTTATGTAATAATGCAGGGAATGAAGCTCATTATGGTATCATTAGGCAAGGGCAGTTTGTGCACTTGGATGATCTCTGCATGTCTCACATATTCTTGTTTGAAAACCCTAAAGCCGAAGGAAGATACATTTGCTCCTCCCATGAGGCCACCATTGTTGAGCTTGCCAAAATGCTAAGAGAAAAATACCCAGACTACAATATTCCTACTGAGTAAGCCCATTCTTTTAAATCAAATTCTTAATTTTCGTTGCTTTTTTGGAATAGCCAAATTCTAATCCAAACTCAAAAACTTGATACGATTAATCAAAGTTCAAATCCGATGCAACTTGATTCAATAATAAAAACTCCACAACCCAAACCAGATATTATCAAATCATAATGACAGTGGTGGAATGTGGCATTAAGTTTTGAGGGCCTAATTAAAATTTTCAAAAACTTTAGGGTTTATTAAATTTTAAAAAATGGAGTTTAATGACATTTTTCAAAAAACTAAGGGGTCTGGTTAAATTTTTTTAAAAAAAAATTGAGAAAATTAATGAGAATTTTCAAAAATTTTAGACGATTTAATCAAAATTTTTGAAACTTTTGTAGAGCTTAATTGGAATTTTTAGAAATTTTTGGGAGTTGAAATGAAATTTTCAAAACTTTGTGGGTCTTATTAAAATTTTAAAAAATTTTGAGGTTTAATGAGATTTTTCAAAAAATTTAAGGGGACTAATTAATTTTTTTATTGTCAAAATTTTGTAAAGCTTAATTAAAATTTTTAAAAAAATTTCGAGTCTAAGTAAAATTTTCAAAAATTTTGAACTTAATGATAAATTTCTAAATTTTTGAGGGGCCCCACTCAAGTTCCCTTCATTCCACTCTTAATAATGATCTAACTTAGAATGGTCCACACTCAAGATAACTCAAACTCGAATGTCAAATCAAAATAACTTAGATCTTAAATCGACTGTAACTTAAAATGATCCAAAAATTTTAAAACTCGGTTTAACCAACCCACCCAATTATAACCCTAATGGGTAGCTTGTCTAATTGCTTATATGAATGTTTTTGTTACATGATCAGGTTCAAAGATGCAGATGAAAACTTGGGAAATGTGGTCTTCAATTCCAAGAAGCTGTTGGATTTAGGGTTTCAATTTAAGTACAGCTTGGAAGACATGTTTGTAGGAGCTGTGGAGACATGTCAAGAAAAAGGGTTAATTGCACCTCCAACAAAGATTGAGAATGCAATAAATTCTTCTATTGAGACACCAACCAGTGTTAAATGTTAGAACAATATCTATCTGTACCATGGATGTATCACCATTGTCATGTTAAGGGCTTTGGTTTTTTTTTTTTTCGAATTAAAATAAAGATTTTCGTTTGGATCTCATAATAATTTCAAGTTTTATTCCTAGATAATTTGTACCTTTTTAGTCGTTATCAAGAATAAAAGTTATATGTTCTTTGGATTTTCTAGGGTTTGTTTCTAAGAATTAGGTTGTATGATTATAATTTTATATATAATTGGTCAATATATTTTTACGCACCGACAACATAGCAGAACTTACCATTGAATTTTGAAAGGTCTAGTAAAAAAATTTAAAAAAAAAAAATTGAGAACTTATTGTGTGATGAGTTTCGTCAGTGTCAAAAATATAAAATTTGAGTAGGCAAGAGAAGATTAAATCAAAATAATTCCTTTTTTTGTAAGTAAAGTTCTATTTCTATCGGAGGGCAATATGTATGGTATATCATGTTTCATCAACGCACTAAACAGGTTATACGATCTCAAATGTGGAAGTAGACCAACATTTCTATTGGCAAATAGCAAGTGTCCAAGTCCATGCCCAAGTACTTATTACTTCTTGGGTTGTAATTGCTCATGGAATATGATTCACTTTCAAGATGCCTTGGTAGTGAAATGGCAAACACATGAAACTCAAAATCTAGTGCTAAAGAGCATGGAGGTTTGAGTCCTCTTCAAGACATAATATTGAGAATGCTTATTGAATTGGAATAAGTTCGGCAGCGAATCATGAGATCTTGGTGATATTCTCTATCTAATGAATGGGGAGTCCACTTTGAAATCACTCGCCTTGCACCCACCCTAAGTATATGCTTCAACAGGAATCACGCACACAAGAGTAGATTGATACAATATAAACCTCTAGTAAAATACCCCCCCTCCGATAACCCAACGGATAAAGTACATTACATAGCCCGTTTTAGGGATTGGCGACTTACCCATTCCGTGACTTTGGCACTAGACATTCCAAAAATGGATACTAACATATCGGGTGAATTCAATAATAGACGCCTGGTGGCATTCCAGCTTTCCTTCTCTTTTCAGGACTTATCTGATAGAGAATCCAGCACTTCTCGATCATGAAAATTTTTTAAAAAAAATGTCATAACGTACAAAATCAAATTTAACAATAAAAATGAAAAAAGAAATTTTAAAAGATCTATACAAAGATTAATTATTCATCTTCTAATATAAAAATTGAAAAAAATTTGCATTAATCGAGTTGACAATACCTATTTTATCATCCCCACTCGATTTAAATTTTTTTTGAATAAAATTGAATGAAATAAAACTCGAGTTGAATCGAATCGAGTAAAATAACTCAAGTTAAATTAAAAAATTAAATATGTCAAATTAAAATATCGTTATCGTATAACTAATTCCATATTAGAGTATATAAATTTGAAACAATTTATATTTGAAAACATTTTCAAAACAAAATAAATGATAAACATAATCACTAATTAATTTTTTAAATTCCAAAATTATTATTTTAGAAAATTTTTAAAATTTCAATTTTCTTTATACATATATTTTTTTAAATTAAAACTTATATAATTTAAAAAAAATTGAATTTTTTACAAATATTATAAATTTTTAAATATTATTTTAATTTTTTTTGTATTTTTTATTATGAGACAATTTGCTCATTTTTAAAATAGACGGGAACAAAAGGAATATTTACATAAATTTATTATTCGAATTATTCAAATTATTCAAGTTATTTGAATTGTAAAATTCAACTCAACTCGACTCGAACTCAAATTATTCGAGTTAACTCAAATAACTCAATTCAATTAACTCAAAGTTCAAAACTTTTTTCGACTTTTTTGAATCAAATCAAGTTTTATTCACCCTATTCATAGATACTTTTATTGTGTAAAAGGCATTGAAGCTTTTTAAATTCAAAAAATATATTAGAGTTTCATGTGAAAATGATATATAATATAATCCAATTTTCAAATGATGTAAATTGAAGCCATTTTTTTCCTTTTCCATTTCAATAGGGCACTAAAACATTAACTAATATATATGACAGCACCCTCCATGGAAACCCAATCTCTACCTTTCTTCTGCACTAAATCGGTTCCAAGCCTCCTGTAGATTTCACATATAAAATAGCATACATACACATAAAATTAGATACTTGGGATGAACTAGGAATGTAACAACTCAATTTTTGTTTTCTTTTATTGTAGGTTAAACTATGATTTTGGTCGGATTTAGTCTATCTACTTTAACCTTACATAGTTTTATAGATAAATGTATTTGGCAGATCCCTTTATTACAAGGACCAAATCAAATTAATCCTATTTAATAATAGGTTAATTTAGTCCTTATACTATTTAAAAAACCAAACAAATCCAAATTTTAAAGTTTAAAAAATGGCATTTATTGTTAACAAAGTAAATATTTTGAATGCTTTTTATGGTTCTAGAGTTGAATTGCAAATGAAAAATAATAATATTTTGAAACCCTATTTGATTATTTTTTATAGTATAGTAACTAAATTGATACATTTAATGGTAGATAGTCCCTATAATAGAGGGACTTGGAAGGTACTTTCACCTAGTTTTATCCCTACTATGCTTAATGTTATACTTTAGTCCAAATCACTAACACCATTAAAAATTCAGTGAAACCGATATAGAACTTTTTTTATAAAAAGTCCAAATCATTATGTTGGGCTGGAAATTTTCTTTTAAATGAAAAATTAATCGAAAATATTTATAATCATAATTTCACTATTGAAAAGATATAGGGAATTTTAGGTTTCTGAGGTTTTTCTAAATTACACCAACAGTTTTTTTAACCATGTTAGTGATATGGACTAAGGCATAGTAGTAGAATCGAATTATGTCAAGTTAAAGTATAAGGACAAATCCTATAATTTAACCTTTTGTTGTCTTGTTTCCCTAACTCAATATAAGAAATAAATAAGAATAAATCAATGAAAGCTTTGGTTAAAGAAGGAAAGCAACAAACCTTGAGAAGATCAAAAACTTTCTCGCAAATGTACTTTTGTTGTATGGTAGCACCTCGTTGCTGCAACTTATCAGGATGAACACACAGTGTAGCTTTTCTATATGCTTTCTTTACAGCTGCAGCGGCTAGAATATCCGTAAGAGGTATTGGCTGCCAACCGCTATCAGGGCCAAGGATCTGCCAGCAATGCAAAAATTCATTTAAACTAGGGCGTCCTAAGCAGTATATAGCCAAATATCTCCAACCCCATGGCCACAGGCCACAGTGTAAATGTCAAAAGATTTAATCCTACCATTGTATGATGTATTTATGAACAAAAATAGAAAAGCTGTTACATACATATTGTAATGTCGATAACAGTGCACGTAAATTTCCTTGCTTCCCACTTGACCACCTTTTGACTTCGGCATCCAGAGTTTCTGCAAACCTCTGCAATGTAAATTACGATCCAAAATTGTTAGACAAGAACAGAAACCGGCCTCATTGCGAAAAGATTTATCATTTCATTTGAATGTATAAGTTACATTTCTTTCAGCTTGTTCTTTCAGAGCAAGAAGATCACGCTCATTCTTCTCTGCAAGTGCTTTGGCCTGGAAACAAAAGAAAGTGAGATTCTCAATACTAGTCGCAAAATCCGTACCAGATAAGTGACAAAGATAGTAGAAGGCATACCGCTCGTTCTGCTGTCCTTTGATGCCTTTCCAACCTAGCTTTACACCTTTGAGCTGATTCACCAACAGCTCCATCTGACTCCTCAGAATATTTTGAAGCTTCATGAAGCAAATAAAGATGATTCAGAATTTAAGGGTTTTCTTTTCTTTTGCCCAAACAAGTAATTTAATCATCACAGATAAAAAAGTGCCGTTTCTTTTTTCTGTTTTGCCAAGTCCATGCAGGATATCTTTAAATACCGGTTTACCACATACCACTCTGGTTTGAAGAATTAGGATATCTGGAAGTTGCAGGAGGACATGAGCCTTTGTATCGGGAATCCTGCAAAATATTCCAGTAATCATTTCTTTGCCCTTTTGTGCCATTTCAGAAAAGAGGAAAAATGGATAACAAAAGAAGACACTCACATAACATTGGTAGCTCTGCTTTGAATCAGAGAACTTTTCAGACTGGTTCCTGGCTCCAAGGGAAGCCTTTTCGGACAAAGCTTTCTCCAAGGCACGCTGCCGGGCCTCTGCAGTTGCTCTCTCTACTGCAGCACGCTCAGCTTTAAGTTTCGCCTCCATAAATGTCTTATCATTGGTATCAGCAGAATGCTTGACTGACTCTCCTTGGGATGTTTCAGCCTTTACCTTACGCTGTGCTTCTATATTCGTTCTTCCAGCAGCAGCCCTCTCCCGGGCTTCAGCAAAGGCCCTTTCACGAGCTTCACGAATAGCTCTTTCAACAGCTACTCTCTCCTTTTCTTTTTCTTTTACCTTTTCCTTTTTCCTTTCTCTCTCTTTTGCTTCATCTACTCTTTTTTGTTCTTCCTTAACTAGCTTAACTTCTTCCTCAGAAGCATTTTCGGTTTCCCTCTCTTCCTTCATCAGGATTTTAGGAGAATTTTCCTCTTCGTATTCTGTACTTTGGCCTGCTTCAATCTCATGCCCTATTTGTGTGGCTTCATTTTTATCGCCAAACTCGCAATGTAACTGTGAATCAACGAATCTTACCTCATCAGTGTGTTCAAAGCTATGCTTGTTCTCTTCCTGTTTCAAACAAACGACAGCCTCCCTTACATCTTCTGATTTACAAGCCAGTTCTTCAACATGCTTCTCCATGGTGAAGGTTTTTTCAGACTTCTCGGAATGCTGCTCATACTGATCTTTCTCAAATGTTACGTCAGCTGGATCAACATCTATACTGCTTCTTTCAAAATTAGATGCATCTGCTGTATTTTCTGCTTGCCACTTAATCTCATCAGGTTTCATGTTGCTTTCAGCCAAGTCAGACTTATCAAATTCCAGGTTTTCTTCCAAGTTAGTAGCCATTTCGTCTGCTTCTGAATTTATTTCAGTTTCTTTACACTCACTATAAGCTTTGCATCCTTCCACAATCCCTTCATTTTCTTCATTACAAAGGAACTCTGGAGTCATTTCACAGCTGTCTTCACTAATAGAGGGCTCCAAAGTTTCACCTAGATCGTTAAATTCATTGATATTGGATGCATTATCAACTACTTCAAGGTCTTCCCAATAGCAGTCTAGAGCATCTTCCCTTGCTTCAGTCGTCTCATCTGCTTCTTGATTGGTCTGGTTTTGCACCTCTTCAGTTTCCACACTCTCAGAAGCCATCATCTGTCCCTCATCCGCTGCTTCCATCTGATAAGCATCTTCAAGCAATTCTACATTCTCTTCAGCCTCCATAAATTCCTCATTCCCCAACAAATCACCATTTTCTTCAAGTTTCCGCATTTCTTCCTCATGATCAATAGCATTATCTCTAGGATCAATTATTACCGGTTCCTTCGTTTTGTCAGACATTTGCTCATTGTCTTCTCTATCACAAGCATCTTCTTCTTCATTGTTTTCTTCTGGTCTACAAGCCGCACTAACTTCCTCCTTCAGTTCTGATATCTCAAAAGCTTCTTCAGATATCTCCTCAAATTTTTCCTGTACAGAAACATCTTCTAACAGCATCTCATTCTCTTCCTTCTCGGAAACATTTTCTTCCTGTTCAATCTTATGCTGATGTTTCTCCTCCATATCCACCCCTTCCTTAGCAACTGTTAATCTCTCCAAATCGTCAGTATCCTTTACTTCTTCCATTTCAACCTTTTTCTCATCTTCTATTGGTTGCTCTGGATCTTCTGATTTCCTTTCACATGGTTCTAGTTCATTGCACACGTTCTCTTCAGTTTCCTCCCACTGTTCACCAAATCTTAGTTCAGTTTCATCTTCTTTCGTATCATGAAACTCTACATCAGGCACTGATTCATGCAGACATTCCTCATTATCACAAAACTCTCTCGATTCATCTATTTTCTTCTTCAGCTCAGTAGCTTCCTCAACAACTTCTGATTCCTCGTTATATTCTTCTGGTTCGTCGATGGTTGTCTTCTCTTCTCCCTCATGTTCATTCAGATCCTGGGTTCCATCCTTTTCCCTTTCTCCATCTTTTGCGGCTTCCCTTTTCTCCAATTCATCTTGTCTACAATCAGCCTGCAGAGATATGAAATCCTTTGCACATGTTTCTCCAGCAGCTTCTCTTGCAAGGAAACATCTCTTCTCATCTTCTAATTCAGCAGCCACTTGGTGAACTTTGATCACATTTTGCATTTTTACTCCATCAGAAGTTTGCTGAGAAGCTACTATCTTTTCACTAGTCTCCTGAGCTTTATCTTCCCTGAAATTATTTTGTTTGACAGTATCTTTACTCTTCTTTCTCTTCTCACTAGTCGAACTACCATTAGATCGGGGTTTGACCCGTCCCATATAACCTTTTCTTCTTTCCATTATATCTTTTGCAACTTTTAACCTAGCTTGAGCCTCCTCTATTGCTTTCTTCACTGCTGCTGCAGAAGTAGCAGCAACTGAATTCACATCCAATTCATCATCAAAGTAAGGGGGAGAAGAAACACCCATATCACAATCCAAAGATTGACTCCTCGGAACCCCAAACTTCAAAGAATCACGATTATTAACACCACTGTTATACGACATGCTTGAAGCTCGCTTCACTTTTGAAGGAGGTGTTCCATGGCCAAAATCATAGGTCCCAAATAGTACATCATTACAATCAGACCCATTACTTTTAGGATCGCTATGGAACTGATCCACACCTTTCAAAGTCTCTTTACCAACACCACAAGCTTGAACATCAGACGCTGGTTTCTCCCAATGTACACCATCATCCCCTTTCCCCCCACCTAACTTTTCAGTCCCATAAGGCTCATTTACAGCAGAAGAAACCGGGTTCTCCCTCGGCAGAGCTATGTTTTCATCAACAACACAAGTGAAACCAGGAACAGCTACATGTATTGTTCCATTCGTCCCATTTTTGCTTCCGAGGCTACTTTTATTATAAGACATTTTGAACTGCTTCACACCATTACTTGATCCATGGGAAGCCTCATCGTTCGACACAACTCGATTACTTGAAGGATACGAAAACGACCCTTCCGAATGCGATTTCGTCTTAGCTGGTCTCCTACAAAATTAATCTAATTTATGCTAGATCTTTCCTCATATATAAAAAAAGAAAAAGAAAAATCACAATATTTAACATGTTAAATTTAGCACTACCACTTTCTAATGAATTTAGCATTCAACATTAAATGCAAAGATCAAAAGTTCAACACAACTATTCTCAAACCAAACAAGCTCTTAAAGATCAAGGTTTTACCTATACATGAAAACACAAACATATTTCAACATCCAAACACGCCCTAACACCATATTTACATATTTAAGTAACTAAATAGAAGATCAAAAGGAAAAATAAATAAAATGAACTTACTTTTTATCTCTAGTTGGCTTAGCGACGAATTCTTCGTGAGAAACAGCAAAATCAACATCCCCAAAACCACCAAAAATGTTGGAATAATCAAGCTTCGAGCTAGAAACCTCGATGGAGAACTTTCTCTGGTTCAGTTCAGGGACATCGAGGAACGGAATCGAAGAACCGGAGCCACCGCCGAATATCTCGGCGTAATCTTCAACGGCCGATCCAACTTTGGTTTGACCACCGAAAACGCCGTCGTACAAGCTTTTACCATTGAAACTATGGCCGTTACTAAGTTTCTTACTGAAAGATGTAGCAGCCGAAGCTCTTTGGTACTCCATTGAAATAACAAAAATAAAAATAAAAAAGAGATCTTTTAGGGTTTGTTTTTCAGAGGAACTTTTTTCCCTCTGTTTCACTGCAGTGTACAAGACACGAAGAGAAGAAGAAGACTCTGTGAGGAGACGAGAAAATGAAAAATAAAAATTATTTGAAACGAGAAATTGAACAGAAAAAAAAAAAAGATATTACTAATTGTGGGGTATATTTGTCAATGTACGGTGAAGGTTAAAATTTGTCATAACTCCCTGTATCTTTTGAAAATTCTTAATTTAGTCCTTATACTTTTATTTCCAAGAATTTAATCTTTTTAGTTTTTAGATTTTAAAATTCAAGTGAAACCGTTAAATTTTTTTATTAATTGTACTAAGCAACCCCAAACAATTACTCTCATTTAAATTGGTCCTAAACTCCAAAACGTTCTAATTACGGAGGCAAACAGGCTGGCTTGGGCAGGCTCGATTGGCCTTTCTTCATATTCGGATTTTTTTAGGCCCAAATTAGCTTGGACTCTGATTTTTTGGGCTTGAAAGTTTTCAAACTACGATTTTTTCGAGCTCAACTTTTTTTGAATTCGAGCTTAGATCCTAGCAGGCAAACTTTGATGGGTTCAAATAATTTTGAATTTTTGTAAGTTATAAATATTTTAATTTTTTAATGTAATAATTTATTTTACTTTTATAAGATAACAACACAGTTCATATTTTCTCTTATTCTTATGGACTTGGGCTTTGTCGGGCTCAGGCTTGGATTTTCTCGAGCTTGAATTGTTATGGCCTCAAATCAGCATGGATGAACTTTCGGGCTCGGGCCTATTTGCCAGCTTTAGTTTTAATTACATCTCCAAACTATCAATATTATGTCAATTAAGTCCTTTCGTTATTAAAACTATTAATTTAACCATTAAATTAGATGTCAAATATTACATAGCTAAATTTAAAATAAAAAATTTGAAGAAATAAAACTTCGTCGCATAACTTTTAAAAGTAAAAATTAAAATTAAAGTAAAACTGAAAAAAAAAAAGTGAACAATAAAAATTCTGTAAAAATTTTGAAAACCTTAAAACTAATATTTTTAAAATATCTACTTTTATAATATTCATTTTTTAAAAATTCATTTAAAATTATGTTAAATAAGATTTGGCGTGTCATTTATTATTTAAATTAATGATTTTAGTAACAAAAGAACCTATTTGATATATCCTCAATAATTTATGGATGTAATTAAAATGATTTGAAGTTTAGGGACCAATTTAGAATGAGGGTCATAGCTTTGGGGATGATTGATGCAATTAACTCTAACTTTTTTGCTGCGACATTTTAAAATAAAAATAAAAATCACTTGATAATTGATAATTATGTAATTAAAATAATATTGTAATTACCATTAATTTTTAAAAAAATAATGTTAACAGTTGGATCCAAAGTTGTTTGAACTGAACTTTACCAGCTGACTAGACTGGTTGGGCACGAAATTGATAGAGGTATCAATGTGAAGGACATTAAATTAGTTAACCCGAAAACCGATACAAACTTGTTGAAACGGGCAATAAACTTGTTTTTAATGATTTATTTAATTGAACCAATTAGACCAATCGAATATCGATTCAAATAAGGATATTGAATCGATTAATCTGAGAATCGGTACGAACAAGTAGAACCAAGCAGTTGAACCAAATTTTTAACATTTTTATTTTTATGATTTATTTAATCGAATCAATTAGATCAATTAGACCGATAAATCGGTAGCCTGACTAGTTAGCTTCTGAAAACTTTGATTGAATCTAAATTTAGAAATTTAAAAAGTAAAAGAGATTAAATCTTTAAAAATAAAAATATAAGAACAAAATTAAAAATTAAAAAAAATAAAGATATCGGATATTTCAACTGTAAATTAAATTTTAAGAAATTATTAAAAAAATAAAAAGGAAAAAAGGGGCGAATGGAGGGAAAGATGAAAAGGAAGTGACCGGGAAAAGCCGGTGGAGAAAGGGGGTAATTGGGGGGTCACATTTCTCGATGATCAAGTAAGCAGCTTTTCTTTTTAATAAGTTGTCGTTTTACGAGAACTAGAATGTCGTGTTTCCAGGCTCCAACCTGTCACCAACCAACCATTCCACGCCGACGCCGTGGTCAATGAAAGGGTAGTTTGGGGTCACGTTATTGCTCCTATTCTTTCTTTTTTCTTCAAATATTTGCATTTAATATTCTCTACAATTTAATTTCATCGATAATGTTTCATATAATTTTTTATTTAATTATATTTTTATACATGGTTTTTTATCTTCTTCTTTTTTCGGATTTTGTTTTGAGCGTGGTTGAAGGCTAAGTTGTTAAGGTTTTTAATAGACTATCAATTTTTGATCTATTGGTTTTGTTTTTGCTTGAATAAATTATTAAAATTTATAAATAAAAATAAGAAAATTGATTCAAATGGTTCAATCGCCAATTCAACTAAGGTTATTTGAACTGGATCAGTTGATCGAATCAATTGGACCGAGAACTGATCAGGGTATCAGTCCAGAGAAGGGCATTAAATTGCTTGACTTGAAAATCGGTACAGACCAATTGAACCGAAAAAAGATCGATTGAACTAGATTTTTAATATATTTAATTTTTATGAATTTTTAATAATTTATTTAATCATACCGGATATATCTGTTAGATCGACAAACCAATGGCTTGACCAATTCGACCACCAGTCCAATTCTGAAAACTTTGAATTCAACTGGTTTTTTAACCCAATTTAACCAATTTGTATCATTTTACGAATCAATCGATCTAACCCCTTATTCTAAATTAGTACACCGACTGGCCCGATCCAAATTTTGAAAACAATGCAAATCGTCATTTCGCTCTATTTCCTCTTGTTTAATTTAGAGTTTAAAGACACCTCAAGTTTACTCTCTCAAGTTATGGTCAAAGAGACTGTTTCATGACCCTCAAAGTGAAGTGATGGGAGCGTTTCTTTGTGTGACGTGGTGACATTATAGATCCAACACTTTGAATCATTATTTGTTGGAGTTTTGATCGGGTCATTATTTGATATATTATCCATATGGACTTTGAGGGTGAGGATACTCTCATATTTGGGTTTGTTTACTCTCCTATTCACGATTTTGTAATTAATAATACTTCAAATTATGAACGAATGAATGATTGACCTTAAAAAAAGTTTCGAGTTTGTGATTATCATGCACCTATTGTCTAATACAATATTTAATCATAATTTTTAAAAAATACAAGTCATCAACACAACGAAACACATTAACTATTATAAAAGCTTGTTAAACCCATGAGTTAATCTTTCTGTTTATAGCAACTTAGACGTACTTGTAAAGTTTTTTACTTCAACTTCAATATAACATTTAAGGACATTTGATTCACAAAATGTAATATTACTTTCGATAATAGGATTATCGAAATTTAATATTACTTTAACACATTACTAAGTATGATATATTATCTTGTTTGGTAGAACGTAACGTTACCTAAAAGCATATTTTATAGTTATTGTTATAGAATTTATTTATTTTTAACATGTATAAATATATAAGTTAAAAACAATTTTATACATTATTAGGATGCCAATTATTTATTTCACCAACAATGAATATTTAAAAATTTATGATAATATTAACAAAATAGCATATATCACTCCAAATATATTTATTTTTTTCTACCATATTCCTCGTGAGTAAAATTTTGATAATATAAGCTTGCAATAGATAAATTCAATATTTTTCTACCATGCTCTTAATGAGTAAAACGTTTAGATCCGAACAAATTGGTTGAACGTGAGTTTGAAAAATAATATTAGATAAATTGAATCACGAATTAATTAAAAAATTGTTTGAATCATATTTGTTTTAATGAAAATTTTAATAATTTTTAACTAAACTGGTCGGACCGACAAATCCATGATCTGACCAATATAATTGATTTTATTTTGAAAAAATTACTTAATAATGTAAAAAAAAAAATACAAGTCCCTTTACGTCATGCCTAGAGGTGCTCATGGGTAGGGTTGGGCTGGGTTTGAGTTAGATCTAAACATGATATTAACATATTTTATACATGTCCAAGGTCTAAACATGATATTAACATATTTTATACATGTCCAAGCCCAGCCCAATCTAACATACGGGCCTAAAATTTTGTTCAATCCCGTTTATATTTACAAAAGATTAACTTAAACCCATTTTAGGCTCACCTATATTATTATTTTTTAAAAATATTTATTTTATTTTATTTTATATTTAAAAATTATATATCTTATTTATTTATTGAAATTTTTATATAGTTGTCTTAATATTATTTTAATGTTTACATTAGAGTAGTATTATATACTTAGTATATATTTATTTTTTTTACGTGTTATAAAGTACATAATATAAAAAAATAGCATGATATAAAATATTATAAGCTTAAAAACGGTCGGGACTTGGGCATTGAATGTTAAAGCTCGAGCCCAACCTATATTTTAAACGAACTTAATTTTCTTACTCTAACTCTTTTTTTAAACTTAATATTTTTACACAGACTCTCTCAAATTTGAACAGACCATGCCGCGAGCAACAGGATTAGGTGTTTTTGCCATCTCCAAGCTTACTTGTTGCTGATTTTTATTTTTGGACAATTTTTGTCATGAATTTTTGGTGATTCAATATCTCTCTTGTACTTACATTTTACAAGAGTTTAATTAATGTTAAAATATGTTATCAATTTTTATACTTTTCATAAATTTAAAATTTAATCTATGTATTTTTATTTTTAAAAATTTTGTTTTTATATCTTTTAAAATTTAAAATTCAAGTCCAAATTATTAACACTGTAATTATTTTTGTCAAATTTGTTGGCGTGAAATTTTGAAATTAAAAAAAAAAAAACTCACTTGGTAGAAAATCTGACATTGTAATGAACCTAATTTAACAATATAATTTTAACGGTATTAACAATTAGACTTAAATTTTAAATTTTGAAAAGTAGAGAGACTAAATTCCTACAGATAAAAGTACATGGATTAAAATCCAAAATTAAGAAGAGTACAAGGACTTATGACAGTTTTTTACCTTTAATTAATTGTGGTTTTAATCCATTATATTGTTGAAATTTTTTATTTTTTAAAACTAATATAAAGTTTTGTTTTATGGCCTATGAAAATTAATTCTTACGTGGTTCATTATTGTTCCTTCTAACAACATCGTCTTTAGGGTTTGAATCTCATCTCTTTATTTGAAACTGCAATGTGCCATACCACTTCAATAATAGATATTTGTAATTTAAACTCTTTATTTTAATTTAACATAATTTGATCCATTTTATTTTATAATGATATTAGTAGGTTCAAATTGATAACATTATTAGTTATTGCATTTAAATTAACAACATGGATATTTTTTTTTCTTCTTAAAAATGGGCATAAACATTCAATTGAATCAAGGTTTTTAGAACTATATTGGTGATCGAATTGATCAAACCACCAGTTCAATCGATTCGACTAATTTATCTAGTTTAATTAAGTAAATCATTAAAAATATAGAAAATTCGTTCAACTAATTTACAAGTCAATCAATTTAACCCTTCTAATTGGACCAGTACCGCAATTGATTCTTGGTCCATCCAATTAACATTGGTTGGTTATATAAATTTATTATTATTTAAATATTATTGACTAAATATTGTATGATTGAATAAAAATCAACCACATCAACATAATCATATTACCAATGGTGATTGTACCTGATATATCCCTCTATTATAGGGATTTGATCACATTAGTCTTTTTACTATTAAATGGATTAATTTAGTCCCCGTACTATTAAAAATAATAAAATAAGGTCAAATTGAAATAGAATTAACATTTACTATTTAAATTACATCATTTATAGTTTAACAGAGTTAATATTTTTAAAGTTTTTACAGGTTTTGTTTACAATTGAAAAATTAATTTCCAAGACATTCTTTATACATTAAATGTTAACTCTGTCAAAATTTAAATTTATTTGATTGTTTTAATAGTATAAAGACTGAATTGATCCATTTAATAACAAATAGATTAATTTGATCTGATCCTTATGATACAAGAATCTCTTGGATAATTTAATCTGTTTTCAGTTCACCAATTTATACAAATTTCAAACATAAACAATAAAATCATAGTTTCATCTTTTTTGTAATGATAAAATGATCTCCAACTTCCACATTGATTGATTTTTATCTCCAAAGATGTGAAATTATTACCAACAATAAGACTATGAATCCTATTAAAAGTATAGTTATCATTTCCAAGAAGATTATATAGTTGATGACCCCTCAACAAATGTCCCCACTTTACAAATTAAAAATTTCAAAGGCTAATACTTTGGTTTGAATGTTTGAATAGGAAGGAAAGGGACCTCACCTTAGTAACTTAAAGACCCAAATTATGATTAGCTTTTCACTATTTAACATCATCTTGGCATTTGAAAATTGGCCAATCACCCACCCATATGATGATGCTTCTTATCTCTTTTTCCTTTCAATACTTGCATCTATACACTATCTTAAATATCCTAAATTTTGTGTCTTTGTTTGAGTTGAGTTGGGTTAAGTTTTTTAAAATTAGGGTTTAGTTTTAGATTTTTTTAATCTTTTTTTGTGTTTTTAAAATTTATTTTCATAAAATAAGTTTTATTTTTATGAATTTTTAATCTTATTTAATAAAGCCTCGATATATTTTAAACATTATGTCATCGTTAGGTTCAATTCAATTAAGTTTGATTTGATTTTTTTTAAAACTTTTTAGAATCGTGAATGTTAATTTAGTTTAATTTAGTTTTTAATCTTTTTATATTAATTTGGGTTTTTTTAAAATTTTTTTTGATAAAATAAATTTTGCTACGGTAATTTTTTATATTATTTGTTAAAATTTCTAAGTTTCAAGTAAATAAAAAATAACCAATAACTTTTATATAACATCATAATATTTTGAGTTATTTTTCTCTATTTTAAATATAGAATATTAATTTTTATATTATAAAAAATAAAATTAATTATGAATTAAATGTATTTACAGAGAGTTAATCCATTTTTGTATCCTTATCTTTTTCTTGTTATGCCTAAAATTATCAAATTAGCTCTACAAATACAAGCATCACTAAAATGAATTATCCATAACTCATCCCAACCTTTAAAGAGGAGGATAATATTTTTCAACGCGCTTGAACTCACATATTCTTACACTAACAACAATACGGATACTAACCGAGCTAAAACTTAATCAGCAATAGAGAAGGCATTGTATGAAACTGTTATTTCACATCATTTCTATCCATTTCCAATAGAAAAATGACAAATCAGATTTTTCTTCTTAATTTTTAACATTTTCAATTGTACTTAAATTTTTTTAGAAGAAAAAATAGTTAAAAATTAAGAGAAAAAAATTTGAATTTTCATTTTTCAATTAAAAATAGATAGAAATCACGTTGAATCACATTTTCATATAATTATTTTTCATCAACAATAATAGTTTATTTTTTAAAAGTAAAAGATGTAATAATCATTACTAACATAAATCTTTAGAAATACATCTAATAGAGCATTATTATAAATGATGGTGATGTGGAAAGCTTGCATAATTATCAGTATATTATGTATTATCCAATTATACTAACAAAAAAATCTTAGCAAAAAGCAAACACTATAATGGATCTAAACAGGCTGTTTTTCCTTTCCTAGAATCTAAGAAGGTGAAGCACTTTATCCCCCCCCAAAAAAAATGTGCTATTAAGTCCTTACATTCTTTAAAGTTTTAGAATCTAGTCTTTATAGTTTTATTTTCAAAACTTTAGACTTTATGCGATATTTTAAATTTTAAAACAAATCACTTAATTGTCATATAATTGAAAAACTGATGTTGTAATAAAAAAAAAGTAACAGTGTTGACAATTTAACCTGAATTTTAGAATCTACGTACGGAGGCTTATAACATATTTTAACCATTTTTCTATTACTCGGAATTACGTTGAGTTTTGATAAAACTTAAAATCAAACCGAATCAAACCATTAAAAACAAATTAAAGATTTCACAATTTATTTCTTTCATCTATAAAATTAAAATCCTAAATCTTACTTAAGATACGTCGAATTTTTTATTACTCGACTCGATAAAACTATATAATTTATAAATCATGATTGAATGAGAGTATTTTTTATGAAAGTAATGAAAGCCCTTTTGATCTAAATCTAACACAAAGTGAATCTCTCTGCCAGTATCAATAATATATCATAAAAGAAATCAGAATCCAAAGCATAAAAAAGCAGATTTCTGCTTTGCTTTTTTTTTGTGCTTTTGGCCTGATCTACCCATTTCTCCCAATTCAGTGACTAACAGCTCAGCTCATCCATTTTGGCCTTTTAAGCCTTTAGCCTTCAAATACTGCATTATTTATCCATTACAATTGAATTGTTGTATTTTTTAAGGTAAATTATATTCAATGTGATTAAATTATTAGTAAGTTTATATTTTGATTATTTGATTTTAAAAAATTACAAAATGTAAAATGAAATATTTAAAAGTTTTCATTTAAGTTACTAGGCTGTAAATTCCTTTTCTTTTTTAAGTTTGGTTAGTGAACTTCAAGTGACAATTTGATGATTGATACAGTTGATCAATATCCATCGACGAGTAGAAGAAGATGCCTTAGATCCAATCTGGTCTAATGGTTAGTGTCAAAGATCAGAGAAGAAACTTGTTTGGGTTTTGGTTTGTGAATTCATAATGTTCAAAACTATTTTACGAAAAAATATTGAACTTTAGAAAAAAAAAGGAATGAGAGCTTTTGATTAGTGCAAGTGGTGTGAAGAAACTTGAAATGATTTGAATTGGAAACTGACTCCAATCCCAAATGATTAGAAAGCAAAATGACCCAAGTTTAAAATTAACTTAAACTCGAATCTGGCCTGAACCCAAAATGACCCAAAACTAACCCGACCTACCCAATTAACAAGTTGAAGAGTCTAAAAATGCTAGCATTAGTGCATCAAGTACAAGCTCAAATCCAAAATAATCAAAACTCTAAATAGTTCGTAGTAAAAAAACTCAAACCTTAAATGATCTAAACTTGAAATTACATCAACCAAAAATTGTCCCAAACCCAAATCATCCAACAATTATAAGTTTAAATTCACCTGATTCAAATTAACCAGGCCCAAATATTAAAGATTCATTTGGGTCAATTCCTTAGAGTGTAATCCAAAATCAGGCTAATAGCCCATTTACTCAATGTCAAGAAGCCTTATCAGTGACCCAACCTATGTACTGGGGCAGACTCAAACCATGAAAAGGCCCAATGTTGTCTTTAGGTTAAAATATGATGTTAGTTCCTATACTTTGTCAAAATTTAAAATTTTAGTCCTATACTTAAATTTTACTTTTCCAATTTAAAAATTTCAGTGCAATAAATAACGTCATTAGTCTTTGGTTTCCAAAAGTCCTTTTACTTTTCATAAATTTGGAATTTGGTTTATATATTTTTATTTTTAGCAGTTTAGTCTCTCTACTTTTTAGATTTCAAAATCCCAGTCCAACAGTTAACAATATTAAAATTATTTTATTAAATTTATGTTTATTACAACATCAATTTTTTAGTTATAATGCTACCAAGTGAGTATTTTATTATTTTAAAATGTAACACCATCCAATTTAACCAAAAAATAAAAAAAACTTATTAATCTTGAAATTTGAAATATGAAAAGTAGAGGATTAAATATCAAAATTTTGTAAAAGTAAAAGTACTATAAACAAAATTTAACCCTTTTACTGTGGGTGTTTTCTCTCTCTTTGTCTTGAAGAAGAAGAAAAGAAGAAAAAAACCCTCTTAAATTACAGTCCAGAGACGAAGAAACAAGGGGAAAAATCAAGTTTTTTGTTTTTTTTGTTCTTTTGTAGAATCAAATAGATAATGTTCAGGAACCAATACGATACCGACGTCACTACATGGAGCCCGGCGGGCCGGTTGTTCCAAGTGGAGTACGCGATGGAGGCCGTGAAACAAGGCTCCGCGGCGATCGGACTCCGATCTAAGACCCATGTTGTTTTGGGTTGCGTTAACAAGGCTAATTCCGAGTTGTCTTCTCACCAGAAGAAGATCTTCAAAGTCGACGACCATATCGGTGTCGCCATCGCCGGTCTCACCGCCGACGGACGCGTCCTTTCTCGGTATATGCGGAACGAGTGTATCAACTATAGCTTCACGTACGAGTCGCCGCTTCCCGTGGGCCGACTCGTTGTTCAACTCGCCGATAAAGCCCAGGTCTGTTTCAATTTTGTCTCAATTGAATCACTTGGTGATGTTGATTTAGGGTTCTTTTTATAGAATTGAAAAATTTTCTTTTTTTTTAGGGTTTGAACCTCAATTGGGTCTCTGCTGAAAAGTCTTCACAAGCATGAAATTTTCAAGTAATTGAAGCTCAAAAATAGTTATTGACTTAGCTAGATTACTGTTCTAAATTGAAAATTATACTACATAGAAGCCTATATTATGTAGAAAAAGATTGAAAAGATCAAGTAATGTGGAAAATTTAAGTAAATAAGACTATCTAATTGCATTATTGTTGAAATGGTTGATGATTAACACCTAAAAGTACCATGGAGGCGCCTCTCCGAGGAGTTGGATAGTATTTTGCCCCTCTACTAAAAAAATAGGCAAATTAGTCCCTGTTTGTTAGTTCAGTTGGTGGAATAAGCAGACAATACACTTGGCATCATGCTGACATAATTTTTAGCAAGGATCAATTTACTTTTTGATTTAGCGTACAGGGATTAATTTGTCTATTTTTTAAGTGGAGGGCCAAAATGCAATCCAACGTTTAGTACAAGGGCCTCTATGGTATTTTTACTATGATTAACAATGTAAAATGATAACCGAATGTCCAATACATAATAGCAAATGGCAAATGGTTATAGCTGAGGGAATTTCGATCTTATGGTTTGTATATTCATTATTGAGTTAGCAATACTTGGATGTTGGGGATAAGATGTTGAATGTACCATGGCATCGAGTGATTAGGGCAAAAGCTTTATGGTATAAAATCAGGTTAGAGAAATTAAAAGAGTCTTGTTATGAGTGCCTTCCATTGACTGTTAATTGAAGGTCATCCGTGTGCTTATGTTTAACTCCGTGTGCTTATGTTTAACTGTGC